>CAXDIO010000207.1:0-474000 GCA_963989345.1 Clangula hyemalis
TGAAGACGCTCTCATGACACTGTCGTGAAGCTGTGATGATGATGTCGTGATGCTGTGATGACGCTGTGATAACGCTGTGATGACGCTGTGATGATGCTCTATTGATGCTGTGATGATGCAGTAATAACGCTGTGATGACGCTCTTATAATTTTGTGATGATGCTGTGATGATACTGTGGTGATGCAGTGATGATGCAGTGATGACGCTGTGATGAGTCTCTGATGATGCTGAGATGACGCTGTGATGATGCAGTGATGACGCTGTGATGACACTATCGTGATTCTGTGATGATGATGTGATGATGCAGTAATGATGCTGTGATGATGCACTGATGATACTGTGATGACGTTGTGATAATGCAATGATTAGGCAGTAATGATGCTGTGATGATGCTGAGATGACACTGTGATGATGCAGTAATGGTGCAGTGATGATGCAGTTATGACACCGTGATAATGCTGTGATGCCGCAGTGAGTAAACAGTAATGATTCTGTGATGATGCAGTGATGATGATGTGATGATGCTGCGATGATGCTTTGATGATGCTGTGATGCTGCAGTGATGAAGCTGTGATGATTTTGTGATGATGCAGTTTAGATGCAGTGACGATGCAGTTATGACGCTGTGATGACGCGGTGATGATGCTGTGACGATGCTTTGATGGTTTTGTTATGTTGTTGTGATGATGCAGTTATGATGATATGACGATGCTGTAACGATGCCGTGATGATGCTGTGATGATGCTGTGATGATGCAGTGATGACGCTGCGGTGATGCTGTGATGATGCTGTGATGATACAGTCATGATGTTACGATGACGCTGTGATGATGCTGTAATGATGTTGTGATGATGCTGTCGTTACGCTATGATGATTCTGTGATTATGTAGCTAAAATGCTGTGATGATGATGTGATGATGTAGTGATGATGCAGTGGTGATGCTCTGATGACGATGCAAAGATGCTGTGATGATGCAGTAATGATGCTGTGATGATTCTGTGATGATGCTGTGATTATGCTGAGATTATGCTCAGATTATGCTCTGATGATGCAGTGATGGTACAGTGATGATTCAGTGAGGAGTCAGTGATGATGATGTGATTACGATGCGGAGATGCTGTGATCATGCAGTAAGGATGCAATGATGATGCTGTGATGACACTGTGATTATGTTGTGTTGATACTTGTAATGATGTTTTGATGACGATGTGATGATGCTGTGATGATGCAGTGATTATGCAGTGATGATGTTGTGATGATGTGGTGATGATGCAGTGATTATGCAGTGATGATGCTGTGATGATGCAGTGATGATGCTGTGATGATATTGTGATGATGATATGAAGATGCTATGATGATTCAGTGATGATTCTGTGATGATGCATTTACGATACTGTGATGACGCTGTGATGATGTTGTTATGATGGTGTGATGATGCTGTGATGATATTTTGATGATACTGTGACAATGATGTGATGATGCAGCAATGATGCAGTGTTGATGCAGTGATGATGCGGTGATGATGCAGTGATTATGCAGTGATGATACTGTGATGATGCATTGGTGGTGCTGTGATGATGCTTGGATGATGCTTGGATGATTCAGTGATGATTCTGTGATGACACTGTGATGATGTGATGATGCAGTGAATATACTGTGATGACACTATGATGATGCAGTGATTATGCAGAAATGATTCTGTGATGATGCTGAGATGATGTTGTTATGATGCAGTGATGATGCTTTGATGACGCTGTCGTGATGGTGAGATGACGCTGTCGTGATGCTTTGATGATGCTGTGATGACACTGTGATGATGCAGTGATGATACTGTGATGACGCTGTGAAAATGCAATGATTATGCAGAAATGATTCTGTGATGATGCTGAGATGATGCTGTGATGATGCAGTGAGTAAGCAGTGATGATGCAGTAATGATGCCATGATGATGCTGAGATGATGCTGTGATGTTGCAGTGATGGTGCAGTGATGATTCAGTGAGGACACTGTGATGATGCTGTGATTACAATCTGATGACGTAGTGATGATGCTGTGATGACCTTATGATGATGCTGTGATGATTCTGTGATGATGCTGTGATTATGCTGCTATGATGCAGTCATGATGCAGTGACGATGCTGAGATGACACTGATGATGCTGTGATAATGATGTGATGATGCTGTGATGATGTATTGATGACAGTGAAGATGCTATAATGATGATGTGATGATGCAGTGATGATGCTGTGATAATGTTCTGATGATGAAGCTATGATGTTATGATGCAGTGATGACACTGTCATGACGCTGTGATGATGCAGTGAGTAAGCAGTAATGATGCTGTGATGATGCTGAGATGATGATGTGATGATGCAGTGGTGATGCTCTGATGACGATGCAAAGATGCTGTGATGATGCAGTAATGATGCTGTGATGATTCTGTGATGATTTGGTGATGATGCTGTGATGACAGTTTGATGACGTTGTTATGATGCTGTGATGACACTGAAAACGTTGTGATGATGATGTGATAATGCTGTGATGATGGAGTGATGATGTATTTATGACATTGTGATTATGCCGAGATGATGCTTTGATGATGCAGTTATGATGCTGTGATGATGATGCACTCATGATGCAGTGAGGATGCAGTGATGATGCTGTGATGATGCTCTGATGATGACGAAGTGATGATGCTGTGATGATGTAGTGATGATGCAGTGATGTGTAGTGATGACGCTGTGATGATATTGTGATGATGATGTGATGATGCTGTGATTATGCGGAGATTATGCAGTGATTATGCAGTGATGATGCTGTCATGACAGTGTGATGATGCTGTGATGATGCTGCGATGTTGCTGTGAGGATGCTGTGATGATGCAGTGATTCTGAAGTAATGATGCTGTGATGGTGCTGTGATGATGCAGTGATGATATGATGATGCAGTGATTATGCTGTAATAATTCTGTGACTATACTGAGATGATGCTGTAATGATGCATTGATGACGCTGTGATGACGCTGTGTTGATGCTGTGAGGATGCTGTGATGATGCAGTGATTATGCAGTGATGATGCTGACATGAAACTGATGATGTGATGATGATGTGATGATGCTATGATGATGCAGTGAGTAAGCAGTAATGATGCTGAGATGATGATGTGATGATGCTGTGATGATGCTCTGATGATGCTGTGATGACGCAGTGATGATTCTGTGATGATGCAGTGATGATGTAGTGATGATGCTGTGATGATACTGTGATTATGCTGTGATGATGCTGTGATGATGCTCTGATGATGCTGTGATGACGCAGTGATGATTCTGTGATGATGCAGTGATGATGTAGTGATGACGCTGTGATGATACTGTGATTATGCTGTGATGATGCTGTGATTATGCGGTGATTATGCAGTGATGATGCTGTCATGACACTGTGATGATGATGCGATGATGCTGTGATGATGCTGCGATGTTGCTGTGAGGATGCTGTGATGATGCAGTGATTCTGCAGTAATGATGCTGTGATGGTGCTGTGATGATGCAGTGATGATGCAGTGATGACGATATGATGATGCAGTGATTATGCAGTGATTATGCTGTGACTATACTGAGATGATGCTGTAATGATGCATTGTTGACGTTGTGATGACGCTGTATTGATGCTGTGAGGATGCTGTGATGATGCAGTGATTATGCAGTGATGATGCTGTGATGACTCTGTGATGATGTTGTGATGATGCTGTGATGATGCTGTGATGATGCTGTGATGATGCAGTGATGATGCTGTGATGATGCAGTGATGATGCATTGATGATGTAGTGATGACGCTGTGATGATACTGTGATTATGCTGAGATGATGCTGTGATGATGTGATGATGCAGTGATGATTCACTGAGTAAGAAGTGATTATGTAGTGATGACGCTCTGATGACGCAGTGATGATGTTGTGATGATGTTGTGATAATGCAGTGATGATGCTGTGATGACACTGTAATGACGCTGTCGTGATGCTGTGATGACGTAGTCATGGTGTTGTAATGATGCTGTTATGACACTGTGATTATGCAGTGATGATGCTATGATGATGCTGTGATGATACAGTGATGACAATTTGATGATGTAGTGATGATGCTGTGATGACTCTATGATTATGCAGCTATGATGCTATGATGATGATGTGAGGATGAAGTGATTATGCATTTTTGATGCTGTGATGACGCTGTCATGATGCTGTGATGAAGCTGCGATGATGCAGTGATTATGCAGTTAGGACGCTTTGACGACACTGTGATGATGCATTTATGACACTGTAATGACGCTGTGATGATGTTGTGATGATGCAGTGAATAAGCAGTAATGATACTGTGATGATGCTGAGATGATGTTGTGATAACGCAGTGATGATGCTGTGATGACGCTTTGATGATGTTGTGATTATGATGTGATGCAGTGATGATTTTTTGATGATGCAGTTTAGATGCAGTGACGATGCAGTTATGACGCTGTGATGACGCGGTGATGATGCTGTGATGATGCTTTGATGATTTTGTTATGTTGTTGTGATGATGCAGTTATGATGATATGACGATGCTGTAACGATGCCGTGATGATGCAGTGATGATGCTGTGATTATTCAGTGATGATGCAGTGATGATGCTGTGATGATGCAGTAATGATGCTGTGATGATGCATGATGATGCTACGATGATGTTGTGATGACGCTGTGATGATGATGTGATGATGCTGCAATGATGCTGTGATGATTCTGTGATGATGTTGTGATGATGCTGTGATGACGCTGCGATAACACAGTGGTGATGTGGTGATGCAGTAATGATGCTGTGACGACGCACTGATTCTGCTCTGATGATGCTGTAATGATGCAGTCATGATGCAATAATGATGATGCTGTGATGATGCAGTGATGATGTTGTTATGACGCTGTGATGAAGCTGTGATAATATTATGATGATGCTATGATGACATAGCGATGATGCTGTGATGATGCTGCGATGTTGCTGTGAGGATGCTGTGATGATGCAGTGATTCTGAAGTAATGATGCTGTGATGGTGCTGTGATGATGCAGTGATGATATGATGATGCAGTGATTATGCTGTAATAATTCTGTGACTATACTGAGATGATGCTGTAATGATGCATTGATGACGCTGTGATGACGCTGTGTTGATGCTGTGAGGATGCTGTGATGATGCAGTGATTATGCAGTGATGATGCTGACATGAAACTGATGATGTGATGATGATGTGATGATGCTATGATGATGCAGTGAGTAAGCAGTAATGATGCTGAGATGATGATGTGATGATGCTGTGATGATGCTCTGATGATGCTGTGATGACGCAGTGATGATTCTGTGATGATGCAGTGATGATGTAGTGATGATGCTGTGATGATACTGTGATTATGCTGTGATGATGCTGTGATGATGCTCTGATGATGCTGTGATGACGCAGTGATGATTCTGTGATGATGCAGTGATGATGTAGTGATGACGCTGTGATGATACTGTGATTATGCTGTGATGATGCTGTGATTATGCGGTGATTATGCAGTGATGATGCTGTCATGACACTGTGATGATGATGCGATGATGCTGTGATGATGCTGCGATGTTGCTGTGAGGATGCTGTGATGATGCAGTGATTCTGCAGTAATGATGCTGTGATGGTGCTGTGATGATGCAGTGATGATGCAGTGATGACGATATGATGATGCAGTGATTATGCAGTGATTATGCTGTGACTATACTGAGATGATGCTGTAATGATGCATTGTTGACGTTGTGATGACGCTGTATTGATGCTGTGAGGATGCTGTGATGATGCAGTGATTATGCAGTGATGATGCTGTGATGACTCTGTGATGATGCATTGATGATGTAGTGATGACGCTGTGATGATACTGTGATTATGCTGAGATGATGCTGTGATGATGTGATGATGCAGTGATGATTCACTGAGTAAGAAGTGATTATGTAGTGATGACGCTCTGATGACGCAGTGATGATGTTGTGATGATGTTGTGATAATGCAGTGATGATGCTGTGATGACACTGTAATGACGCTGTCGTGATGCTGTGATGACGTAGTCATGGTGTTGTAATGATGCTGTTATGACACTGTGATTATGCAGTGATGATGCTATGATGATGCTGTGATGATACAGTGATGACAATTTGATGATGTAGTGATGATGCTGTGATGACTCTATGATTATGCAGCTATGATGCTATGATGATGATGTGAGGATGAAGTGATTATGCATTTTTGATGCTGTGATGACGCTGTCATGATGCTGTGATGAAGCTGCGATGATGCAGTGATTATGCAGTTAGGACGCTTTGATGACACTGTGATGATGCATTTATGACACTGTAATGACGCTGTGATGATGTTGTGATGATGCAGTGAATAAGCAGTAATGATACTGTGATGATGCTGAGATGATGTTGTGATAACGCAGTGATGATGCTGTGATGACGCTTTGATGATGTTGTGATTATGATGTGATGCAGTGATGATTTTTTGATGATGCAGTTTAGATGCAGTGACGATGCAGTTATGACGCTGTGATGACGCGGTGATGATGCTGTGATGATGCTTTGATGATTTTGTTATGTTGTTGTGATGATGCAGTTATGATGATATGACGATGCTGTAACGATGCCGTGATGATGCAGTGATGATGCTGTGATTATTCAGTGATGATGCAGTGATGATGCTGTGATGATGCTGTGATGATGCAGTAATGATGCTGTGATGATGCATGATGATGCTACGATGATGTTGTGATGACGCTGTTATGATGATGTGATGATGCTGCAATGATGCTGTGATGATTCTGTGATGATGTTGTGATGATGCTGTGATGACGCTGCGATAACACAGTGGTGATGTGGTGATGCAGTAATGATGCTGTGACGACGCACTGATTCTGCTCTGATGATGCTGTAATGATGCAGTCATGATGCAATAATGATGATGCTGTGATGATGCAGTGATGATGTTGTTATGACGCTGTGATGAAGCTGTGATAATATTATGATGATGCTATGATGACATAGCGATGATGCTGTGAAGATTCTTTGATGACGATGTGATGATGATGTGATGATGCTCTGATGATGCTGTTATGACGCTGTGATGATGCTGTGATGGTTCTTTGATGATGCAGTGTTTATGCAGTTATGACGCTGTGATGACGCTGTGATGATGCTTTGATCATGCTGTTATGATGCAGTTATTATGACGCCATGATGTTGTGACAATGCAGTGATGATGCGGTGATGACGCTGTGATGATGCAGTGATGATGCAGTAATGACGCTGTGATGATTTTGTGATGATGCTCTGATGACGCAGTGATGATGCTGTGATGATGTAGTGATGATGCTGTGAAGACGCTCTCATGACACTGTCGTGAAGCTGTGATGATGATGTCGTGATGCTGTGATGACGCTGTGATAACGCTGTGATGACGCTGTGATGATGCTCTATTGATGCTGTGATGATGCAGTAATAACGCTGTGATGACGCTCTTATAATTTTGTGATGATGCTGTGATGATACTGTGGTGATGCAGTGATGATGCAGTGATGACGCTGTGATGAGTCTCTGATGATGCTGAGATGACGCTGTGATGATGCAGTGATGACGCTGTGATGACACTATCGTGATTCTGTGATGATGCAGTAATGATGCTGTGATGATGCACTGATGATACTGTGATGACGTTGTGATAATGCAATGATTAGGCAGTAATGATGCTGTGATGATGCTGAGATGACACTGTGATGATGCAGTAATGGTGCAGTGATGATGCAGTTATGACACCGTGATAATGCTGTGATGCCGCAGTGAGTAAACAGTAATGATTCTGTGATGATGCAGTGATGATGATGTGATGATGCTGCGATGATGCTTTGATGATGCTGTGATGCTGCAGTGATGAAGCTGTGATGATTTTGTGATGATGCAGTTTAGATGCAGTGACGATGCAGTTATGACGCTGTGATGACGCGGTGATGATGCTGTGACGATGCTTTGATGATTTTGTTATGTTGTTGTGATGATGCAGTTATGATGATATGACGATGCTGTAACGATGCCGTGATGATGCTGTGATGATGCTGTGATGATGCAGTGATGACGCTGTGGTGATGCTGTGATGATGCTGTGATGATACAGTCATGATGTTACGATGACGCTGTGATGATGCTGTAATGATGTTGTGATGATGCTGTCGTTACGCTATGATGATTCTGTGATTATGTAGCTAAAATGCTGTGATGATGATGTGATGATGTAGTGATGATGCAGTGGTGATGCTCTGATGACGATGCAAAGATGCTGTGATGATGCAGTAATGATGCTGTGATGATTCTGTGATGATGCTGTGATTATGCTGAGATTATGCTCTGATGATGCAGTGATGGTACAGTGATGATTCAGTGAGGAGTCAGTGATGATGATGTGATTACGATGCGGAGATGCTGTGATCATGCAGTAAGGATGCAATGATGATGTTGTGATGACACTGTGATTATGTTGTGTTGATACTTGTAATGATGTTTTGATGACGATGTGATGATGCTGTGATGATGCAGTGATTATGCAGTGATGATGCTGTGATGATGTGGTGATGATGCAGTGATTATGCAGTGATGATGCTGTGATGATGATGCGATGATGCTGTGATGATATTGTGATGATGATATGAAGATGCTATGATGATTCAGTGATGATTCTGTGATGATGCATTTACGATACTGTGATGACGCTGTGATGATGTTGTTATGATGGTGTGATGATGCTGTGATGATATTTTGATGATACTGTGACAATGATGTGATGATGCAGCAATGATGCAGTGTTGATGCAGTGATGATGCGGTGATGATGCAGTGATTATGCAGTGATGATACTGTGATGATGCATTGGTGGTGCTGTGATGATGCTTGGATGATGCTTGGATGATTCAGTGATGATTCTGTGATGACACTGTGATGATGTGATGATGCAGTGAATATACTGTGATGACACTATGATGATGCAGTGATTATGCAGAAATGATTCTGTGATGATGCTGAGATGATGTTGTTATGATGCAGTGATGATGCTTTGATGACGCTGTCGTGATGGTGAGATGACGCTGTCGTGATGCTTTGATGATGCTGTGATGACACTGTGATGATGCAGTGATGATACTGTGATGACGCTGTGAAAATGCAATGATTATGCAGAAATGATTCTGTGATGATGCTGAGATGATGCTGTGATGATGCAGTGAGTAAGCAGTGATGATGTAGTAATGATGCCATGATGATGCTGAGATGATGCTGTGATGTTGCAGTGATGGTGCAGTGATGATTCAGTGAGGACACTGTGATGATGCTGTGATTACAATCTGATGACGTAGTGATGATGCTGTGATGACCTTATGATGATGCTGTGATGATTCTGTGATGATGCTGTGATTATGCTGCTATGATGCAGTCATGATGCAGTGATGATGCTGAGATGACACTGATGATGCTGTGATAATGATGTGATGATGCTGTGATGATGTATTGATGACAGTGAAGATGCTATAATGATGATGTGATGATGCAGTGATGATGCTGTGATAATGTTCTGATGATGAAGCTATGATGTTATGATGCAGTGATGACACTGTCATGACGCTGTGATGATGCAGTGAGTAAGCAGTAATGATGCTGTGATGATGCTGAGATGATGATGTGATGATGCAGTGGTGATGCTCTGATGACGATGCAAAGATGCTGTGATGATGCAGTAATGATGCTGTGATGATTCTGTGATGATTTGGTGATGATGCTGTGATGACAGTTTGATGACGTTGTTATGATGCTGTGATGACACTGAAAACGTTGTGATGATGATGTGATAATGCTGTGATGATGGAGTGATGATGTATTTATGACATTGTGATTATGCCGAGATGATGCTTTGATGATGCAGTTATGATGCTGTGATGATGATGCACTCATGATGCAGTGAGGATGCAGTGATGATGCTGTGATGATGCTCTGATGATGACGAAGTGATGATGCTGTGATGATGTAGTGAGGATGCAGTGATGTGTAGTGATGACGCTGTGATGATATTGTGATGATGATGTGATGATGCTGTGATTATGCGGAGATTATGCAGTGATTATGCAGTGATGATGCTGTCATGACAGTGTGATGATGCTGTGATGATGCTGCGATGTTGCTGTGAGGATGCTGTGATGATGCAGTGATTCTGAAGTAATGATGCTGTGATGGTGCTGTGATGATGCAGTGATGATGCAGTGATGATGCAGTGATGATATGATGATGCAGTGATTATGCTGTAATAATTCTGTGACTATACTGAGATGATGCTGTAATGATGCATTGATGACGCTGTGATGACGCTGTGTTGATGCTGTGAGGATGCTGTGATGATGCAGTGATTATGCAGTGATGATGCTGACATGAAACTGATGATGTTGTGATGATGATGTGATGATGCTATGATGATGCAGTGAGTAAGCAGTAATGATGCTGAGATGATGATGTGATGATGCTGTGATGATGCTCTGATGATGCTGTGATGACGCAGTGATGATTCTGTGATGATGCAGTGATGATGTAGTGATGATGCTGTGATGATACTGTGATTATGCTGTGATGATGCTGTGATGATGCTCTGATGATGCTGTGATGACTCAGTGATGATTCTGTGATGATGCAGTGATGATGTAGTGATGACGCTGTGATGATACTGTGATTATGCTGTGATGATGCTGTGATTATGCAGTGATGATGCTGTCATGAAACTGTGATGATGATGCGATGACGCTGTGATGATGCTGCGATGTTGCTGTGAGGATGCTGTGATGATGCAGTGATTCTGCAGTAATGATGCTGTGATGATGCTGTGATGATGCAGTGATGACGCTGTGATGACTATGCGATGATGATGTGATGATGCTGTGATTATGCAGCTATGATGCTGTGATGATGCAGTGATTCTGCAGTAATGATGCTGTGATGGTGCTGTGATGATGCAGTGATGATGCAGTGATGACGATATGATGATGCAGTGATTATGCAGTGATTATGCTGTGACTATACTGAGATGATGCTGTAATGATGCATTGTTGACGTTGTGATGACGCTGTATTGATGCTGTGAGGATGCTGTGATGATGCAGTGATTATGCAGTGATGATGCTGTGATGACTCTGTGATGATGTTGTGATGATGCTGTGATGATGCTCTGATGATGCTGTGATGATGCAGTGATGATGCTGTGATGATGCAGTGATGATGCATTGATGATGTAGTGATGACGCTGTGATGATACTGTGATTATGCTGAGATGATGCTGTGATGATGTGATGATGCAGTGATGATTCACTGAGTAAGAAGTGATTATGTAGTGATGACGCTCTGATGACGCAGTGATGATGTTGTGATGATGTTGTGATAATGCAGTGATGATGCTGTGATGACACTGTAATGACGCTGTCGTGATGCTGTGATGACGTAGTCATGGTGTTGTAATGATGCTGTTATGACACTGTGATTATGCAGTGATGATGCTATGATGATGCTGTGATGATACAGTGATGACAATTTGATGATGTAGTGATGATGCTGTGATGACTCTATGATTATGCAGCTATGATGCTATGATGATGATGTGAGGATGAAGTGATTATGCATTTTTGATGCTGTGATGACGCTGTCATGATGCTGTGATGAAGCTGCGATGATGCAGTGATTATGCAGTTAGGACGCTTTGATGACACTGTGATGATGCATTTATGACACTGTAATGACGCTGTGATGATGTTGTGATGATGCAGTGAATAAGCAGTAATGATACTGTGATGATGCTGAGATGATGCTGTGATAACGCAGTGATGATGCTGTGATGACGCTTTGATGATGTTGTGATTATGATGTGATGCAGTGATGATTTTGTGATGATGCAGTTTAGATGCAGTGACGATGCAGTTATGACGCTGTGATGACGCGGTGATGATGCTGTGATGATGCTTTGATGATTTTGTTATGTTGTTGTGATGATGCAGTTATGATGATATGACGATGCTGTAACGATGCCGTGATGATGCAGTGATGATGCTGTGATTATTCAGTGATGATGCAGTGATGATGCTGTGATGATGCTGTGATGATGCTGTGATGATGCAGTAATGATGCTGTGATGATGCATGATGATGCTACGATGATGTTGTGATGACGCTGTGATGATGATGTGATGATGCTGCAATGATGCTGTGATGATTCTGTGATGATGTTGTGATGATGCTGTGATGACGCTGCGATAACACAGTGATGATGTGGTGATGCAGTAATGATGCTGTGACGACGCACTGATTCTGCTCTGATGATGCTGTAATGATGCAGTCATGATGCAATAATGATGATGCTGTGATGATGCAGTGATGATGTCGTTATGACGCTGTGATGAAGCTGTGATAATATTATGATGATGCTATGATGACATAGCGATGATGCTGTGAAGATTCTTTGATGACGATGTGATGACGATGTGATGATGCTCTGATGATGCTGTTATGACGCTGTGATGATGCTGTGATGGTTCTTTGATGATGCAGTGTTTATGCAGTTATGACGCTGTGATGACGCTGTGATGATGCTTTGATCATGCTGTTATGATGCAGTTATTATGACGCCATGATGTTGTGACAATGCAATGATGATGCGGTGATGACGCTGTGATGATGCAGTGATGATGCAGTAATGACGCTGTGATGATTTTGTGATGATGCTCTGATGACGCAGTGATGATGCTGTGATGATGTAGTGATGATGCTGTGAAGACGCTCTCATGACACTGTCGTGAAGCTGTGATGATGATGTCGTGAAGCTGTGATGATGCTGTGATAACGCTGTGATAACGCTGTGATGACGCTGTGATGATGCTCTATTGATGCTGTGATGATGCAGTAATAACGCTGTGATGACGCTCTTATAATTTTGTGATGATGCTGTGATGATACTGTGGTGATGCAGTGCTGATGCAGTGATGACGCTGTGATGAGTCTCTGATGATGCTGAGATGACGCTGTGATGATGCAGTGATGACGCTGTGATGACACTATCGTGATTCTGTGATGATGATGTGATGATGCAGTAATGATGCTGTGATGATGCACTGATGATACTGTGATGACGTTGTGATAATGCAATGATTAGGCAGTAATGATGCTGTGATGATGCTGAGATGACACTGTGATGATGCAGTAATGGTGCAGTGATGATGCAGTTATGACACCGTGATAATGCTGTGATGCCGCAGTGAGTAAACAGTAATGATTCTGTGATGATGCAGTGATGATGATGTGATGATGCTGCGATGATGCTTTGATGATGCTGTGATGCTGCAGTGATGAAGCTGTGATGATTTTGTGATGATGCAGTTTAGATGCAGTGACGATGCAGTTATGACGCTGTGATGACGCGGTGATGATGCTGTGACGATGCTTTGATGATTTTGTTATGTTGTTGTGATGATGCAGTTATGATGATATGACGATGCTGTAACGATGCCGTGATGATGCTGTGATGATGCAGTGATGACGCTGCGGTGATGCTGTGATGATGCTGTGATGATGCTGTGATGATACAGTCATGATGTTACGATGACGCTGTGATGATGCTGTAA
Source organism: Clangula hyemalis (assembly GCA_963989345.1). Next base: position 13,733 of record CAXDIO010000207.1, read on the forward strand.
TGATGTTGTGATGATGCTGTCGTTACGCTATGATGATTCTGTGATTATGTAGCTAAAATGCTGTGATGATGATGTGATGATGTAGTGATGATGCAGTGGTGATGCTCTGATGACGATGCAAAGATGCTGTGATGATGCAGTAATGATGCTGTGATGATTCTGTGATGATGCTGTGATTATGCTGAGATTATGCTCAGATTATGCTCTGATGATGCAGTGATGGTACAGTGATGATTCAGTGAGGAGTCAGTGATGATGATGTGATTACGATGCGGAGATGCTGTGATCATGCAGTAAGGATGCAATGATGATGCTGTGATGACACTGTGATTATGTTGTGTTGATACTTGTAATGATGTTTTGATGACGATGTGATGATGCTGTGATGATGCAGTGATTATGCAGTGATGATGCTGTGATGATGTGGTGATGATGCAGTGATTATGCAGTGATGATGCTGTGATGATGCAGTGATGATGCTGTGATGATATTGTGATGATGATATGAAGATGCTATGATGATTCAGTGATGATTCTGTGATGATGCATTTACGATACTGTGATGACGCTGTGATGATGTTGTTATGATGGTGTGATGATGCTGTGCTGATATTTTGATGATACTGTGACAATGATGTGATGATGCAGCAATGATGCAGTGTTGATGCAGTGATGATGCGGTGATGATGCAGTGATTATGCAGTGATGATACTGTGATGATGCATTGGTGGTGCTGTGATGATGCTTGGATGATGCTTGGATGATTCAGTGATGATTCTGTGATGACACTGTGATGATGTGATGATGCAGTGAATATGCTGTGATGACACTATGATGATGCAGTGATTATGCAGAAATGATTCTGTGATGATGCTGAGATGATGTTGTTATGATGCAGTGATGATGCTTTGATGACGCTGTCGTGATGGTGAGATGACGCTGTCGTGATGCTTTGATGATGCTGTGATGACACTGTGATGATGCAGTGATGATACTGTGATGATGCAGTGATGATGTAGTGATGACGCTGTGATGATACTGTGATGATGCTGAGATGATGCTGTGATGATGCAGTGATGATACTGTGATGACCTTATGATGATGCTGTGATGATTCTGTGATGATGCTGTGATTATGCTGCTATGATGCAGTCATGATGCAGTGATGATGCTGAGATGACACTGATGATGCTGTGATAATGATGTGATGATGTTGTGATGATGTATTGATGACAGTGAAGATGCTATAATGATGATGTGATGATGCAGTGATGATGCTGTGATAATGTTCTGATGATGAAGCTATGATGTTATGATGCAGTGATGACACTGTCATGACGCTGTGATGATGCAGTGAGTAAGCAGTGATGATGCTGAGATGATGATGTGATGATGCAGTGGTGATGCTCTGATGACGATGCAAAGATGCTGTGATGATGCAGTAATGATGCTGTGATGATTCTGTGATGATTTGGTGATGATGCTGTGATGACAGTTTGATGACGTTGTTATGATGCTGTGATGACACTGAAAACGTTGTGATGATGATGTGATAATGCTGTGATGATGGAGTGATGATGTATTTATGACATTGTGATTATGCCGAGATGATGCTTTGATGATGCAGTTATGATGCTGTGATGATGATGCACTCATGATGCAGTGAGGATGCAGTGATGATGCTGTGATGATGCTCTGATGATGACGAAGTGATGATGCTGTGATGATGTAGTGATGATGCAGTGATGTGTAGTGATGACGCTGTGATGATATTGTGATGATGATGTGATGATGCTGTGATTATGCGGAGATTATGCAGTGATGATGCTGTCATGACAGTGTGATGATGCTGTGATGATGCTGCGATGTTGCTGTGAGGATGCTGTGATGATGCAGTGATTCTGAAGTAATGATGCTGTGATGGTGCTGTGATGATGCAGTGATGATATGATGATGCAGTGATTATGCTGTAATAATTCTGTGACTATACTGAGATGATGCTGTAATGATGCATTGATGACGCTGTGATGACGCTGTGTTGATGCTGTGAGGATGCTGTGATGATGCAGTGATGATGCAGTGATGATGCTGACATGAAACTGATGATGTGATGATGATGTGATGATGCTATGATGATGCAGTGAGTAAGCAGTAATGATGCTGAGATGATGATGTGATGATGCTGTGATGATGCTCTGATGATGCTGTGATGACGCAGTGATGATTCTGTGATGATGCAGTGATGATGTAGTGATGATGCTGTGATGATACTGTGATTATGCTGTGATGATGCTGTGATGATGCTCTGATGATGCTGTGATGACGCAGTGATGATTCTGTGATGATGCAGTGATGATGTAGTGATGACGCTGTGATGATACTGTGATTATGCTGTGATGATGCTGTGATTATGCGGTGATTATGCAGTGATGATGCTGTCATGACACTGTGATGATGATGCAATGATGCTGTGATGATGCTGCGATGTTGCTGTGAGGATGCTGTGATGATGCAGTGATTCTGCAGTAATGATGCTGTGATGATGCTGTGATGATGCAGTGATGACGCTGTGATGACTATGCGATGATGATGTGATGATGCTGTGATTATGCAGCTATGATGCTGTGATGATGCAGTGATTCTGCAGTAATGATGCTGTGATGGTGCTGTGATGATGCAGTGATGATGCAGTGATGACGATATGATGATGCAGTGATTATGCAGTGATTATGCTGTGACTATACTGAGATGATGCTGTAATGATGCATTGTTGACGTTGTGATGACGCTGTATTGATGCTGTGAGGATGCTGTGATGATGCAGTGATTATGCAGTGATGATGCTGTGATGACTCTGTGATGATGTTGTGATGATGCTGTGATGATGCTCTGATGATGCTGTGATGATGCAGTGATGATGCTGTGATGATGCAGTGATGATGCATTGATGATGTAGTGATGACGCTGTGATGATACTGTGATTATGCTGAGATGATGCTGTGATGATGTGATGATGCAGTGATGATTCACTGAGTAAGAAGTGATTATGTAGTGATGACGCTCTGATGACGCAGTGATGATGTTGTGATGATGTTGTGATAATGCAGTGATGATGCTGTGATGACACTGTAATGACGCTGTCGTGATGCTGTGATGACGTAGTCATGGTGTTGTAATGATGCTGTTATGACACTGTGATTATGCAGTGATGATGCTATGATGATGCTGTGATGATACAGTGATGACAATTTGATGATGTAGTGATGATGCTGTGATGACTCTATGATTATGCAGCTATGATGCTATGATGATGATGTGAGGATGAAGTGATTATGCATTTTTGATGCTGTGATGACGCTGTCATGATGCTGTGATGAAGCTGCGATGATGCAGTGATTATGCAGTTAGGACGCTTTGATGACACTGTGATGATGCATTTATGACACTGTAATGACGCTGTGATGATGTTGTGATGATGCAGTGAATAAGCAGTAATGATACTGTGATGATGCTGAGATGATGCTGTGATAACGCAGTGATGATGCTGTGATGACGCTTTGATGATGTTGTGATTATGATGTGATGCAGTGATGATTTTGTGATGATGCAGTTTAGATGCAGTGACGATGCAGTTATGACGCTGTGATGACGCGGTGATGATGCTGTGATGATGCTTTGATGATTTTGTTATGTTGTTGTGATGATGCAGTTATGATGATATGACGATGCTGTAACGATGCCGTGATGATGCAGTGATGATGCTGTGATTATTCAGTGATGATGCAGTGATGATGCTGTGATGATGCTGTGATGATGCAGTAATGATGCTGTGATGATGCATGATGATGCTACGATGATGTTGTGATGACGCTGTGATGATGATGTGATGATGCTGCAATGATGCTGTGATGATTCTGTGATGATGTTGTGATGATGCTGTGATGACGCTGCGATAACACAGTGGTGATGTGGTGATGCAGTAATGATGCTGTGACGACGCACTGATTCTGCTCTGATGATGCTGTAATGATGCAGTCATGATGCAATAATGATGATGCTGTGATGATGCAGTGATGATGTTGTTATGACGCTGTGATGAAGCTGTGATAATATTATGATGATGCTATGATGACATAGCGATGATGCTGTGAAGATTCTTTGATGACGATGTGATGACGATGTGATGATGCTCTGATGATGCTGTTATGACGCTGTGATGATGCTGTGATGATGCTTTGATCATGCTGTTATGATGCAGTTATTATGACGCCATGATGTTGTGACAATGCAGTGATGATGCGGTGATGACGCTGTGATGATGCAGTGATGATGCAGTAATGACGCTGTGATGATTTTGTGATGATGCTCTGATGACGCAGTGATGATGCTGTGATGATGTAGTGATGATGCTGTGAAGACGCTCTCATGACACTGTCGTGAAGCTGTGATGATGATGTCGTGATGCTGTGATGACGCTGTGATAACGCTGTGATGACGCTGTGATGATGCTCTATTGATGCTGTGATGATGCAGTAATAACGCTGTGATGACGCTCTTATAATTTTGTGATGATGCTGTGATGATACTGTGGTGATGCAGTGATGACGCTGTGATGAGTCTCTGATGATGCTGAGATGACGCTGTGATGATGCAGTGATGACGCTGTGATGACACTATCGTGATTCTGTGATGATGATGTGATGATGCAGTAATGATGCTGTGATGATGCACTGATGATACTGTGATGACGTTGTGATAATGCAATGATTAGGCAGTAATGATGCTGTGATGATGCTGAGATGACACTGTGATGATGCAGTAATGGTGCAGTGATGATGCACTTATGACACCGTGATAATGCTGTGATGCCGCAGTGAGTAAACAGTAATGATTCTGTGATGATGCAGTGATGATGATGTGATGATGCTGCGATGATGCTTTGATGATGCTGTGATGCTGCAGTGATGAAGCTGTGATGATTTTGTGATGATGCAGTTTAGATGCAGTGACGATGCAGTTATGACGCTGTGATGACGCGGTGATGATGCTGTGACGATGCTTTGATGATTTTGTTATGTTGTTGTGATGATGCAGTTATGATGATATGACGATGCTGTAACGATGCCGTGATGATGCTGTGATGATGCTGTGATGATGCAGTGATGACGCTGCGGTGATGCTGTGATGATGCTGTGATGATACAGTCATGATGTTACGATGACGCTGTGATGATGCTGTAATGATGTTGTGATGATGCTGTCGTTACGCTATGATGATTCTGTGATTATGTAGCTAAAATGCTGTGATGATGATGTGATGATGTAGTGATGATGCAGTGGTGATGCTCTGATGACGATGCAAAGATGCTGTGATGATGCAGTAATGATGCTGTGATGATTCTGTGATGATGCTGTGATTATGCTGAGATTATGCTCAGATTATGCTCTGATGATGCAGTGATGGTACAGTGATGATTCAGTGAGGAGTCAGTGATGATGATGTGATTACGATGCGGAGATGCTGTGATCATGCAGTAAGGATGCAATGATGATGTTGTGATGACACTGTGATTATGTTGTGTTGATACTTGTAATGATGTTTTGATGACGATGTGATGATGCTGTGATGATGCAGTGATTATGCAGTGATGATGCTGTGATGATGTGGTGATGATGCAGTGATTATGCAGTGATGATGCTGTGATGATGATGCGATGATGCTGTGATGATATTGTGATGATGATATGAAGATGCTATGATGATTCAGTGATGATTCTGTGATGATGCATTTACGATACTGTGATGACGCTGTGATGATGTTGTTATGATGGTGTGATGATGCTGTGATGATATTTTGATGATACTGTGACAATGATGTGATGATGCAGCAATGATGCAGTGTTGATGCAGTGATGATGCGGTGATGATGCAGTGATTATGCAGTGATGATACTGTGATGATGCATTGGTGGTGCTGTGATGATGCTTGGATGATGCTTGGATGATTCAGTGATGATTCTGTGATGACACTGTGATGATGTGATGATGCAGTGAATATACTGTGATGACACTATGATGATGCAGTGATTATGCAGAAATGATTCTGTGATGATGCTGAGATGATGTTGTTATGATGCAGTGATGATGCTTTGATGACGCTGTCGTGATGGTGAGATGACGCTGTCGTGATGCTTTGATGATGCTGTGATGACACTGTGATGATGCAGTGATGATACTGTGATGACGCTGTGAAAATGCAATGATTATGCAGAAATGATTCTGTGATGATGCTGAGATGATGCTGTGATGATGCAGTGAGTAAGCAGTGATGATGCAGTAATGATGCCATGATGATGCTGAGATGATGCTGTGATGTTGCAGTGATGGTGCAGTGATGATTCAGTGAGGACACTGTGATGATGCTGTGATTACAATCTGATGACGTAGTGATGATGCTGTGATGACCTTATGATGATGCTGTGATGATTCTGTGATGATGCTGTGATTATGCTGCTATGATGCAGTCATGATGTAGTGACGATGCTGAGATGACACTGATGATGCTGTGATAATGATGTGATGATGCTGTGATGATGTATTGATGACAGTGAAGATGCTATAATGATGATGTGATGATGCAGTGATGATGCTGTGATAATGTTCTGATGATGAAGCTATGATGTTATGATGCAGTGATGACACTGTCATGACGCTGTGATGATGCAGTGAGTAAGCAGTAATGATGCTGTGATGATGCTGAGATGATGATGTGATGATGCAGTGGTGATGCTCTGATGACGATGCAAAGATGCTGTGATGATGCAGTAATGATGCTGTGATGATTCTGTGATGATTTGGTGATGATGCTGTGATGACAGTTTGATGACGTTGTTATGATGCTGTGATGACACTGAAAACGTTGTGATGATGATGTGATAATGCTGTGATGATGGAGTGATGATGTATTTATGACATTGTGATTATGCCGAGATGATGCTTTGATGATGCAGTTATGATGCTGTGATGATGATGCACTCATGATGCAGTGAGGATGCAGTGATGATGCTGTGATGATGCTCTGATGATGACGAAGTGATGATGCTGTGATGATGTAGTGATGATGCAGTGATGTGTAGTGATGACGCTGTGATGATATTGTGATGATGATGTGATGATGCTGTGATTATGCGGAGATTATGCAGTGATTATGCAGTGATGATGCTGTCATGACAGTGTGATGATGCTGTGATGATGCTGCGATGTTGCTGTGAGGATGCTGTGATGATGCAGTGATTCTGAAGTAATGATGCTGTGATGGTGCTGTGATGATGCAGTGATGATGCAGTGATGATGCAGTGATGATATGATGATGCAGTGATTATGCTGTAATAATTCTGTGACTATACTGAGATGATGCTGTAATGATGCATTGATGACGCTGTGATGACGCTGTGTTGATGCTGTGAGGATGCTGTGATGATGCAGTGATTATGCAGTGATGATGCTGACATGAAACTGATGATGTTGTGATGATGATGTGATGATGCTATGATGATGCAGTGAGTAAGCAGTAATGATGCTGAGATGATGATGTGATGATGCTGTGATGATGCTCTGATGATGCTGTGATGACGCAGTGATGATTCTGTGATGATGCAGTGATGATGTAGTGATGATGCTGTGATGATACTGTGATTATGCTGTGATGATGCTGTGATTATGCAGTGATGATGCTGTCATGAAACTGTGATGATGATGCGATGACGCTGTGATGATGCTGCGATGTTGCTGTGAGGATGCTGTGATGATGCAGTGATTCTGCAGTAATGATGCTGTGATGATGCTGTGATGATGCAGTGATGACGCTGTGATGACTATGCGATGATGATGTGATGATGCTGTGATTATGCAGCTATGATGCTGTGATGATGCAGTGATTCTGCAGTAATGATGCTGTGATGGTGCTGTGATGATGCAGTGATGATGCAGTGATGACGATATGATGATGCAGTGATTATGCAGTGATTATGCTGTGACTATACTGAGATGATGCTGTAATGATGCATTGTTGACGTTGTGATGACGCTGTATTGATGCTGTGAGGATGCTGTGATGATGCAGTGATTATGCAGTGATGATGCTGTGATGACTCTGTGATGATGTTGTGATGATGCTGTGATGATGCTCTGATGATGCTGTGATGATGCAGTGATGATGCTGTGATGATGCAGTGATGATGCATTGATGATGTAGTGATGACGCTGTGATGATACTGTGATTATGCTGAGATGATGCTGTGATGATGTGATGATGCAGTGATGATTCACTGAGTAAGAAGTGATTATGTAGTGATGACGCTCTGATGACGCAGTGATGATGTTGTGATGATGTTGTGATAATGCAGTGATGATGCTGTGATGACACTGTAATGACGCTGTCGTGATGCTGTGATGACGTAGTCATGGTGTTGTAATGATGCTGTTATGACACTGTGATTATGCAGTGATGATGCTATGATGATGCTGTGATGATACAGTGATGACAATTTGATGATGTAGTGATGATGCTGTGATGACTCTATGATTATGCAGCTATGATGCTATGATGATGATGTGAGGATGAAGTGATTATGCATTTTTGATGCTGTGATGACGCTGTCATGATGCTGTGATGAAGCTGCGATGATGCAGTGATTATGCAGTTAGGACGCTTTGATGATACTGTGATGATGCATTTATGACACTGTAATGACGCTGTGATGATGTTGTGATGATGCAGTGAATAAGCAGTAATGATACTGTGATGATGCTGAGATGATGCTGTGATAACGCAGTGATGATGCTGTGATGACGCTTTGATGATGTTGTGATTATGATGTGATGCAGTGATGATTTTTTGATGATGCAGTTTAGATGCAGTGACGATGCAGTTATGATGCTGTGATGACGCGGTGATGATGCTGTGATGATGCTTTGATGATTTTGTTATGTTGTTGTGATGATGCAGTTATGATGATATGACGATGCTGTAACGATGCCGTGATGATGCAGTGATGATGCTGTGATTATTCAGTGATGATGCTGTGATGATGCTGTGATGATGCAGTAATGATGCTGTGATGATGCATGATGATGCTACGATGATGTTGTGATGACGCTGTGATGATGATGTGATGATGCTGCAATGATGCTGTGATGATTCTGTGATGATGTTGTGATGATGCTGTGATGACGCTGCGATAACACAGTGATGATGTGGTGATGCAGTAATGATGCTGTGACGACGCACTGATTCTGCTCTGATGATGCTGTAATGATGCAGTCATGATGCAATAATGATGATGCTGTGATGATGCAGTGATGATGTTGTTATGACGCTGTGATGAAGCTGTGATAATATTATGATGATGCTATGATGACATAGCGATGATGCTGTGAAGATTCTTTGATGACGATGTGATGACGATGTGATGATGCTCTGATGATGCTGTTATGACGCTGTGATGATGCTGTGATGGTTCTTTGATGATGCAGTGTTTATGCAGTTATGACGCTGTGATGACGCTGTGATGATGCTTTGATCATGCTGTTATGATGCAGTTATTATGACGCCATGATGTTGTGACAATGCAGTGATGATGCGGTGATGACGCTGTGATGATGCAGTGATGATGCAGTGATGACGCAGTGATGATGCTGTGATGATGTAGTGATGATGCTGTGAAGACGCTCTCATGACACTGTCGTGAAGCTGTGATGATGATGTCGTGATGCTGTGATGACGCTGTGATAACGCTGTGATGACGCTGTGATGATGCTCTATTGATGCTGTGATGATGCAGTAATAACGCTGTGATGACGCTCTTATAATTTTGTGATGATGCTGTGATGATACTGTGGTGATGCAGTGATGATGCAGTGATGACGCTGTGATGAGTCTCTGATGATGCTGAGATGACGCTGTGATGATGCAGTGATGACGCTGTGATGACACTATCGTGATTCTGTGATGATGATGTGATGATGCAGTAATGATGCTGTGATGATGCACTGATGATACTGTGATGACGTTGTGATAATGCAATGATTAGGCAGTAATGATGCTGTGATGATGCTGAGATGACACTGTGATGATGCAGTAATGGTGCAGTGATGATGCAGTTATGACACCGTGATAATGCTGTGATGCCGCAGTGAGTAAACAGTAATGATTCTGTGATGATGCAGTGATGATGATGTGATGATGCTGCGATGATGCTTTGATGATGCTGTGATGCTGCAGTGATGAAGCTGTGATGATTTTGTGATGATGCAGTTTAGATGCAGTGACGATGCACTTATGACGCTGTGATGACGCGGTGATGATGCTGTGACGATGCTTTGATGATTTTGTTATGTTGTTGTGATGATGCAGTTATGATGATATGACGATGCTGTAACGATGCCGTGATGATGCTGTGATGATGCAGTGATGACGCTGCGGTGATGCTGTGATGATGCTGTGATGATACAGTCATGATGTTACGATGACGCTGTGATGATGCTGTAATGATGTTGTGATGATGCTGTCGTTACGCTATGATGATTCTGTGATTATGTAGCTAAAATGCTGTGATGATGATGTGATGATGTAGTGATGATGCAGTGGTGATGCTCTGATGACGATGCAAAGATGCTGTGATGATGCAGTAATGATGCTGTGATGATTCTGTGATGATGCTGTGATTATGCTGAGATTATGCTCAGATTATGCTCTGATGATGCAGTGATGGTACAGTGATGATTCAGTGAGGAGTCAGTGATGATGATGTGATTACGATGCGGAGATGCTGTGATCATGCAGTAAGGATGCAATGATGATGCTGTGATGACACTGTGATTATGTTGTGTTGATACTTGTAATGATGTTTTGATGACGATGTGATGATGCTGTGATGATGCAGTGATTATGCAGTGATGATGCTGTGATGATGTGGTGATGATGCAGTGATTATGCAGTGATGATGCTGTGATGATGCAGTGATGATGCTGTGATGATATTGTGATGATGATATGAAGATGCTATGATGATTCAGTGATGATTCTGTGATGATGCATTTACGATACTGTGATGACGCTGTGATGATGTTGTTATGATGGTGTGATGATGCTGTGATGATATTTTGATGATACTGTGACAATGATGTGATGATGCAGCAATGATGCAGTGTTGATGATGTGATGATGCGGTGATGATGCAGTGATTATGCAGTGATGATACTGTGATGATGCATTGGTGGTGCTGTGATGATGCTTGGATGATGCTTGGATGATTCAGTGATGATTCTGTGATGACACTGTGATGATGTGATGATGCAGTGAATATACTGTGATGACACTATGATGATGCAGTGATTATGCAGAAATGATTCTGTGATGATGCTGAGATGATGTTGTTATGATGCAGTGATGATGCTTTGATGACGCTGTCGTGATGGTGAGATGATGCTGTCGTGATGCTTTGATGATGCTGTGATGACACTGTGATGATGCAGTGATGATACTGTGATGACGCTGTGAAAATGCAATCATAGAATCATAGAATCATAGAATATCCTGAGTTGGAAGGGACCCTTAAGGATCATCTAGTCCAACTCTTGACACCGCACAGGTCTACCCAAGAGTTCAGACCATGTGACTAAGTGCACAGTCCAATCTCTTCTTAAATTCCGACAGGCTCGGTGCAGTGACCACTTCCCTGGGGAGCCTGTTCCAGTGTGCAACCACCCTCTCTGTGAAGAACCCCCTCCTGATGTCTAGCCTAAATTTCCCCTGCCTCAGCTTAACCCCGTTCCCGCGGGTCCTGTCACTGGTGTTAATGGAGAAAAGGTCTCCTGCCTCTCGACACCCCCTTACGAGGAAGTTGTAGACTGTGATGAGGTCTCCCCTCAGCCTCCTCTTCTCCAGGCTGAACAGGCCCAGTGACCTCAGCCGTTCCTCGTACGTCTTCCCCTCTAGGCCTTTCACCATCTTCGTAGCCCTCCTCTGGACACTCTCCAACAGTTTCATGTCCTTTTTATACTGTGGTGCCCAGAACTGCACACAGTACTCGAGGTGAGGCCGCACCAGTGCAGAGTAGAGCGGGACAATCACCTCCCGTGACCTACTAGCGATGCCGTGCTTGATGCACCCCAGGACACGGTTGGCCCTCCTGGCTGCCAGGGCACACTGCTGGCTCATATTCAACTTGCTGTCTACCACGACCCGCAGATCCCTCTCTTCTAGGCTGCTCTCCAGCGTCTCATCGCCCAGTCTGTACGTGCAGCCAGGGTTTCCCCGTCCCAGGTGCAGGACCCGGCACTTGCTCTTGTTGAACTTCATGCGGTTGGTGATCGCCCAGCTCTCCAACCTATCCAGGTCCCTCTGCAAGGCCTTTCCACCCTCATTCGAGTCCACAACTCCTCCAACTTTGGTGTCATCAGCAAACTTGCTCAAAATACCCTCTATTCCTACATCCAGATCGTTTATAAAAATATTGAAAAGTACCGGCCCTAAAATGGAGCCTTGAGGGACCCCACTGGTGACCGCCCGCCAGCCTGACGCAGCCCCATTTACCATAACCCTTTGGGCCCTGCCCGTTAGCCAATTGCTCACCCATCGTATGATGTTTTTATTTAGCTGTATGGTGGACATTTTGTCCAGTAGGATCCTATGGGAAACCGTGTCAAAAGCCTTGCTGAAGTCCAAAAAAATCACATCAGCTGGTTTCCCTTGGTCCACCATACGGGTGATCTTATCATAAAAGGAAATCCAGTTAGTTAGGCAGGACCTACCCTTCACAAACCCATGCTGGCTGGGACCAATGACTGCTTTGTCCCCCAGGTGCGCCTCAATAAGTTCAAGAACCATCTTCTCCATGATTTTACCCGGCACTGACGTGAGACTGACAGGCCTGTAATTGCTAGGGTCTTCTTTCTGACCCTTCTTGAAAATCGGCACAACATTTGCCAGCTTCCAGTCTACCGGGACCTCTCCAAATTCCCAGGATCGTTGAAAAATAATTGAGAGAGGTTCCGCGATGACGTCCGCCAGCTCTTTCAGCACCCGGGGATGAATCCCATCCGGACCCATGGACTTGTAGGGATCCAGGTGGAGTAGCAAATCCCGCACACGTTCAGGGTCGGTTGGGAGTTTGTCATCCCCACTGTCCCGGTCCTCCAGCTCAGGGCACCCTGGGTCCCAAAGCCCATCATCGGCATTGAAGACAGAGGCAAAGAAGGCGTTAAGCGTCTCTGCTTTGCCTATGTCATTGTCTGTGAGGAGACCTTCCCTATCAAGGAGCGGCCCTATGTATTCTTTAGTTCTCCTTTTTCCATTCACATATCTAAAAAAACCCTTTTTATTTTCTCTCACAGACACAGCCAGCTTCAACTCTAGGTGTGCTTTGGCCACACGAATTTTCTCCCTACAAACACGAACAGCATCCCTGTATTCTTTCCATGACACCTGGCCCTCCTTCCAGTAGCGAAACACTCTCTGTTTCCGCCTAATCTCCATTAGAATGTTCCTGGTCAGCCACGCTGGCCTCCTGCCCCGCCTGCCTGACTTGCGATATTTAGGAATTGCCTGATCTTGTGCTTCTAGGAGGCAACGCTTAAAGAATGACCAGCACTGGTGGACATCGAGGCCTTCAAGAGCAGTTTCCCAGGGGACCTTGCTGACTAGTTCCCTGAGCAGCCTGAAGTCCGCTTTCCCCATATCTAGGGATGAGGTTTTAGTGGCACTTTTCCTGCTGTCACCGTAAATTTTGAACTCAACCACTTCATGGTCGCTATGACCAAGGCGGCCACCAATCACCACATCTCCCACCAGACCCTCTCTGTTTACTAGCAACAGGTCTAGGAGGGCACCTTTCCTAGTTGGTTCCGTTAGCACCTGCACCAAGAAGTTATCATCTAGGTGCTTCATGAACCTCCTGGACTTGCTTGTGTCAGCCGTGATTATGCAGAAATGATTCTGTGATGATGCTGAGATGATGCTGTGATGATGCAGTGAGTAAGCAGTGATGATGCAGTAATGATGCCATGATGATGCTGAGATGATGCTGTGATGTTGCAGTGATGGTGCAGTGATGATTCAGTGAGGACACTGTGATGATGCTGTGATTACAATCTGATGACGTAGTGATGATGCTGTGATGACCTTATGATGATGCTGTGATGATTCTGTGATGATGCTGTGATTATGCTGCTATGATGCAGTCATGATGCAGTGATGATGCTGAGATGACACTGATGATGCTGTGATAATGATGTGATGATGCTGTGATGATGTATTGATGACAGTGAAGATGCTATAATGATGATGTGATGATGCAGTGATGATGCTGTGATAATGTTCTGATGATGAAGCTATGATGTTATGATGCAGTGATGACACTGTCATGACGCTGTGATGATGCAGTGAGTAAGCAGTAATGATGCTGTGATGATGCTGAGATGATGATGTGATGATGCAGTGGTGATGCTCTGATGACGATGCAAAGATGCTGTGATGATGCAGTAATGATGCTGTGATGATTCTGTGATGATTTGGTGATGATGCTGTGATGACAGTTTGATGACGTTGTTATGATGCTGTGATGACACTGAAAACGTTGTGATGATGATGTGATAATGCTGTGATGATGGAGTGATGATGTATTTATGACATTGTGATTATGCCGAGATGATGCTTTGATGATGCAGTTATGATGCTGTGATGATGATGCACTCATGATGCAGTGAGGATGCGGTGATGATGCTGTGATGATGCTCTGATGATGACGAAGTGATGATGCTGTGATGATGTAGTGATGATGCAGTGATGTGTAGTGATGACGCTGTGATGATATTGTGATGATGATGTGATGATGCTGTGATTATGCGGAGATTATGCAGTGATGATGCAGTGATGATGCTGTCATGACAGTGTGATGATGCTGTGATGATGCTGCGATGTTGCTGTGAGGATGCTGTGATGATGCAGTGATTCTGAAGTAATGATGCTGTGATGGTGCTGTGATGATGCAGTGATGATGCAGTGATGATGCAGTGATGATATGATGATGCAGTGATTATGCTGTAATAATTCTGTGACTATACTGAGATGATGCTGTAATGATGCATTGATGACGCTGTGATGACGCTGTGTTGATGCTGTGAGGATGCTGTGATGATGCAGTGATTATGCAGTGATGATGCTGACATGAAACTGATGATGTGATGATGATGTGATGATGCTATGATGATGCAGTGAGTAAGCAGTAATGATGCTGAGATGATGATGTGATGATGCTGTGATGATGCTCTGATGATGCTGTGATGACGCAGTGATGATTCTGTGATGATGCAGTGATGATGTAGTGATGATGCTGTGATGATACTGTGATTATGCTGTGATGATGCTGTGATGATGCTCTGATGATGCTGTGATGACGCAGTGATGATTCTGTGATGATGCAGTGATGATGTAGTGATGACGCTGTGATGATACTGTGATTATGCTGTGATGATGCTGTGATTATGCGGTGATTATGCAGTGATGATGCTGTCATGACACTGTGATGATGATGCGATGATGCTGTGATGATGCTGCGATGTTGCTGTGAGGATGCTGTGATGATGCAGTGATTCTGCAGTAATGATGTTGTGATGATGCTGTGATGATGCAGTGATGACGCTGTGATGACTATGCGATGATGATGTGATGATGCTGTGATTATGCAGCTATGATGCTGTGATGGTGCTGTGATGATGCAGTGATGATGCAGTGATGAAGATATGATGATGCAGTGAGTATGCAGTGATTATGCTGTGACTATACTGAGATGATGCTGTAATGATGCATTGTTGACGTTGTGATGACGCTGTATTGATGCTGTGAGGATGCTGTGATGATGCAGTGATTATGCAGTGATGATGCTGTGATGACTCTGTGATGATGTTGTGATGATGCTGTGATGATGCTCTGATGATGCTGTGATGATGCAGTGATGATGCTGTGATGATGCAGTGATGATGCATTGATGATGTAGTGATGACGCTGTGATGATACTGTGATTATGCTGAGATGATGCTGTGATGATGTGATGATGCAGTGATGATTCACTGAGTAAGAAGTGATTATGTAGTGATGACGCTCTGATGACGCAGTGATGATGTTGTGATGATGTTGTGATAATGCAGTGATGATGCTGTGATGACACTGTAATGACGCTGTCGTGATGCTGTGATGACGTAGTCATGGTGTTGTAATGATGCTGTTATGACACTGTGATTATGCAGTGATGATGCTATGATGATGCTGTGATGATACAGTGATGACAATTTGATGATGTAGTGATGATGCTGTGATGACTCTATGATTATGCAGCTATGATGCTATGATGATGATGTGAGGATGAAGTGATTACGCATTTTTGATGCTGTGATGACGCTGTCATGATGCTGTGATGAAGCTGCGATGATGCAGTGATTATGCAGTTAGGACGCTTTGATGACACTGTGATGATGCATTTATGACACTGTAATGACGCTGTGATGATGTTGTGATGATGCAGTGAATAAGCAGTAATGATACTGTGATGATGCTGAGATGATGCTGTGATAACGCAGTGATGATGCTGTGATGACGCTTTGATGATGTTGTGATTATGATGTGATGCAGTGATGATTTTTTGATGATGCAGTTTAGATGCAGTGACGATGCAGTTATGACGCTGTGATGACGCGGTGATGATGCTGTGATGATGCTTTGATGATTTTGTTATGTTGTTGTGATGATGCAGTTATGATGATATGACGATGCTGTAACGATGCCGTGATGATGCAGTGATGATGCTGTGATTATTCAGTGATGATGCTGTGATGATGCTGTGATGATGCAGTAATGATGCTGTGATGATGCATGATGATGCTACGATGATGTTGTGATGACGCTGTGATGATGATGTGATGATGCTGCAATGATGCTGTGATGATTCTGTGATGATGTTGTGATGATGCTGTGATGACGCTGCGATAACACAGTGGTGATGTGGTGATGCAGTAATGATGCTGTGACGACGCACTGATTCTGCTCTGATGATGCTGTAATGATGCAGTCATGATGCAATAATGATGATGCTGTGATGATGCAGTGATGATGTTGTTATGACGCTGTGATGAAGCTGTGATAATATTATGATGATGCTATGATGACATAGCGATGATGCTGTGAAGATTCTTTGATGACGATGTGATGACGATGTGATGATGCTCTGATGATGCTGTTATGACGCTGTGATGATGCTGTGATGGTTCTTTGATGATGCAGTGTTTATGCAGTTATGACGCTGTGATGACGCTGTGATGATGCTTTGATCATGCTGTTATGATGCAGTTATTATGATGCCATGATGTTGTGACAATGCAGTGATGATGCGGTGATGACGCTGTGATGATGCAGTGATGATGCAGTAATGACGCTGTGATGATTTTGTGATGATGCTCTGATGACGCAGTGATGATGCTGTGATGATGTAGTGATGATGCTGTGAAGACGCTCTCATGACACTGTCGTGAAGCTGTGATGATGATGTCGTGATGCTGTGATGACGCTGTGATAACGCTGTGATGACGCTGTGATGATGCTCTATTGATGCTGTGATGATGCAGTAATAACGCTGTGATGACGCTCTTATAATTTTTTGATGATACTGTGGTGATGCAGTGCTGATGCAGTGATGACGCTGTGATGAGTCTCTGATGATGCTGAGATGACGCTGTGATGATGCAGTGATGACGCTGTGATGACGCTATCGTGATTCTGTGATGATGATGTGATGATGCAGTAATGATGCTGTGATGATGCACTGATGATACTGTGATGACGTTGTGATAATGCAATGATTAGGCAGTAATGATGCTGTGATGATGCTGAGATGACACTGTGATGATGCAGTAATGGTGCAGTGATGATGCAGTTATGACACCGTGATAATGCTGTGATGCCGCAGTGAGTAAACAGTAATGATTCTGTGATGATGCAGTGATGATGATGTGATGATGCTGCGATGATGCTTTGATGATGCTGTGATGCTGCAGTGATGAAGCTGTGATGATTTTGTGATGATGCAGTTTAGATGCAGTGACGATGCAGTTATGACGCTGTGATGACGCGGTGATGATGCTGTGACGATGCTTTGATGATTTTGTTATGTTGTTGTGATGATGCAGTTATGATGATATGACGATGCTGTAACGATGCCGTGATGATGCTGTGATGATGCTGTGATGATGCAGTGATGACGCTGCGGTGATGCTGTGATGATGCTGTGATGATACAGTCATGATGTTACGATGACGCTGTGATGATGCTGTAATGATGTTGTGATGATGCTGTCGTTACGCTATGATGATTCTGTGATTATGTAGCTAAAATGCTGTGATGATGATGTGATGATGTAGTGATGATGCAGTGGTGATGCTCTGATGACGATGCAAAGATGCTGTGATGATGCAGTAATGATGCTGTGATGATTCTGTGATGATACTGTGATTATGCTGAGATTATGCTCAGATTATGCTCTGATGATGCAGTGATGGTACAGTGATGATTCAGTGAGGAGTCAGTGATGATGATGTGATTACGATGCGGAGATGCTGTGATCATGCAGTAAGGATGCAATGATGATGCTGTGATGACACTGTGATTATGTTGTGTTGATACTTGTAATGATGTTTTGATGACGATGTGATGATGCTGTGATGATGCAGTGATTATGCAGTGATGATGCTGTGATGATGTGGTGATGATGCAGTGATTATGCAGTGATGATGCTGTGATGATGCAGTGATGATGCTGTGATGATATTGTGATGATGATATGAAGATGCTACGATGATTCAGTGATGATTCTGTGATGATGCATTTACGATACTGTGATGACGCTGTGATGATGTTGTTATGATGGTGTGATGATGCTGTGATGATATTTTGATGATACTGTGACAATGATGTGATGATGCAGCAATGATGCAGTGTTGATGCAGTGATGATGCGGTGATGATGCAGTGATTATGCAGTGATGATACTGTGATGATGCATTGGTGGTGCTGTGATGATGCTTGGATGATGCTTGGATGATTCAGTGATGATTCTGTGATGACACTGTGATGATGTGATGATGCAGTGAATATACTGTGATGACACTATGATGATGCAGTGATTATGCAGAAATGATTCTGTGATGATGCTGAGATGATGTTGTTATGATGCAGTGATGATGCTTTGATGACGCTGTCGTGATGGTGAGATGACGCTGTCGTGATGCTTTGATGATGCTGTGATGACACTGTGATGATGCAGTGATGATACTGTGATGACGCTGTGAAAATGCAATGATTATGCAGAAATGATTCTGTGATGATGCTGAGATGATGCTGTGATGATGCAGTGAGTAAGCAGTGATGATGCAGTAATGATGCCATGATGATGCTGAGATGATGCTGTGATGTTGCAGTGATGGTGCAGTGATGATTCAGTGAGGACACTGTGATGATGCTGTGATTACAATCTGATGACGTAGTGATGATGCTGTGATGACCTTATGATGATGCTGTGATGATTCTGTGATGATGCTGTGATTATGCTGCTATGATGCAGTCATGATGCAGTGATGATGCTGAGATGACACTGATGATGCTGTGATAATGATGTGATGATGCTGTGATGATGTATTGATGACAGTGAAGATGCTATAATGATGATGTGATGATGCAGTGATGATGCTGTGATAATGTTCTGATGATGAAGCTATGATGTTATGATGCAGTGATGACACTGTCATGACGCTGTGATGATGCAGTGAGTAAGCAGTAATGATGCTGTGATGATGCTGAGATGATGATGTGATGATGCAGTGGTGATGCTCTGATGACGATGCAAAGATGCTGTGATGATGCAGTAATGATGCTGTGATGATTCTGTGATGATTTGGTGATGATGCTGTGATGACAGTTTGATGACGTTGTTATGATGCTGTGATGACACTGAAAACGTTGTGATGATGATGTGAAAATGCTGTGATGATGGAGTGATGATGTATTTATGACATTGTGATTATGCCGAGATGATGCTTTGATGATGCAGTTATGATGCTGTGATGATGATGCACTCATGATGCAGTGAGGATGCAGTGATGATGCTGTGATGATGCTCTGATGATGACGAAGTGATGATGCTGTGATGATGTAGTGATGATGCAGTGATGTGTAGTGATGACGCTGTGATGATATTGTGATGATGATGTGATGATGCTGTGATTATGCGGAGATTATGCAGTGATTATGCAGTGATGATGCTGTCATGACAGTGTGATGATGCTGTGATGATGCTGCGATGTTGCTGTGAGGATGCTGTGATGATGCAGTGATTCTGAAGTAATGATGCTGTGATGGTGCTGTGATGATGCAGTGATGATGCAGTGATGATGCAGTGATGATGCAGTGATTATGCTGTAATAATTCTGTGACTATACTGAGATGATGCTGTAATGATGCATTGATGACGCTGTGATGACGCTGTGTTGATGCTGTGAGGATGCTGTGATGATGCAGTGATTATGCAGTGATGATGCTGACATGAAACTGATGATGTTGTGATGATGATGTGATGATGCTATGATGATGCAGTGAGTAAGCAGTAATGATGCTGAGATGATGATGTGATGATGCTGTGATGATGCTCTGATGATGCTGTGATGACGCAGTGATGATTCTGTGATGATGCAGTGATGATGTAGTGATGATGCTGTGATGATACTGTGATTATGCTGTGATGATGCTGTGATGATGCTCTGATGATGCTGTGATGACGCAGTGATGATTCTGTGATGATGCAGTGATGATGTAGTGATGACGCTGTGATGATACTGTGATTATGCTGTGATGATGCTGTGATTATGCGGTGATTATGCAGTGATGATGCTGTCATGACACTGTGATGATGATGCGATGATGCTGTGATGATGCTGCGATGTTGCTGTGAGGATGCTGTGATGATGCAGTGATTCTGCAGTAATGATGCTGTGATGATGCTGTGATGATGCAGTGATGATGCAGTGATGACGATATGATGATGCAGTGATTATGCAGTGATTATGCTGTGACTATACTGAGATGATGCTGTAATGATGCATTGTTGACGTTGTGATGACGCTGTATTGATGCTGTGAGGATGCTCTGATGATGCAGTGATTATGCAGTGATGATGCTGTGATGACTCTGTGATGATGTTGTGATGATGCTGTGATGATGCTCTGATGATGCTGTGATGATGCAGTGATGATGCTGTGATGATGCAGTGATGATGCATTGATGATGTAGTGATGACGCTGTGATGATACTGTGATTATGCTGAGATGATGCTGTGATGATGTGATGATGCAGTGATGATTCACTGAGTAAGAAGTGATTATGTAGTGATGACGCTCTGATGACGCAGTGATGATGTTGTGATGATGTTGTGATAATGCAGTGATGATGCTGTGATGACACTGTAATGACGCTGTCGTGATGCTGTGATGACGTAGTCATGGTGTTGTAATGATGCTGTTATGACACTGTGATTATGCAGTGATGATGCTATGATGATGCTGTGATGATACAGTGATGACAATTTGATGATGTAGTGATGATGCTGTGATGACTCTATGATTATGCAGCTATGATGCTATGATGATGATGTGAGGATGAAGTGATTATGCATTTTTGATGCTGTGATGACGCTGTCATGATGCTGTGATGAAGCTGCGATGATGCAGTGATGATGCAGTTAGGACGCTTTGATGACACTGTGATGATGCATTTATGACACTGTAATGACACTGTGATGATGTTGTGATGATGCAGTGAATAAGCAGTAATGATACTGTGATGATGCTGAGATGATGCTGTGATAACGCAGTGATGATGCTGTGATGACGCTTTGATGATGTTGTGATTATGATGTGATGCAGTGATGATTTTTTGATGATGCAGTTTAGATGCAGTGACGATGCAGTTATGACGCTGTGATGACGCGGTGATGATGCTGTGACGATGCTTTGATGATTTTGTTATGTTGTTGTGATGATGCAGTTATGATGATATGACGATGCTGTAACGATGCCGTGATGATGCTGTGATGATGCTGTGATGATGCAGTGATGACGCTGTGGTGATGCTGTGATGATGCTGTGATGATACAGTCATGATGTTACGATGACACTGTGATGATGCTGTAATGATGTTGTGATGATGCTGTCGTTACGCTATGATGATTCTGTGATTATGTAGCTAAAATGCTGTGATGATGATGTGATGATGTAGTGATGATGCAGTGGTGATGCTCTGATGACGATGCAAAGATGCTGTGATGATGCAGTAATGATGCTGTGATGATTCTGTGATGATGCTGTGATTATGCTGAGATTATGCTCAGATTATGCTCTGATGATGCAGTGATGGTACAGTGATGATTCAGTGAGGAGTCAGTGATGATGATGTGATTACGATGCGGAGATGCTGTGATCATGCAGTAAGGATGCAATGATGATGCTGTGATGACACTGTGATTATGTTGTGTTGATACTTGTAATGATGTTTTGATGACGATGTGATGATGCTGTGATGATGCAGTGATTATGCAGTGATGATGCTGTGATGATGTGGTGATGATGCAGTGATTATGCAGTGATGATGCTGTGATGATGCAGTGATGATGCTGTGATGATATTGTGATGATGATATGAAGATGCTATGATGATTCAGTGATGATTCTGTGATGATGCATTTACGATACTGTGATGACGCAGTGATGATGTTTTTATGATGGTGTGATGATGCTGTGATGATATTTTGATGATACTGTGACAATGATGTGATGATGCAGCAATGATGCAGTGTTGATGCGGTGATGATGCAGTGATTATGCAGTGATGATACTGTGATGATGCATTGGTGGTGCTGTGATGATGCTTGGATGATGCTTGGATGATTCAGTGATGATTCTGTGATGACACTGTGATGATGTGATGATGCAGTGAATATACTGTGATGACACTATGATGATGCAGTGATTATGCAGAAATGATTCTGTGATGATGCTGAGATGATGTTGTTATGATGCAGTGATGATGCTTTGATGACGCTGTCGTGATGGTGAGATGACGCTGTCGTGATGCTTTGATGATGCTGTGATGACACTGTGATGATGCAGTGATGATACTGTGATGACGCTGTGAAAATGCAATGATTATGCAGAAATGATTCTGTGATGATGCTGAGATGATGCTGTGATGATGCAGTGAGTAAGCAGTGATGATGCAGTAATGATGCCATGATGATGCTGAGATGATGCTGTGATGTTGCAGTGATGGTGCAGTGATGATTCAGTGAGGACACTGTGATGATGCTGTGATTACAATTTGATGACGTAGTGATGATGCTGTGATGACCTTATGATGATGCTGTGATGATTCTGTGATGATGCTGTGATTATGCTGCTATGATGCAGTCATGATGCAGTGATGATGCTGAGATGACACTGATGATGCTGTGATAATGATGTGATGATGCTGTGATGATGTATTGATGACAGTGAAGATGCTATAATGATGATGTGATGATGCAGTGATGATGCTGTGATAATGTTCTGATGATGAAGCTATGATGTTATGATGCAGTGATGACACTGTCATGACGCTGTGATGATGCAGTGAGTAAGCAGTAATGATGCTGTGATGATGCTGAGATGATGATGTGATGATGCAGTGGTGATGCTCTGATGACGATGCAAAGATGCTGTGATGATGCAGTAATGATGCTGTGATGATTCTGTGATGATTTGGTGATGATGCTGTGATGACAGTTTGATGACGTTGTTATGATGCTGTGATGACACTGAAAACGTTGTGATGATGATGTGAAAATGCTGTGATGATGGAGTGATGATGTATTTATGACATTGTGATTATGCCGAGATGATGCTTTGATGATGCAGTTATGATGCTGTGATGATGATGCACTCATGATGCAGTGAGGATGCAGTGATGATGCTGTGATGATGCTCTGATGATGACGAAGTGATGATGCTGTGATGATGTAGTGATGATGCAGTGATGTGTAGTGATGACGCTGTGATGATATTGTGATGATGATGTGATGATGCTGTGATTATGCGGAGATTATGCAGTGATTATGCAGTGATGATGCTGTCATGACAGTGTGATGATGCTGTGATGATGCTGCGATGTTGCTGTGAGGATGCTGTGATGATGCAGTGATTCTGAAGTAATGATGCTGTGATGGTGCTGTGATGATGCAGTGAGGATGCAGTGATGATGCTGTGATGATGCTCTGATGATATGATGATGCAGTGATTATGCTGTAATAATTCTGTGACTATACTGAGATGATGCTGTAATGATGCATTGATGACGCTGTGATGACGCTGTGTTGATGCTGTGAGGATGCTGTGATGATGCAGTGATTATGCAGTGATGATGCTGACATGAAACTGATGATGTTGTGATGATGATGTGATGATGCTATGATGATGCAGTGAGTAAGCAGTAATGATGCTGAGATGATGATGTGATGATGCTGTGATGATGCTCTGATGATGCTGTGATGACGCAGTGATGATTCTGTGATGATGCAGTGATGATGTAGTGATGATGCTGTGATGATACTGTGATTATGCTGTGATGATGCTGTGATGATGCTCTGATGATGCTGTGATGACGCAGTGATGATTCTGTGATGATGCAGTGATGATGTAGTGATGACGCTGTGATGATACTGTGATTATGCTGTGATGATGCTGTGATTATGCGGTGATTATGCAGTGATGATGCTGTCATGACACTGTGATGATGATGCGATGATGCTGTGATGATGCTGCGATGTTGCTGTGAGGATGCTGTGATGATGCAGTGATTCTGCAGTAATGATGCTGTGATGATGCTGTGATGATGCAGTGATGACGCTGTGATGACTATGCGATGATGATGTGATGATGCTGTGATTATGCAGCTATGATGCTGTGATGATGCAGTGATTCTGCAGTAATGATGCTGTGATGGTGCTGTGATGATGCAGTGATGATGCAGTGATGACGATATGATGATGCAGTGATTATGCAGTGATTATGCTGTGACTATACTGAGATGATGCTGTAATGATGCATTGTTGACGTTGTGATGACGCTGTATTGATGCTGTGAGGATGCTGTGATGATGCAGTGATTATGCAGTGATGATGCTGTGATGACTCTGTGATGATGTTGTGATGATGCTGTGATGATGCTCTGATGATGCTGTGATGATGCAGTGATGATGCTGTGATGATGCAGTGATGATGCATTGATGATGTAGTGATGACGCTGTGATGATACTGTGATTATGCTGAGATGATGCTGTGATGATGTGATGATGCAGTGATGATTCACTGAGTAAGAAGTGATTATGTAGTGATGACGCTCTGATGACGCAGTGATGATGTTGTGATGATGTTGTGATAATGCAGTGATGATGCTGTGATGACACTGTAATGACGCTGTCGTGATGCTGTGATGACGTAGTCATGGTGTTGTAATGATGCTGTTATGACACTGTGATTATGCAGTGATGATGCTATGATGATGCTGTGATGATACAGTGATGACAATTTGATGATGTAGTGATGATGCTGTGATGACTCTATGATTATGCAGCTATGATGCTATGATGATGATGTGAGGATGAAGTGATTATGCATTTTTGATGCTGTGATGACGCTGTCATGATGCTGTGATGAAGCTGCGATGATGCAGTGATTATGCAGTTAGGACGCTTTGATGACACTGTGATGATGCATTTATGACACTGTAATGACGCTGTGATGATGTTGTGATGATGCAGTGAATAAGCAGTAATGATACTGTGATGATGCTGAGATGATGCTGTGATAACGCAGTGATGATGCTGTGATGACGCTTTGATGATGTTGTGATTATGATGTGATGCAGTGATGATTTTGTGATGATGCAGTTTAGATGCAGTGACGATGCAGTTATGACGCTGTGATGACGCGGTGATGATGCTGTGATGATGCTTTGATGATTTTGTTATGTTGTTGTGATGATGCAGTTATGATGATATGACGATGCTGTAACGATGCCGTGATGATGCAGTGATGATGCTGTGATTATTCAGTGATGATGCAGTGATGATGCTGTGATGATGCTGTGATGATGCAGTAATGATGCTGTGATGATGCATGATGATGCTACGATGATGTTGTGATGACGCTGTGATGATGATGTGATGATGCTGCAATGATGCTGTGATGATTCTGTGATGATGTTGTGATGATGCTGTGATGACGCTGCGATAACACAGTGATGATGTGGTGATGCAGTAATGATGCTGTGACGACGCACTGATTCTGCTCTGATGATGCTGTAATGATGCAGTCATGATGCAATAATGATGATGCTGTGATGATGCAGTGATGATGTTGTTATGACGCTGTGATGAAGCTGTGATAATATTATGATGATGCTATGATGACATAGCGATGATGCTGTGAAGATTCTTTGATGACGATGTGATGACGATGTGATGATGCTCTGATGATGCTGTTATGACGCTGTGATGATGCTGTGATGGTTCTTTGATGATGCAGTGTTTATGCAGTTATGACGCTGTGATGACGCTGTGATGATGCTTTGATCATGCTGTTATGATGCAGTTATTATGACGCCATGATGTTGTGACAATGCAGTGATGATGCGGTGATGACGCTGTGATGATGCAGTGATGATGCAGTAATGACGCTGTGATGATTTTGTGATGATGCTCTGATGACGCAGTGATGATGCTGTGATGATGTAGTGATGATGCTGTGAAGACGCTCTCATGACACTGTCGTGAAGCTGTGATGATGATGTCGTGATGCTGTGATGACGCTGTGATAACGCTGTGATGATGCTCTATTGATGCTGTGATGATGCAGTAATAACGCTGTGATGACGCTCTTATAATTTTGTGATGATGCTGTGATGATACTGTGGTGATGCAGTGATGATGCAGTGATGACGCTGTGATGAGTCTCTGATGATGCTGAGATGACGCTGTGATGATGCAGTGATGACGCTGTGATGACACTATCGTGATTCTGTGATGATGATGTGATGATGCAGTAATGATGCTGTGATGATGCACTGATGATACTGTGATGACGTTGTGATAATGCAATGATTAGGCAGTAATGATGCTGTGATGATGCTGAGATGACACTGTGATGATGCAGTAATGGTGCAGTGATGATGCAGTTATGACACCGTGATAAAGCTGTGATGCCGCAGTGAGTAAACAGTAATGATTCTGTGATGATGCAGTGATGATGATGTGATGATGCTGCGATGATGCTTTGATGATGCTGTGATGCTGCAGTGATGAAGCTGTGATGATTTTGTGATGATGCAGTTTAGATGCAGTGACGATGCAGTTATGACGCTGTGATGACGCGGTGATGATGCTGTGACGATGCTTTGATGATTTTGTTATGTTGTTGTGATGATGCAGTTATGATGATATGACGATGCTGTAACGATGCCGTGATGATGCTGTGATGATGCTGTGATGATGCAGTGATGACGCTGCGGTGATGCTGTGATGATGCTGTGATGATACAGTCATGATGTTACGATGACGCTGTGATGATGCTGTAATGATGTTGTGATGATGCTGTCGTTTCGCTATGATGATTCTGTGATTATGTAGCTAAAATGCTGTGATGATGATGTGATGATGTAGTGATGATGCAGTGGTGATGCTCTGATGACGATGCAAAGATGCTGTGATGATGCAGTAATGATGCTGTGATGATTCTGTGATGATGCTGTGATTATGCTGAGATTATGCTCAGATTATGCTCTGATGATGCAGTGATGGTACAGTGATGATTCAGTGAGGAGTCAGTGATGATGATGTGATTACGATGCGGAGATGCTGTGATCATGCAGTAAGGATGCAATGATGATGCTGTGATGACACTGTGATTATGTTGTGTTGATACTTGTAATGATGTTTTGATGACGATGTGATGATGCTGTGATGATGCAGTGATTATGCAGTGATGATGCTGTGATGATGTGGTGATGATGCAGTGATTATGCAGTGATGATGCTGTGATGATGCAGTGATGATGCTGTGATGATATTGTGATGATGATATGAAGATGCTATGATGATTCAGTGATGATTCTGTGATGATGCATTTACGATACTGTGATGACGCTCTGATGATGTTGTTATGATGGTGTGATGATGCTGTGATGATATTTTGATGATACTGTGACAATGATGTGATGATGCAGCAATGATGCAGTGTTGATGATGTGATGATGCAGTGATTATGCAGTGATGATACTGTGATGATGCATTGGTGGTGCTGTGATGATGCTTGGATGATGCTTGGATGATTCAGTGATGATTCTGTGATGACACTGTGATGATGTGATGATGCAGTGAATATACTGTGATGACACTATGATGATGCAGTGATTATGCAGAAATGATTCTGTGATGATGCTGAGATGATGTTGTTATGATGCAGTGATGATGCTTTGATGACGCTGTCGTGATGGTGAGATGACGCTGTCGTGATGCTTTGATGATGCTGTGATGACACTGTGATGATGCAGTGATGATACTGTGATGACGCTGTGAAAATGCAATGATTATGCAGAAATGATTCTGTGATGATGCTGAGATGATGCTGTGATGATGCAGTGAGTAAGCAGTGATGATGCAGTAATGATGCCATGATGATGCTGAGATGATGCTGTGATGTTGCAGTGATGGTGCAGTGATGATTCAGTGAGGACACTGTGATGATGCTGTGATTACAATCTGATGACGTAGTGATGATGCTGTGATGACCTTATGATGATGCTGTGATGATTCTGTGATGATGCTGTGATTATGCTGCTATGATGCAGTCATGATGCAGTGATGATGCTGAGATGACACTGATGATGCTGTGATAATGATGTGATGATGCTGTGATGATGTATTGATGACAGTGAAGATGCTATAATGATGATGTGATGATGCAGTGATGATGCTGTGATAATGTTCTGATGATGAAGCTATGATGTTATGATGCAGTGATGACACTGTCATGACGCTGTGATGATGCAGTGAGTAAGCAGTAATGATGCTGTGATGATGCTGAGATGATGATGTGATGATGCAGTGGTGATGCTCTGATGACGATGCAAAGATGCTGTGATGATGCAGTAATGATGCTGTGATGATTCTGTGATGATTTGGTGATGATGCTGTGATGACAGTTTGATGACGTTGTTATGATGCTGTGATGACACTGAAAACGTTGTGATGATGATGTGAAAATGCTGTGATGATGGAGTGATGATGTATTTATGACATTGTGATTATGCCGAGATGATGCTTTGATGATGCAGTTATGATGCTGTGATGATGATGCACTCATGATGCAGTGAGGATGCAGTGATGATGCTGTGATGATGCTCTGATGATGACGAAGTGATGATGCTGTGATGATGTAGTGATGATGCAGTGATGTGTAGTGATGACGCTGTGATGATATTGTGATGATGATGTGATGATGCTGTGATTATGCGGAGATTATGCAGTGATTATGCAGTGATGATGCTGTCATGACAGTGTGATGATGCTGTGATGATGCTGCGATGTTGCTGTGAGGATGCTGTGATGATGCAGTGATTCTGAAGTAATGATGCTGTGATGGTGCTGTGATGATGCAGTGATGATATGATGATGCAGTGATTATGCTGTAATAATTCTGTGACTATACTGAGATGATGCTGTAATGATGCATTGATGACGCTGTGATGACGCTGTGTTGATGCTGTGAGGATGCTGTGATGATGCAGTGATGATGCAGTGATGATGCTGACATGAAACTGATGATGTTGTGATGATGATGTGATGATGCTCTGATGATGCTGTGATGACGCAGTGATGATTCTGTGATGATGATGTGATGATGCTGTGATGATGCTCTGATGATGCTGTGATGACGCAGTGATGATTCTGTGATGATGCAGTGATGATGTAGTGATGATGCTGTGATGATACTGTGATGATGCTGTGATGATGCTCTGATGATGCTGTGATGACGCAGTGATGATTCTGTGATGATGCAGTGATGATGTAGTGATGACGCTGTGATGATACTGTGATTATGCTGTGATGATGCTGTGATTATGCGGTGATTATGCTGCGATGTTGCTGTCATGACACTGTGATGATGATGTGAGGATGCTGTGATGATGCTGCGATGTTGCTGTGAGGATGCTGTGATGATGCTGTGATTATGCAGCTATGATGCTGTGATGATGCAGTGATTTTGCAGTAATGATGCTGTGATGGTGCTGTGATGATGCAGTGATGATGCAGTGATGACGATATGATGATGCAGTGATTATGCAGTGATTATGCTGTGACTATACTGAGATGATGCTGTAATGATGCATTGTTGACGTTGTGATGACGCTGTATTGATGCTGTGAGGATGCTGTGATGATGCAGTGATTATGCAGTGATGATGCTGTGATGACTCTGTGATGATGTTGTGATGATGCTGTGATGATGCTCTGATGATGCTGTGATGATGCAGTGATGATGCTGTGATGATGCAGTGATGATGCATTGACGATGTAGTGATGACGCTGTGATGATACTGTGATTATGCTGAGATGATGCTGTGATGATGTGATGATGCAGTGATGATTCACTGAGTAAGAAGTGATTATGTAGTGATGACGCTCTGATGACGCAGTGATGATGTTGTGATGATGTTGTGATAATGCAGTGATGATGCTGTGATGACACTGTAATGACGCTGTCGTGATGCTGTGATGACGTAGTCATGGTGTTGTAATGATGCTGTTATGACACTGTGATTATGCAGTGATGATGCTATGATGATGCTGTGATGATACAGTGATGACAATTTGATGATGTAGTGATGATGCTGTGATGACTCTATGATTATGCAGCTATGATGCTATGATGATGATGTGAGGATGAAGTGATTACGCATTTTTGATGCTGTGATGACGCTGTCATGATGCTGTGATGAAGCTGCGATGATGCAGTGATTATGCAGTTAGGAAGCTTTGATGACACTGTGGTGATGCATTTATGACACTGTAATGACGCTGTGATGATGTTGTGATGATGCAGTGAATAAGCAGTAATGATACTGTGATGATGCTGAGATGATGCTGTGATAACGCAGTGATGATGCTGTGATGACGCTTTGATGATGTTGTGATTATGATGTGATGCAGTGATGATTTTGTGATGATGCAGTTTAGATGCAGTGACGATGCAGTTATGACGCTGTGATGACGCGGTGATGATGCTGTGATGATGCTTTGATGATTTTGTTATGTTGTTGTGATGATGCAGTTATGATGATATGACGATGCTGTAACGATGCCGTGATGATGCAGTGATGATGCTGTGATTATTCAGTGATGATGCAGTGATGATGCTGTGATGATGCTGTGATGATGCAGTAATGATGCTGTGATGATGCATGATGATGCTACGATGATGTTGTGATGACGCTGTGATGATGATGTGATGATGCTGCAATGATGCTGTGATGATTCTGTGATGATGTTGTGATGATGTTGTGATGACGCTGCGATAACACAGTGATGATGTGGTGATGCAGTAATGATGCTGTGACGACGCACTGATTCTGCTCTGATGATGCTGTAATGATGCAGTCATGATGCAATAATGATGATGCTGTGATGATGCAGTGATGATGTTGTTATGACGCTGTGATGAAGCTGTGATAATATTATGATGATGCTATGATGACATAGCGATGATGCTGTGAAGATTCTTTGATGACGATGTGATGACGATGTGATGATGCTCTGATGATGCTGTTATGACGCTGTGATGATGCTGTGATGGTTCTTTGATGATGCAGTGTTTATGCAGTTATGACGCTGTGATGATGCTTTGATCATGCTGTTATGATGCAGTTATTATGACGCCATGATGTTGTGACAATGCAGTGATGATGCGGTGATGACGCTGTGATGATGCAGTGATGATGCAGTAATGACGCTGTGATGATTTTGTGATGATGCTCTGATGACGCAGTGATGATGCTGTGATGATGTAGTGATGATGCTGTGAAGACGCTCTCATGACACTGTCGTGAAGCTGTGATGATGATGTCGTGATGCTGTGATGATGCTGTGATGACGCTGTGATAACGCTGTGATGACGCTGTGATGATGCTCTATTGATGCTGTGATGATGCAGTAATAACGCTGTGATGACGCTCTTATAATTTTGTGATGATGCTGTGATGATACTGTGGTGATGCAGTGCTGATGCAGTGATGACGCTGTGATGAGTCTCTGATGATGCTGAGATGACGCTGTGATGATGCAGTGATGACGCTGTGATGACACTATCGTGATTCTGTGATGATGATGAGATGATGCAGTAATGATGCTGTAATGATGCACTGATGATACTGTGATGACGTTGTGATAATGCAATGATTAGGCAGTAATGATGCTGTGATGATGCTGAGATGACACTGTGATGATGCAGTTTAGATGCAGTGACGATGCAGTTATGACGCTGTGATGACGCGGTGATGATGCTGTGACGATGCTTTGATGATTTTGTTATGTTGTTGTGATGATGCAGTTATGATGATATGACGATGCTGTAACGATGCCGTGATGATGCTGTGATGATGCTGTGATGATGCAGTGATGATGCAGTGATGATGCTGTGATGATGCTGTGATGATACAGTCATGATGTTACGATGACGCTGTGATGATGCTGTAATGATGTTGTGATGATGCTGTCGTTACGCTATGATGATTCTGTGATTATGTAGCTAAAATGCTGTGATGATGATGTGATGATGTAGTGATGATGCAGTGGTGATGCTCTGATGACGATGCAAAGATGCTGTGATGATGCAGTAATGATGCTGTGATGATTCTGTGATGATGCTGTGATTATGCTGAGATTATGCTCAGATTATGCTCTGATGATGCAGTGATGGTACAGTGATGATTCAGTGAGGAGTCAGTGATGATGATGTGATTACGATGCGGAGATGCTGTGATCATGCAGTAAGGATGCAATGATGATGCTGTGATGACACTGTGATTATGTTGTGTTGATACTTGTAATGATGTTTTGATGACGATGTGATGATGCTGTGATGATGCAGTGATTATGCAGTGATGATGCTGTGATGATGTGGTGATGATGCAGTGATTATGCAGTGATGATGCTGTGATGATGCAGTGATGATGCTGTGATGATATTGTGATGATGATATGAAGATGCTATGATGATTCAGTGATGATTCTGTGATGATGCATTTACGATACTGTGATGACGCTGTGATGGTGTTGTTATGATGGTGTGATGATGCTGTGATGATATTTTGATGATACTGTGACAATGATGTGATGATGCAGCAATGATGCAGTGTTGATGCAGTGATGATGCGGTGATGATGCAGTGATTATGCAGTGATGATACTGTGATGATGCATTGGTGGTGCTGTGATGATGCTTGGATGATGCTTGGATGATTCAGTGATGATTCTGTGATGACACTGTGATGATGTGATGATGCAGTGAATATACTGTGATGACACTATGATGATGCAGTGATTATGCAGAAATGATTCTGTGATGATGCTGAGATGATGTTGTTATGATGCAGTGATGATGCTTTGATGACGCTGTCGTGATGGTGAGATGACGCTGTCGTGATGCTTTGATGATGCTGTGATGACACTGTGATGATGCAGTGATGATACTGTGATGATGCTGTGAAAATGCAATGATTATGCAGAAATGATTCTGTGATGATGCTGAGATGATGCTGTGATGATGCAGTGAGTAAGCAGTGATGATGCAGTAATGATGCCATGATGATGCTGAGATGATGCTGTGATGTTGCAGTGATGGTGCAGTGATGATTCAGTGAGGACACTGTGATGATGCTGTGATTACAATCTGATGACGTAGTGATGATGCTGTGATGATTCTGTGATGATGCTGTGATTATGCTGCTATGATGCAGTCATGATGCAGTGATGATGCTGAGATGACACTGATGATGCTGTGATAATGATGTGATGATGCTGTGATGATGTATTGATGACAGTGAAGATGCTATAATGATGATGTGATGATGCAGTGATGATGCTGTGATAATGTTCTGATGATGAAGCTATGATGTTATGATGCAGTGATGACACTGTCATGACGCTGTGATGATGCAGTGAGTAAGCAGTAATGATGCTGTGATGATGCTGAGATGATGCTGTGATGATGCAGTGATGATGCTCTGATGACGATGCAAAGATGCTGTGATGATGCAGTAATGATGCTGTGATGATTCTGTGATGATTTGGTGATGATGCTGTGATGACAGTTTGATGTCGTTGTTATGATGCTGTGATGACACTGAAAACGTTGTGATGATGATGTGATAATGCTGTGATGATGGAGTGATGATGTATTTATGACATTGTGATTATGCCGAGATGATGCTTTGATGATGCAGTTATGATGCTGTGATGATGATGCACTCATGATGCAGTGAGGATGCAGTGATGATGCTGTGATGATGCTCTGATGATGACGAAGTGATGATGCTGTGATGATGTAGTGATGATGCAGTGATGTGTAGTGATGACGCTGTGATGATATTGTGATGATGATGTGATGATGCTGTGATTATGCGGAGATTATGCAGTGATTATGCAGTGATGATGCTGTCATGACAGTGTGATGATGCTGTGATGATGCTGCGATGTTGCTGTGAGGATGCTGTGATGATGCAGTGATTCTGAAGTAATGATGCTGTGATGGTGCTGTGATGATGCAGTGATGATGCAGTGATGATGCAGTGATGATATGATGATGCAGTGATTATGCTGTAATAATTCTGTGACTATACTGAGATGATGCTGTAATGATGCATTGATGACGCTGTGATGACGCTGTGTTGATGCTGTGAGGATGCTGTGATGATGCAGTGATTATGCAGTGATGATGCTGACATGAAACTGATGATGTTGTGATGATGATGTGATGATGCTCTGATGATGCTGTGATGACGCAGTGATGATTCTGTGATGATGCAGTGATGATGCATTGATGATGTAGTGATGACGCTGTGATGATACTGTGATTATGCTGAGATGATGCTGTGATGATGTGATGATGCAGTGATGATTCACTGAGTAAGAAGTGATTATGTAGTGATGACGCTCTGATGACGCAGTGATGATGTTGTGATGATGTTGTGATAATG
Source organism: Clangula hyemalis (assembly GCA_963989345.1). Next base: position 49,155 of record CAXDIO010000207.1, read on the forward strand.
CAGTGATGATGCTGTGATGACACTGTAATGACGCTGTCGTGATGCTGTGATGACGTAGTCATGGTGTTGTAATGATGCTGTTATGACACTGTGATTATGCAGTGATGATGCTATGATGATGCTGTGATGATACAGTGATGACAATTTGATGATGTAGTGATGATGCTGTGATGACTCTATGATTATGCAGCTATGATGCTATGATGATGATGTGAGGATGAAGTGATTATGCATTTTTGATGCTGTGATGACGCTGTCATGATGCTGTGATGAAGCTGCGATGATGCAGTGATTATGCAGTTAGGACGCTTTGATGACACTGTGATGATGCATTTATGACACTGTAATGACGCTGTGATGATGTTGTGATGATGCAGTGAATAAGCAGTAATGATACTGTGATGATGCTGAGATGATGCTGTGATAACGCAGTGATGATGCTGTGATGACGCTTTGATGATGTTGTGATTATGATGTGATGCAGTGATGATTTTGTGATGATGCAGTTTAGATGCAGTGACGATGCAGTTATGACGCTGTGATGACGCGGTGATGATGCTGTGATGATGCTTTGATGATTTTGTTATGTTGTTGTGATGATGCAGTTATGATGATATGACGATGCTGTAACGATGCCGTGATGATGCAGTGATGATGCTGTGATTATTCAGTGATGATGCAGTGATGATGCTGTGATGATGCTGTGATGATGCAGTAATGATGCTGTGATGATGCATGATGATGCTACGATGATGTTGTGATGACGCTGTGATGATGATGTGATGATGCTGCAATGATGCTGTGATGATTCTGTGATGATGTTGTGATGATGCTGTGATGACGCTGCGATAACACAGTGATGATGTGGTGATGCAGTAATGATGCTGTGACGACGCACTGATTCTGCTCTGATGATGCTGTAATGATGCAGTCATGATGCAATAATGATGATGCTGTGATGATGCAGTGATGATGTTGTTATGACGCTGTGATGAAGCTGTGATAATATTATGATGATGCTATGATGACATAGCGATGATGCTGTGAAGATTCTTTGATGACGATGTGATGACGATGTGATGATGCTCTGATGATGCTGTTATGACGCTGTGATGATGCTGTGATGGTTCTTTGATGATGCAGTGTTTATGCAGTTATGACGCTGTGATGACGCTGTGATGATGCTTTGATCATGCTGTTATGATGCAGTTATTATGACGCCATGATGTTGTGACAATGCAGTGATGATGCGGTGATGACGCTGTGATGATGCAGTGATGATGCAGTAATGACGCTGTGATGATTTTGTGATGATGCTCTGATGACGCAGTGATGATGCTGTGATGATGTAGTGATGATGCTGTGAAGACGCTCTCATGACACTGTCGTGAAGCTGTGATGATGATGTCATGATGCTGTGATGACGCTGTGATAACGCTGTGATGACGCTGTGATGATGCTCTATTGATGCTGTGATGATGCAGTAATAACGCTGTGATGACGCTCTTATAATTTTGTGATGATGCTGTGATGATACTGTGGTGATGCAGTGATGATGCAGTGATGACACTGTGATGAGTCTCTGATGATGCTGAGATGACGCTGTGATGATGCAGTGATGACGCTGTGATGACACTATCGTGATTCTGTGATGATGATGTGATGATGCAGTAATGATGCTGTGATGATGCACTGATGATACTGTGATGACGTTGTGATAATGCAATGATTAGGCAGTAATGATGCTGTGATGATGCTGAGATGACACTGTGATGATGCAGTTTAGATGCAGTGACGATGCAGTTATGACGCTGTGATGACGCGGTGATGATGCTGTGACGATGCTTTGATGATTTTGTTATGTTGTTGTGATGATGCAGTTATGATGATATGACGATGCTGTAACGATGCCGTGATGATGCTGTGATGATGCTGTGATGATGCAGTGATGACGCTGCGGTGATGCTGTGATGATGCTGTGATGATACAGTCATGATGTTACGATGACGCTGTGATGATGCTGTAATGATGTTGTGATGATGCTGTCGTTACGCTATGATGATTCTGTGATTATGTAGCTAAAATGCTGTGATGATGATGTGATGATGTAGTGATGATGCAGTGGTGATGCTCTGATGACGATGCAAAGATGCTGTGATGATGCAGTAATGATGCTGTGATGATTCTGTGATGATGCTGTGATTATGCTGAGATTATGCTCAGATTATGCTCTGATGATGCAGTGATGGTACAGTGATGATTCAGTGAGGAGTCAGTGATGATGATGTGATTACGATGCGGAGATGCTGTGATCATGCAGTAAGGATGCAATGATGATGCTGTGATGACACTGTGATTATGTTGTGTTGATACTTGTAATGATGTTTTGATGACGATGTGATGATGCTGTGATGATGCAGTGATTATGCAGTGATGATGTTGTGATGATGTGGTGATGATGCAGTGATTATGCAGTGATGATGCTGTGATGATGCAGTGATGATGCTGTGATGATATTGTGATGATGATATGAACATGCTACGATGATTCAGTGATGATTCTGTGATGATGCATTTACGATACTGTGATGACGCTGTGATGATGTTGTTATGATGGTGTGATGATGCTGTGATGATATTTTGATGATACTGTGACAATGATGTGATGATGCAGCAATGATGCAGTGTTGATGATGTGATGATGCGGTGATGATGCAGTGATTATGCAGTGATGATACTGTGATGATGCATTGGTGGTGCTGTGATGATGCTTGGATGATGCTTGGATGATTCAGTGATGATTCTGTGATGACACTGTGATGATGTGATGATGCAGTGAATATACTGTGATGACACTATGATGATGCAGTGATTATGCAGAAATGATTCTGTGATGATGCTGAGATGATGTTGTTATGATGCAGTGATGATGCTTTGATGACGCTGTCGTGATGGTGAGATGACGCTGTCGTGATGCTTTGATGATGCTGTGATGACACTGTGATGATGCAGTGATGATACTGTGATGACGCTGTGAAAATGCAATGATTATGCAGAAATGATTCTGTGATGATGCTGAGATGATGCTGTGATGATGCAGTGAGTAAGCAGTGATGATGCAGTAATGATGCCATGATGATGCTGAGATGATGCTGTGATGTTGCAGTGATGGTGCAGTGATGATTCAGTGAGGACACTGTGATGATTCTGTGATTACAATTTGATGACGTAGTGATGATGCTGTGATGACCTTATGATGATGCTGTGATGATTCTGTGATGATGCTGTGATTATGCTGCTATGATGCAGTCATGATGCAGTGATGATGCTGAGATGACACTGATGATGCTGTGATAATGATGTGATGATGCTGTGATGATGTATTGATGACAGTGAAGATGCTATAATGATGATGTGATGATGCAGTGATGATGCTGTGATAATGTTCTGATGATGAAGCTATGATGTTATGATGCAGTGATGACACTGTCATGACGCTGTGATGATGCAGTGAGTAAGCAGTAATGATGCTGTGATGATGCTGAGATGATGATGTGATGATGCAGTGGTGATGCTCTGATGACGATGCAAAGATGCTGTGATGATGCAGTAATGATGCTGTGATGATTCTGTGATGATTTGGTGATGATGCTGTGATGACAGTTTGATGTCGTTGTTATGATGCTGTGATGACACTGAAAACGTTGTGATGATGATGTGATAATGCTGTGATGATGGAGTGATGATGTATTTATGACATTGTGATTATGCCGAGATGATGCTTTGATGATGCAGTTATGATGCTGTGATGATGATGCACTCATGATGCAGTGAGGATGCAGTGATGATGCTGTGATGATGCTCTGATGATGACGAAGTGATGATGCTGTGATGATGTAGTGATGATGCAGTGATGTGTAGTGATGACGCTGTGATGATATTGTGATGATGATGTGATGATGCTGTGATTATGCGGAGATTATGCAGTGATTATGCAGTGATGATGTTGTCATGACAGTGTGATGATGCTGTGATGATGCTGCGATGTTGCTGTGAGGATGCTGTGATGATGCAGTGATTCTGAAGTAATGATGCTGTGATGGTGCTGTGATGATGCAGTGATGATATGATGATGCAGTGATTATGCTGTAATAATTCTGTGACTATACTGAGATGATGCTGTAATGATGCATTGATGACGCTGTGATGACGCTGTGTTGATGCTGTGAGGATGCTGTGATGATGCAGTGATTATGCAGTGATGATGCTGACATGAAACTGATGATGTTGTGATGATGATGTGATGATGCTATGATGATGCAGTGAGTAAGCAGTAATGATGCTGAGGTGATGATGTGATGATGCTGTGATTACGCTGAGATGATGCTGTGATGACGCAGTGATGATTCTGTGATGATGCAGTGATGATGCAGTGATTATGCAGTGATGATGCTGACATGAAACTGATGATGTTGTGATGATGATGTGATGATGCTCTGATGATGCTGTGATGACGCAGTGATGATTCTGTGATGATGATGTGATGATGCTGTGATGATGCTCTGATGATGCTGTGATGACGCAGTGATGATTCTGTGATGATGCAGTGATGAGGTAGTGATGACGCTGTGATGATACTGTGATTATGCTGTGATGATGCTGTGATTATGCGGTGATTATGCAGTGATGATGCTGTCATGACACTGTGATGATGACGTGATGATGCTGTGATGATGCTGCGATGTTGCTGTGAGGATGCTGTGATGATGCAGTGATTCTGCAGTAATGATGCTGTGATGATGATGTGATGATGCAGTGATGACGCTGTGATGACTATGCGATGATGATGTGATGATGCTGTGATTATGCAGCTATGATGCTGTGATGATGCAGTGAGTAAGCAGTGATGATGCAGTAATGATGCCATGATGATGCTGAGATGATGCTGTGATGTTGCAGTGATGGTGCAGTGATGATTCAGTGAGGACACTGTGATGATTCTGTGATTACAATTTGATGACGTAGTGATGATGCTGTGATGACCTTATGATGATGCTGTGATGATTCTGTGATGATGCTGTGATTATGCTGCTATGATGCAGTCATGATGCAGTGATGATGCTGAGATGACACTGATGATGCTGTGATAATGATGTGATGATGCTGTGATGATGTATTGATGACAGTGAAGATGCTATAATGATGATGTGATGATGCAGTGATGATGCTGTGATAATGTTCTGATGATGAAGCTATGATGTTATGATGCAGTGATGACACTATCATGACGCTGTGATGATGCAGTGAGTAAGCAGTAATGATGCTGTGATGATGCTGAGATGATGATGTGATGATGCAGTGGTGATGCTCTGATGACGATGCAAAGATGCTGTGATGATGCAGTAATGATGCTGTGATGATTCTGTGATGATTTGGTGATGATGCTGTGATGACAGTTTGATGTCGTTGTTATGATGCTGTGATGACACTGAAAACGTTGTGATGATGATGTGATAATGCTGTGATGATGGAGTGATGATGTATTTATGACATTGTGATTATGCCGAGATGATGCTTTGATGATGCAGTTATGATGCTGTGATGATGATGCACTCATGATGCAGTGAGGATGCAGTGATGATGCTGTGATGATGCTCTGATGATGACGAAGTGATGATGCTGTGATGATGTAGTGATGATGCAGTGATGTGTAGTGATGACGCTGTGATGATATTGTGATGATGATGTGATGATGCTGTGATTATGCGGAGATTATGCAGTGATTATGCAGTGATGATGCTGTCATGACAGTGTGATGATGCTGTGATGATGCTGCGATGTTGCTGTGAGGATGCTGTGATGATGCAGTGATTCTGAAGTAATGATGCTGTGATGGTGCTGTGATGATGCAGTGATGATATGATGATGCAGTGATTATGCTGTAATAATTCTGTGACTATACTGAGATGATGCTGTAATGATGCATTGATGACGCTGTGATGACGCTGTGTTGATGCTGTGAGGATGCTGTGATGATGCAGTGATTATGCAGTGATGATGCTGACATGAAACTGATGATGTTGTGATGATGATGTGATGATGCTATGATGATGCAGTGAGTAAGCAGTAATGATGCTGAGGTGATGATGTGATGATGCTGTGATTACGCTGAGATGATGCTGTGATGACGCAGTGATGATTCTGTGATGATGCAGTGATGATGCAGTGATTATGCAGTGATGATGCTGACATGAAACTGATGATGTTGTGATGATGATGTGATGATGCTCTGATGATGCTGTGATAACGCAGTGATGATGCTGTGATGACGCTTTGATGATGTTGTGATTATGATGTGATGCAGTGATGATTTTGTGATGATGCAGTTTAGATGCAGTGACGATGCAGTTATGACGCTGTGATGACGCGGTGATGATGCTGTGATGATGCTTTGATGATTTTGTTATGTTGTTGTGATGATGCAGTTATGATGATATGACGATGCTGTAACGATGCCGTGATGATGCAGTGATGATGCTGTGATTATTCAGTGATGATGCAGTGATGATGCTGTGATGATGCTGTGATGATGCAGTAATGATGCTGTGATGATGCATGATGATGCTACGATGATGTTGTGATGATGCTGTGATGATGATGTGATGATGCTGCAATGATGCTGTGATGATTCTGTGATGATGTTGTGATGATGCTGTGATGACGCTGCGATAACACAGTGATGATGTGGTGATGCAGTAATGATGCTGTGACGACGCACTGATTCTGCTCTGATGATGCTGTAATGATGCAGTCATGATGCAATAATGATGATGCTGTGATGATGCAGTGATGATGTTGTTATGACGCTGTGATGAAGCTGTGATAATATTATGATGATGCTATGATGACATAGCGATGATGCTGTGAAGATTCTTTGATGACGATGTGATGACGATGTGATGATGCTCTGATGATGCTGTTATGACGCTGTGATGATGCTGTGATGGTTCTTTGATGATGCAGTGTTTATGCAGTTATGACGCTGTGATGACGCTGTGATGATGCTTTGATCATGCTGTTATGATGCAGTTATTATGACGCCATGATGTTGTGACAATGCAGTGATGATGCGGTGATGACGCTGTGATGATGCAGTGATGATGCAGTAATGACGCTGTGATGATTTTGTGATGATGCTCTGATGACGCAGTGATGATGCTGTGATGATGTAGTGATGATGCTGTGAAGACGCTCTCATGACACTGTCGTGAAGCTGTGATGATGATGTCGTGATGCTGTGATGACGCTGTGATAACGCTGTGATGACGCTGTGATGATGCTCTATTGATGCTGTGATGATGCAGTAATAACGCTGTGATGACGCTCTTATAATTTTGTGATGATGCTGTGATGATACTGTGGTGATGCAGTGATGATGCAGTGATGACGCTGTGATGAGTCTCTGATGATGCTGAGATGACGCTGTGATGATGCAGTGATGACGCTGTGATGACACTATCGTGATTCTGTGATGATGATGTGATGATGCAGTAATGATGCTGTGATGATGCACTGATGATACTGTGATGACGTTGTGATAATGCAATGATTAGGCAGTAATGATGCTGTGATGATGCTGAGATGACACTGTGATGATGCAGTAATGGTGCAGTGATGATGCAGTTATGACACCGTGATAATGCTGTGATGCCGCAGTGAGTAAACAGTAATGATTCTGTGATGATGCAGTGATGATGATGTGATGATGCTGCGATGATGCTTTGATGATGCTGTGATGCTGCAGTGATGAAGCTGTGATGATTTTGTGATGATGCAGTTTAGATGCAGTGACGATGCAGTTATGACGCTGTGATGACGCGGTGATGATGCTGTGACGATGCTTTGATGATTTTGTTATGTTGTTGTGATGATGCAGTTATGATGATATGACGATGCTGTAACGATGCCGTGATGATGCTGTGATGATGCTGTGATGATGCAGTGATGACGCTGCGGTGATGCTGTGATGATGCTGTGATGATACAGTCATGATGTTACGATGACGCTGTGATGATGCTGTAATGATGTTGTGATGATGCTGTCGTTACGCTATGATGATTCTGTGATTATGTAGCTAAAATGCTGTGATGATGATGTGATGATGTAGTGATGATGCAGTGGTGATGCTCTGATGACGATGCAAAGATGCTGTGATGATGCAGTAATGATGCTGTGATGATTCTGTGATGATGCTGTGATTATGCTGAGATTATGCTCAGATTATGCTCTGATGATGCAGTGATGGTACAGTGATGATTCAGTGAGGAGTCAGTGATGATGATGTGATTACGATGCGGAGATGCTGTGATCATGCAGTAAGGATGCAATGATGATGCTGTGATGACACTGTGATTATGTTGTGTTGATACTTGTAATGATGTTTTGATGACGATGTGATGATGCTGTGATGATGCAGTGATTATGCAGTGATGATGCTGTGATGATGTGGTGATGATGCAGTGATTATGCAGTGATGATGCTGTGATGATGCAGTGATGATGCTGTGATGATATTGTGATGATGATATGAAGATGCTATGATGATTCAGTGATGATTCTGTGATGATGCATTTACGATACTGTGATGACGCTGTGATGATGTTGTTATGATGGTGTGATGATGCTGTGATGATATTTTGATGATACTGTGACAATGATGTGATGATGCAGCAATGATGCAGTGTTGATGCAGTGATGATGCGGTGATGATGCAGTGATTATGCAGTGATGATACTGTGATGATGCATTGGTGGTGCTGTGATGATGCTTGGATGATTCAGTGATGATTCTGTGATGACACTGTGATGATGTGATGATGCAGTGAATATACTGTGATGACACTATGATGATGCAGTGATTATGCAGAAATGATTCTGTGATGATGCTGAGATGATGTTGTTATGATGCAGTGATGATGCTTTGGTGACGCTGTCGTGATGGTGAGATGACGCTGTCGTGATGCTTTGATGATGCTGTGATGACACTGTGATGATGCAGTGATGATACTGTGATGACGCTGTGAAAATGCAATGATTATGCAGAAATGATTCTGTGATGATGCTGAGATGATGCTGTGATGATGCAGTGAGTAAGCAGTGATGATGCAGTAATGATGCCATGATGATGCTGAGATGATGCTGTGATGGTGCAGTGATGGTGCAGTGATGATTCAGTGAGGACACTGTGATGATGCTGTGATTACAATTTGATGACGTAGTGATGATGCTGTGATGACCTTATGATGATGCTGTGATGATTCTGTGATGATGCTGTGATTATGCTGCTATGATGCAGTCATGATGCAGTGATGATGCTGAGATGACACTGATGATGCTGTGATAATGATGTGATGATGCTGTGATGATGTATTGATGACAGTGAAGATGCTATAATGATGATGTGATGATGCAGTGATGATGCTGTGATAATGTTCTGATGATGAAGCTATGATGTTATGATGCAGTGATGACACTGTCATGACGCTGTGATGATGCAGTGAGTAAGCAGTAATGATGCTGTGATGATGCTGAGATGATGATGTGATGATGCAGTGGTGATGCTCTGATGACGATGCAAAGATGCTGTGATGATGCAGTAATGATGCTGTGATGATTCTGTGATGATTTGGTGATGATGCTGTGATGACAGTTTGATGACGTTGTTATGATGCTGTGATGACACTGAAAACGTTGTGATGATGATGTGATAATGCTGTGATGATGGAGTGATGATGTATTTATGACATTGTGATTATGCCGAGATGATGCTTTGATGATGCAGTTATGATGCTGTGATGATGATGCACTCATGATGCAGTGAGGATGCAGTGATGATGCTGTGATGATGCTCTGATGATGACGAAGTGATGATGCTGTGATGATGTAGTGATGATGCAGTGATGTGTAGTGATGACGCTGTGATGATATTGTGATGATGATGTGATGATGCTGTGATTATGCGGAGATTATGCAGTGATTATGCAGTGATGATGCTGTCATGACAGTGTGATGATGCTGTGATGATGCTGCGATGTTGCTGTGAGGATGCTGTGATGATGCAGTGATTCTGAAGTAATGATGCTGTGATGGTGCTGTGATGATGCAGTGATGATGCAGTGATGACGCAGTGATGATATGATGATGCAGTGATTATGCTGTAATAATTCTGTGACTATACTGAGATGATGCTGTAATGATGCATTGATGACGCTGTGATGACGCTGTGTTGATGATGTGATGATGCTATGATGATGCAGTGAGTAAGCAGTAATGATGCTGAGATGATGATGTGATGATGCTGTGATGATGCTCTGATGATGCTGTGATGACGCAGTGATGATTCTGTGATGATGCAGTGATGATGTACTGATGATGCTGTGATGATACTGTGATTATGCTGTGATGATGCTGTGATGATGCTCTGATGATGCTGTGATGACGCAGTGATGATTCTGTGATGATGCAGTGATGATGTAGTGATGACGCTGCGGTGATGCTGTGATGATACTGTGATTATGCTGTGATGATGCTGTGATTATGCGGTGATTATGCAGTGATGATGCTGTCATGACACTGTGATGATGATGCGATGATGCTGTGATGATGCTGCGATGTTGCTGTGAGGATGCTGTGATGATGCAGTGATTCTGCAGTAATGATGCTGTGATGATGCTGTGATGATGCAGTGATGACGCTGTGATGACTATGCGATGATGATGTGATGATGCTGTGATTATGCAGCTATGATGCTGTGATGATGCAGTGATTCTGCAGTAATGATGCTGTGATGCTGCTGTGATGATGCAGTGATGATGCAGTGATGACGATATGATGATGCAGTGATTATGCAGTGATTATGCTGTGACTATACTGAGATGATTCTGTAATGATGCATTGTTGACGTTGTGATGACGCTGTATTGATGCTGTGAGGATGCTGTGATGATGCAGTGATTATGCAGTGATGATGCTGTGATGACTCTGTGATGATGTTGTGATGATGCTGTGATGATGCTCTGATGATGCTGTGATGATGCAGTGATGATGCTGTGATGATGCAGTGATGATGCATTGATGATGTAGTGATGACGCTGTGATGATACTGTGATTATGCTGAGATGATGCTGTGATGATGTGATGATGCAGTGATGATTCACTGAGTAAGAAGTGATTATGTAGTGATGACGCTCTGATGACGCAGTGATGATGTTGTGATGATGTTGTGATAATGCAGTGATGATGCTGTGATGACACTGTAATGACGCTGTCGTGATGCTGTGATGACGTAGTCATGGTGTTGTAATGATGCTGTTATGACACTGTGATTATGCAGTGATGATGCTATGATGATGCTGTGATGATACAGTGATGACAATTTGATGATGTAGTGATGATGCTGTGATGACTCTATGATTATGCAGCTATGATGCTATGATGATGATGTGAGGATGAAGTGATTATGCATTTTTGATGCTGTTATGACGCTGTCATGATGCTGTGATGAAGCTGCGATGATGCAGTGATTATGCAGTTAGGACGCTTTGATGACACTGTGATGATGCATTTATGACACTGTAATGACGCTGTGATGATGTTGTGATGATGCAGTGAATAAGCAGTAATGATACTGTGATGATGCTGAGATGATGCTGTGATAACGCAGTGATGATGCTGTGATGACGCTTTGATGATGTTGTGATTATGATGTGATGCAGTGATGATTTTGTGATGATGCAGTTTAGATGCAGTGACGATGCAGTTATGACGCTGTGATGACGCGGTGATGATGCTGTGATGATGCTTTGATGATTTTGTTATGTTGTTGTGATGATGCAGTTATGATGATATGACGATGCTGTAACGATGCCGTGATGATGCAGTGATGATGCTGTGATTATTCAGTGATGATGCAGTGATGATGCTGTGATGATGCTGTGATGATGCAGTAATGATGCTGTGATGATGCATGATGATGCTACGATGATGTTGTGATGACGCTGTGATGATGATGTGATGATGCTGCAATGATGCTGTGATGATTCTGTGATGATGTTGTGATGATGCTGTGATGACGCTGCGATAACACAGTGATGATGTGGTGATGCAGTAATGATGCTGTGACGACGCACTGATTCTGCTCTGATGATGCTGTAATGATGCAGTCATGATGCAATAATGATGATGCTGTGATGATGCAGTGATGATGTTGTTATGACGCTGTGATGAAGCTGTGATAATATTATGATGATGCTATGATGACATAGCGATGATGCTGTGAAGATTCTTTGATGACGATGTGATGACGATGTGATGATGCTCTGATGATGCTGTTATGACGCTGTGATGATGCTGTGATGGTTCTTTGATGATGCAGTGTTTATGCAGTTATGACGCTGTGATGACGCTGTGATGATGCAGTGATGATGCAGTAATGACGCTGTGATGATTTTGTGATGATGCTCTGATGACGCAGTGATGATGCTGTGATGATGTAGTGATGATGCTGTGAAGACGCTCTCATGACACTGTCGTGAAGCTGTGATGATGATGTCGTGATGCTGTGATGACGCTGTGATAACGCTGTGATGACGCTGTGATGATGCTCTATTGATGCTGTGATGATGCAGTAATAACGCTGTGATGACGCTCTTATAATTTTGTGATGATGCTGTGATGATACTGTGGTGATGCAGTGATGATGCAGTGATGACGCTGTGATGAGTCTCTGATGATGCTGAGATGACGCTGTGATGATGCAGTGATGACGCTGTGATGACACTATCGTGATTCTGTGATGATGATGTGATGATGCAGTAATGATGCTGTGATGATGCACTGATGATACTGTGATGACGTTGTGATAATGCAATGATTAGGCAGTAATGATGCTGTGATGATGCTGAGATGACACTGTGATGATGCAGTAATGGTGCAGTGATGATGCAGTTATGACACCGTGATAATGCTGTGATGCCGCAGTGAGTAAACAGTAATGATTCTGTGATGATGCAGTGATGATGATGTGATGATGCTGCGATGATGCTTTGATGATGCTGTGATGCTGCAGTGATGAAGCTGTGATGATTTTGTGATGATGCAGTTTAGATGCAGTGACGATGCAGTTATGACGCTGTGATGACGCGGTGATGATGCTGTGACGATGCTTTGATGATTTTGTTATGTTGTTGTGATGATGCAGTTATGATGATATGACGATGCTGTAACGATGCCGTGATGATGCTGTGATGATGCTGTGATGATGCAGTGATGACGCTGCGGTGATGCTGTGATGATGCTGTGATGATACAGTCATGATGTTACGATGACGCTGTGATGATGCTGTAATGATGTTGTGATGATGCTGTCGTTACGCTATGATGATTCTGTGATTATGTAGCTAAAATGCTGTGATGATGATGTGATGATGTAGTGATGATGCAGTGGTGATGCTCTGATGACGATGCAAAGATGCTGTGATGATGCAGTAATGATGCTGTGATGATTCTGTGATGATGCTGTGATTATGCTGAGATTATGCTCAGATTATGCTCTGATGATGCAGTGATGGTACAGTGATGATTCAGTGAGGAGTCAGTGATGATGATGTGATTACGATGCGGAGATGCTGTGATCATGCAGTAAGGATGCAATGATGATGCTGTGATGACACTGTGATTATGTTGTGTTGATACTTGTAATGATGTTTTGATGACGATGTGATGATGCTGTGATGATGCAGTGATTATGCAGTGATGATGCTGTGATGATGTGGTGATGATGCAGTGATTATGCAGTGATGATGCTGTGATGATGCAGTGATGATGCTGTGATGATATTGTGATGATGATATGAAGATGCTATGATGATTCAGTGATGATTCTGTGATGATGCATTTACGATACTGTGATGACGCTGTGATGATGTTGTTATGATGGTGTGATGATGCTGTGATGATATTTTGATGATACTGTGACAATGATGTGATGATGCAGCAATGAAGCAGTGTTGATGATGTGATGATGCGGTGATGATGCGGTGATTATGCAGTGATGATACTGTGATGATGCATTGGTGGTGCTGTGATGATGCTTGGATGATGCTTGGATGATTCAGTGATGATTCTGTGATGACACTGTGATGATGTGATGATGCAGTGAATATACTGTGATGACACTATGATGATGCAGTGATTATGCAGAAATGATTCTGTGATGATGCTGAGATGATGTTGTTATGATGCAGTGATGATGCTTTGATGACGCTGTCGTGATGGTGAGATGACGCTGTCGTGATGCTTTGATGATGCTGTGATGACACTGTGATGATGCAGTGATGATACTGTGATGACGCTGTGAAAATGCAATGATTATGCAGAAATGATTCTGTGATGATGCTGAGATGATGCTGTGATGATGCAGTGAGTAAGCAGTGATGATGCAGTAATGATGCCATGATGATGCTGAGATGATGCTGTGATGTTGCAGTGATGGTGCAGTGATGATTCAGTGAGGACACTGTGATGATGCTGTGATTACAATCTGATGACGTAGTGATGATGCTGTGATGACCTTATGATGATGCTGTGATGATTCTGTGATGATGCTGTGATTATGCTGCTATGATGCAGTCATGATGCAGTGATGATGCTGAGATGACACTGATGATGCTGTGATAATGATGTGATGATGCTGTGATGATGTATTGATGACAGTGAAGATGCTATAATGATGATGTGATGATGCAGTGATGATGCTGTGATAATGTTCTGATGATGAAGCTATGATGTTATGATGCAGTGATGACACTGTCATGACGCTGTGATGATGCAGTGAGTAAGCAGTAATGATGCTGTGATGATGCTGAGATGATGATGTGATGATGCAGTGGTGATGCTCTGATGACGATGCAAAGATGCTGTGATGATGCAGTAATGATGCTGTGATGATTCTGTGATGATTTGGTGATGATGCTGTGATGACAGTTTGATGACGTTGTTATGATGCTGTGATGACACTGAAAACGTTGTGATGATGATGTGATAATGCTGTGATGATGGAGTGATGATGTATTTATGACATTGTGATTATGCCGAGATGATGCTTTGATGATGCAGTTATGATGCTGTGATGATGATGCACTCATGATGCAGTGAGGATGCAGTGATGATGCTGTGATGATGCTCTGATGATGACGAAGTGATGATGCTGTGATGATGTAGTGATGATGCAGTGATGTGTAGTGATGACGCTGTGATGATATTGTGATGATGATGTGATGATGCTGTGATTATGCGGAGATTATGCAGTGATTATGCAGTGATGATGCTGTCATGACAGTGTGATGATGCTGTGATGATGCTGCGATGTTGCTGTGAGGATGCTGTGATGATGCAGTGATTCTGAAGTAATGATGCTGTGATGGTGCTGTGATGATGCAGTGATGATGCAGTGATGACGCAGGGATGATATGATGATGCAGTGATTATGCTGTAATAATTCTGTGACTATACTGAGATGATGCTGTAATGATGCATTGATGACGCTGTGATGACGCTGTGTTGATGCTGTGAGGATGCTGTGATGATGCAGTGATTATGCAGTGATGAAGCTGACATGAAACTGATGATGTTGTGATGATGATGTGATGATGCTTTGATGATGCAGTGAGTAAGCAGTAATGATGCTGAGATGATGATGTGATGATGCTGTGATGATGCTCTGATGATGCTGTGATGACGCAGTGATGATTCTGTGATGATGCAGTGATGATGTACTGATGATGCTGTGATGATACTGTGATTATGCTGTGATGATGCTGTGATGATGCTCTGATGATGCTGTGATGACGCAGTGATGATTCTGTGATGATGCAGTGATGATGTAGTGATGACGCTGTGATGATACTGTGATTATGCTGTGATGATGCTGTGATTATGCGGTGATTATGCAGTGATGATGCTGTCATGACACTGTGATGATGATGCGATGATGCTGTGATGATGCTGCGATGTTGCTGTGAGGATGCTGTGATGATGCAGTGATTCTGCAGTAATGATGCTGTGATGATGCTGTGATGATGCAGTGATGACGCTGTGATGACTATGCGATGATGATGTGATGATGCTGTGATTATGCAGCTATGATGCTGTGATGATGCAGTGATTCTGCAGTAATGATGCTGTGATGGTGCTGTGATGATGCAGTGATGATGCAGTGATGACGATATGATGATGCAGTGATTATGCAGTGATTATGCTGTGACTATACTGAGATGATGCTGTAATGATGCATTGTTGACGTTGTGATGACGCTGTATTGATGCTGTGAGGATGCTGTGATGATGCAGTGATTATGCAGTGATGATGCTGTGATGACTCTGTGATGATGTTGTGATGATGCTGTGATGATGCTCTGATGATGCTGTGATGATGCAGTGATGATGCTGTGATGATGCAGTGATGATGCATTGATGATGTAGTGATGACGCTGTGATGATACTGTGATTATGCTGAGATGATGCTGTGATGATGTGATGATGCAGTGATGATTCACTGAGTAAGAAGTGATTATGTAGTGATGACGCTCTGATGACGCAGTGATGATGTTGTGATGATGTTGTGATAATGCAGTGATGATGCTGTGATGACACTGTAATGACGCTGTCGTGATGCTGTGATGACGTAGTCATGGTGTTGTAATGATGCTGTTATGACACTGTGATTATGCAGTGATGATGCTATGATGATGCTGTGATGATACAGTGATGACAATTTGATGATGTAGTGATGATGCTGTGATGACTCTATGATTATGCAGCTATGATGCTATGATGATGATGTGAGGATGAAGTGATTATGCATTTTTGATGCTGTGATGACGCTGTCATGATGCTGTGATGAAGCTGCGATGATGCAGTGATTATGCAGTTAGGACGCTTTGATGACACTGTGATGATGCATTTATGACACTGTAATGACGCTGTGATGATGTTGTGATGATGCAGTGAATAAGCAGTAATGATACTGTGATGATGCTGAGATGATGCTGTGATAACGCAGTGATGATGCTGTGATGACGCTTTGATGATGTTGTGATTATGATGTGATGCAGTGATGATTTTGTGATGATGCAGTTTAGATGCAGTGACGATGCAGTTATGACGCTGTGATGACGCGGTGATGATGCTGTGATGATGCTTTGATGATTTTGTTATGTTGTTGTGATGATGCAGTTATGATGATATGACGATGCTGTAACGATGCCGTGATGATGCAGTGATGATGCTGTGATTATTCAGTGATGATGCAGTGATGATGCAGTGATGATGCTGTGATGATGCAGTAATGATGCTGTGATGATGCATGATGATGCCACGATGATGTTGAGATGACGCTGTGATGATGATGTGATGATGCTGCAATGATGCTGTGATGATTCTGTGATGATGTTGTGATGATGCTGTGATGACGCTGCGATAACACAGTGATGATGCGGTGATGCAGTAATGATGCTGTGACGACGCACTGATTCTGCTCTGATGATGCTGTAATGATGCAGTCATGATGCAATAATGATGATGCTGTGATGATGCAGTGATGATGTTGTTATGACGCTGTGATGAAGCTGTGATAATATTATGATGATGCTATGATGACATAGCGATGATGCTGTGAAGATTCTTTGATGACGATGTGATGACGATGTGATGATGCTCTGATGATGCTGTTATGACGCTGTGATGATGCTGTGATGGTTCTTTGATGATGCAGTGTTTATGCAGTTATGACGCTGTGATGACGCTGTGATGATGCTTTGATCATGCTGTTATGATGCAGTTATTATGACGCCATGATGTTGTGACAATGCAGTGATGATGCGGTGATGACGCTGTGATGATGCAGTGATGATGCAGTAATGACGCTGTGATGATTTTGTGATGATGCTCTGATGACGCAGTGATGATGCTGTGATGATGTAGTGATGATGCTGTGAAGACGCTCTCATGACACTGTCGTGAAGCTGTGATGACGCTGTGATAACGCTGTGATGACGCTGTGATGATGCTCTATTGATGCTGTGATGATGCAGTAATAACGCTGTGATGACGCTCTTATAATTTTGTGATGATGCTGTGATGATACTGTGGTGATGCAGTGATGATGCAGTGATGACGCTGTGATGAGTCTCTGATGATGCTGAGATGACGCTGTGATGATGCAGTGATGACGCTGTGATGACACTATCGTGATTCTGTGATGATGATGTGATGATGCAGTAATGATGCTGTGATGATGCACTGATGATACTGTGATGACGTTGTGATAATGCAATGATTAGGCAGTAATGATGCTGTGATGATGCTGAGATGACACTGTGATGATGCAGTAATGGTGCAGTGATGATGCAGTTATGACACCGTGATAATGCTGTGATGCCGCAGTGAGTAAACAGTAATGATTCTGTGATGATGCAGTGATGATGATGTGATGATGCTGCGATGATGCTTTGATGATGCTGTGATGCTGCAGTGATGAAGCTGTGATGATTTTGTGATGATGCAGTTTAGATGCAGTGACGATGCAGTTATGACGCTGTGATGACGCGGTGATGATGCTGTGACGATGCTTTGATGATTTTGTTATGTTGTTGTGATGATGCAGTTATGATGATATGACGATGCTGTAACGATGCCGTGATGATGCTGTGATGATGCTGTGATGATGCAGTGATGACGCTGCGGTGATGCTGTGATGATACAGTCATGATGTTACGATGACGCTGTGATGATGCTGTAATGATGTTGTGATGATGCTGTCGTTACGCTATGATGATTCTGTGATTATGTAGCTAAAATGCTGTGATGATGATGTGATGATGTAGTGATGATGCAGTGGTGATGCTCTGATGACGATGCAAAGATGCTGTGATGATGCAGTAATGATGCTGTGATGATTCTGTGATGATGCTGTGATTATGCTGAGATTATGCTCAGATTATGCTCTGATGATGCAGTGATGGTACAGTGATGATTCAGTGAGGAGTCAGTGATGATGATGTGATTACGATGCGGAGATGCTGTGATCATGCAGTAAGGATGCAATGATGATGCTGTGATGACACTGTGATTATGTTGTGTTGATACTTGTAATGATGTTTTGATGACGATGTGATGATGCTGTGATGATGCAGTGATTATGCAGTGATGATGCTGTGATGATGTGGTGATGATGCAGTGATTATGCAGTGATGATGCTGTGATGATGCAGTGATGATGCTGTGATGATATTGTGATGATGATATGAAGATGCTATGATGATTCAGTGATGATTCTGTGATGATGCATTTACGATACTGTGATGACGCTGTGATGATGTTGTTATGATGGTGTGATGATGCTGTGATGATATTTTGATGATACTGTGACAATGATGTGATGATGCAGCAATGATGCAGTGTTGATGCAGTGATGATGCGGTGATGATGCAGTGATTATGCAGTGATGATACTGTGATGATGCATTGGTGGTGCTGTGATGATGCTTGGATGATGCTTGGATGATTCAGTGATGATTCTGTGATGACACTGTGATGATGTGATGATGCAGTGAATATACTGTGATGACACTATGATGATGCAGTGATTATGCAGAAATGATTCTGTGATGATGCTGAGATGATGTTGTTATGATGCAGTGATGATGCTTTGATGACGCTGTCGTGATGGTGAGATGACGCTGTCGTGATGCTTTGATGATGCTGTGATGACACTGTGATGATGCAGTGATGATACTGTGATGACGCTGTGAAAATGCAATGATTATGCAGAAATGATTCTGTGATGATGCTGAGATGATGCTGTGATGATGCAGTGAGTAAGCAGTGATGATGCAGTAATGATGCCATGATGATGCTGAGATGATGCTGTGATGTTGCAGTGATGGTGCAGTGATGATTCAGTGAGGACACTGTGATGATGCTGTGATTACAATCTGATGACGTAGTGATGATGCTGTGATGACCTTATGATGATGCTGTGATGATTCTGTGATGATGCTGTGATTATGCTGCTATGATGCAGTCATGATGCAGTGATGATGCTGAGATGACACTGATGATGCTGTGATAATGATGTGATGATGCTGTGATGATGTATTGATGACAGTGAAGATGCTATAATGATGATGTGATGATGCAGTGATGATGCTGTGATAATGTTCTGATGATGAAGCTATGATGTTATGATGCAGTGATGACACTGTCATGACGCTGTGATGATGCAGTGAGTAAGCAGTAATGATGCTGTGATGATGCTGAGATGATGATGTGATGATGCAGTGGTGATGCTCTGATGACGATGCAAAGATGCTGTGATGATGCAGTCATGATGCTGTGATGATTCTGTGATGATTTGGTGATGATGCTGTGATGACAGTTTGATGACGTTGTTATGATGCTGTGATGACACTGAAAACGTTGTGATGATGATGTGATAATGCTGTGATGATGGAGTGATGATGTATTTATGACATTGTGATTATGCCGAGATGATGCTTTGATGATGCAGTTATGATGCTGTGATGATGATGCACTCATGATGCAGTGAGGATGCAGTGATGATGCTGTGATGATGCTCTGATGATGACGAAGTGATGATGCTGTGATGATGTAGTGATGATGCAGTGATGTGTAGTGATGACGCTGTGATGATATTGTGATGATGATGTGATGATGCTGTGATTATGCGGAGATTATGCAGTGATTATGCAGTGATGATGCTGTCATGACAGTGTGATGATGCTGTGATGATGCTGCGATGTTGCTGTGAGGATGCTGTGATGATGCAGTGATTCTGAAGTAATGATGCTGTGATGGTGCTGTGATGATGCAGTGATGATATGATGATGCAGTGATTATGCTGTAATAATTCTGTGACTATACTGAGATGATGCTGTAATGATGCATTGATGACGCTGTGATGACGCTGTGTTGATGCTGTGAGGATGCTGTGATGATGCAGTGATTATGCAGTGATGATGCTGACATGAAACTGATGATGTTGTGATGATGATGTGATGATGCTATGATGATGCAGTGAGTAAGCAGTAATGATGCTGAGATGATGATGTGATGATGCTGTGATGATGCTCTGATGATGCTGTGATGACGCAGTGATGATTCTGTGATGATGCAGTGATGATGTAGTGATGATGCTGTGATGATACTGTGATTATGCTGTGATGATGCTGTGATGATGCTCTGATGATGCTGTGATGACGCAGTGATGATTCTGTGATGATGCAGTGATGATGTAGTGATGACGCTGTGATGATACTGTGATTATGCTGTGATGATGCTGTGATTATGCGGTGATTATGCAGTGATGATGCTGTCATGACACTGTGATGATGATGCGATGATGCTGTGATGATGCTGCGATGTTGCTGTGAGGATGCTGTGATGATGCAGTGATTCTGCAGTAATGATGCTGTGATGATGCTGTGATGATGCAGTGATGACGCTGTGATGACTATGCGATGATGATGTGATGATGCTGTGATTATGCAGCTATGATGCTGTGATGATGCAGTGATTCTGCAGTAATGATGCTGTGATGGTGCTGTGATGATGCAGTGATGATGCAGTGATGACGATATGATGATGCAGTGATTATGCAGTGATTATGCTGTGACTATACTGAGATGATGCTGTAATGATGCATTGTTGACGTTGTGATGACGCTGTATTGATGCTGTGAGGATGCTGTGATGATGCAGTGATTATGCAGTGATGATGCTGTGATGACTCTGTGATGATGTTGTGATGATGCTGTGATGATGCTCTGATGATGCTGTGATGATGCAGTGATGATGCTGTGATGATGCAGTGATGATGCATTGATGATGTAGTGATGACGCTGTGATGATACTGTGATTATGCTGAGATGATGCTGTGATGATGTGATGATGCAGTGATGATTCACTGAGTAAGAAGTGATTATGTAGTGATGACGCTCTGATGACGCAGTGATGATGTTGTGATGATGTTGTGATAATGCAGTGATGATGCTGTGATGACACTGTAATGACGCTGTCGTGATGCTGTGATGACGTAGTCATGGTGTTGTAATGATGCTGTTATGACACTGTGATTATGCAGTGATGATGCTATGATGATGCTGTGATGATACAGTGATGACAATTTGATGATGTAGTGATGATGCTGTGATGACTCTGATTATGCAGCTATGATGCTATGATGATGATGTGAGGATGAAGTGATTATGCATTTTTGATGCTGTGATGACGCTGTCATGATGCTGTGATGAAGCTGCGATGATGCAGTGATTATGCAGTTAGGACGCTTTGATGACACTGTGATGATGCATTTATGACACTGTAATGACGCTGTGATGATGTTGTGATGATGCAGTGAATAAGCAGTAATGATACTGTGATGATGCTGAGATGATGCTGTGATAACGCAGTGATGATGCTGTGATGACGCTTTGATGATGTTGTGATTATGATGTGATGCAGTGATGATTTTGTGATGATGCAGTTTAGATGCAGTGACGATGCAGTTATGACGCTGTGATGACGCGGTGATGATGCTGTGATGATGCTTTGATGATTTTGTTATGTTGTTGTGATGATGCAGTTATGATGATATGACGATGCTGTAACGATGCCGTGATGATGCAGTGATGATGCTGTGATTATTCAGTGATGATGCAGTGATGATGCTGTGATGATGCTGTGATGATGCAGTAATGATGCTGTGATGATGCATGATGATGCCACGATGATGTTGTGATGACGCTGTGATGATGATGTGATGATGCTGCAATGATGCTGTGATGATTCTGTGATGATGTTGTGATGATGCTGTGATGACGCTGCGATAACACAGTGATGATGCGGTGATGCAGTAATGATGCTGTGACGACGCACTGATTCTGCTCTGATGATGCTGTAATGATGCAGTCATGATGCAATAATGATGATGCTGTGATGATGCAGTGATGATGTTGTTATGACGCTGTGATGAAGCTGTGATAATATTATGATGATGCTATGATGACATAGCGATGATGCTGTGAAGATTCTTTGATGACGATGTGATGACGATGTGATGATGCTCTGATGATGCTGTTATGACGCTGTGATGATGCTGTGATGGTTCTTTGATGATGCAGTGTTTATGCAGTTATGACGCTGTGATGACGCTGTGATGATGCTTTGATCATGCTGTTATGATGCAGTTATTATGACGCCATGATGTTGTGACAATGCAGTGATGATGCGGTGATGACGCTGTGATGATGCAGTGATGATGCAGTAATGACGCTGTGATGATTTTGTGATGATGCTCTGATGACGCAGTGATGATGCTGTGATGATGTAGTGATGATGCTGTGAAGACGCTCTCATGACACTGTCGTGAAGCTGTGATGACGCTGTGATAACGCTGTGATGACGCTGTGATGATGCTCTATTGATGCTGTGATGATGCAGTAATAACGCTGTGATGACGCTCTTATAATTTTGTGATGATGCTGTGATGATACTGTGGTGATGCAGTGATGATGCAGTGATGACGCTGTGATGAGTCTCTGATGATGCTGAGATGACGCTGTGATGATGCAGTGATGACGCTGTGATGACACTATCGTGATTCTGTGATGATGATGTGATGATGCAGTAATGATGCTGTGATGATGCACTGATGATACTGTGATGACGTTGTGATAATGCAATGATTAGGCAGTAATGATGCTGTGATGATGCTGAGATGACACTGTGATGATGCAGTAATGGTGCAGTGATGATGCAGTTATGACACCGTGATAATGCTGTGATGCCGCAGTGAGTAAACAGTAATGATTCTGTGATGATGCAGTGATGATGATGTGATGATGCTGCGATGATGCTTTGATGATGCTGTGATGCTGCAGTGATGAAGCTGTGATGATTTTGTGATGATGCAGTTTAGATGCAGTGACGATGCAGTTATGACGCTGTGATGACGCGGTGATGATGCTGTGACGATGCTTTGATGATTTTGTTATGTTGTTGTGATGATGCAGTTATGATGATATGACGATGCTGTAACGATGCCGTGATGATGCTGTGATGATGCTGTGATGATGCAGTGATGACGCTGCGGTGATGCTGTGATGATACAATCATGATGTTACGATGACGCTGTGATGATGCTGTAATGATGTTGTGATGATGCTGTCGTTACGCTATGATGATTCTGTGATTATGTAGCTAAAATGCTGTGATGATGATGTGATGATGTAGTGATGATGCAGTGGTGATGCTCTGATGACGATGCAAAGATGCTGTGATGATGCAGTAATGATGCTGTGATGATTCTGTGATGATGCTGTGATTATGCTGAGATTATGCTCAGATTATGCTCTGATGATGCAGTGATGGTACAGTGATGATTCAGTGAGGAGTCAGTGATGATGATGTGATTACGATGCGGAGATGCTGTGATCATGCAGTAAGGATGCAATGATGATGCTGTGATGACACTGTGATTATGTTGTGTTGATACTTGTAATGATGTTTTGATGACGATGTGATGATGCTGTGATGATGCAGTGATTATGCAGTGATGATGCTGTGATGATGTGGTGATGATGCAGTGATTATGCAGTGATGATGCTGTGATGATGCAGTGATGATGCTGTGATGATATTGTGATGATGATATGAAGATGCTATGATGATTCAGTGATGATTCTGTGATGATGCATTTACGATACTGTGATGACGCTGTGATGATGTTGTTATGATGGTGTGATGATGCTGTGATGATATTTTGATGATACTGTGACAATGATGTGATGATGCAGCAATGATGCAGTGTTGATGCAGTGATGATGCGGTGATGATGCAGTGATTATGCAGTGATGATACTGTGATGATGCATTGGTGGTGCTGTGATGATGCTTGGATGATGCTTGGATGATTCAGTGATGATTCTGTGATGACACTGTGATGATGTGATGGTGCAGTGAATATACTGTGATGACACTATGATGATGCAGTGATTATGCAGAAATGATTCTGTGATGATGCTGAGATGATGTTGTTATGATGCAGTGATGATGCTTTGATGACGCTGTCGTGATGGTGAGATGACGCTGTCGTGATGCTTTGATGATGCTGTGATGACACTGTGATGATGCAGTGATGATACTGTGATGACGCTGTGAAAATGCAATGATTATGCAGAAATGATTCTGTGATGATGCTGAGATGATGCTGTGATGATGCAGTGAGTAAGCAGTGATGATGCAGTAATGATGCCATGATGATGCTGAGATGATGCTGTGATGTTGCAGTGATGGTGCAGTGATGATTCAGTGAGGACACTGTGATGATGCTGTGATTACAATCTGATGACGTAGTGATGATGCTGTGATGACCTTATGATGATGCTGTGATGATTCTGTGATGATGCTGTGATTATGCTGCTATGATGCAGTCATGATGCAGTGATGATGCTGAGATGACACTGATGATGCTGTGATAATGATGTGATGATGCTGTGATGATGTATTGATGACAGTGAAGATGCTATAATGATGATGTGATGATGCAGTGATGATGCTGTGATAATGTTCTGATGATGAAGCTATGATGTTATGATGCAGTGATGACACTGTCATGACGCTGTGATGATGCAGTGAGTAAGCAGTAATGATGCTGTGATGATGCTGAGATGATGATGTGATGATGCAGTGGTGATGCTCTGATGACGATGCAAAGATGCTGTGATGATGCAGTAATGATGCTGTGATGATTCTGTGATGATTTGGTGATGATGCTGTGATGACAGTTTGATGACGTTGTTATGATGCTGTGATGACACTGAAAACGTTGTGATGATGATGTGAAAATGCTGTGATGATGGAGTGATGATGTATTTATGGCATTGTGATTATGCCGAGATGATGCTTTGATGATGCAGTTATGATGCTGTGATGATGATGCACTCATGATGCAGTGAGGATGCAGTGATGATGCTGTGATGATGCTCTGATGATGACGAAGTGATGATGCTGTGATGATGTAGTGATGATGCAGTGATGTGTAGTGATGACGCTGTGATGATATTGTGATGATGATGTGATGATGCTGTGATTATGCGGAGATTATGCAGTGATTATGCAGTGATGATGCTGTCATGACAGTGTGATGATGCTGTGATGATGCTGCGATGTTGCTGTGAGGATGCTGTGATGATGCAGTGATTCTGAAGTAATGATGCTGTGATGGTGCTGTGATGATGCAGTGATGATATGATGATGCAGTGATTATGCTGTAATAATTCTGTGACTATACTGAGATGATGCTGTAATGATGCATTGATGACGCTGTGATGACGCTGTGTTGATGCTGTGAGGATGCTGTGATGATGCAGTGATGATGCTGACATGAAACTGATGATGTTGTGATGATGATGTGATGATGCTATGATGATGATGTGCGTAAGCAGTAATGATGCTGAGATGATGATGTGATGATGCTGTGATGATGCTCTGATGATGCTGTGATGACGCAGTGATGATTCTGTGATGATGCAGTGATGATGTAGTGATGATGCTGTGATGATACTGTGATTATGCTGTGATGATGCTGTGATGATGCTCTGATGATGCTGTGATGACGCAGTGATGATTCTGTGATGATGCAGTGATGATGTAGTGATGACGCTGTGATGATACTGTGATTATGCTGTGATGATGCTGTGATTATGCGGTGATTATGCAGTGATGATGCTGTCATGACACTGTGATGATGATGCGATGATGCTGTGATGATGCTGCGATGTTGCTGTGAGGATGCTGTGATGATGCAGTGATTCTGCAGTAATGATGCTGTGATGATGCTGTGATGATGCAGTGATGACGCTGTGATGACTATGCGATGATGATGTGATGATGCTGTGATGATGCAGCTATGATGCTGTGATGATGCAGTGATTCTGCAGTAATGATGCTGTGATGGTGCTGTGATGATGCAGTGATGATGCAGTGATGACGATATGATGATGCAGTGATTATGCAGTGATTATGCTGTGACTATACTGAGATGATGCTGTAATGATGCATTGTTGACGTTGTGATGACGCTGTATTGATGCTGTGAGGATGCTGTGATGATGCAGTGATTATGCAGTGATGATGCTGTGATGACTCTGTGATGATGTTGTGATGATGCTGTGATGATGCTCTGATGATGCTGTGATGATGCAGTGATGATGCTGTGATGATGCAGTGATGATGCATTGATGATGTAGTGATGACGCTGTGATGATACTGTGATTATGCTGAGATGATGCTGTGATGATGTGATGATGCAGTGATGATTCACTGAGTAAGAAGTGATTATGTAGTGATGACGCTCTGATGACGCAGTGATGATGTTGTGATGATGTTGTGATAATGCAGTGATGATGCTGTGATGACACTGTAATGACGCTGTCGTGATGCTGTGATGACGTAGTCATGGTGTTGTAATGATGCTGTTATGACACTGTGATTATGCAGTGATGATGCTATGATGATGCTGTGATGATACAGTGATGACAATTTGATGATGTAGTGATGATGCTGTGATGACTCTATGATTATGCAGCTATGATGCTATGATGATGATGTGAGGATGAAGTGATTATGCATTTTTGATGCTGTGATGACGCTGTCATGATGCTGTGATGAAGCTGCGATGATGCAGTGATTATGCAGTTAGGACGCTTTGATGACACTGTGATGATGCATTTATGACACTGTAATGACGCTGTGATGATGTTGTGATGATGCAGTGAATAAGCAGTAATGATACTGTGATGATGCTGAGATGATGCTGTGATAACGCAGTGATGATGCTGTGATGACGCTTTGATGATGTTGTGATTATGATGTGATGCAGTGATGATTTTGTGATGATGCAGTTTAGATGCAGTGACGATGCAGTTATGACGCTGTGATGACGCGGTGATGATGCTGTGATGATGCTTTGATGATTTTGTTATGTTGTTGTGATGATGCAGTTATGATGATATGACGATGCTGTAACGATGCCGTGATGATGCAGTGATGATGCTGTGATTATTCAGTGATGATGCAGTGATGATGCTGTGATGATGCTGTGATGATGCAGTAATGATGCTGTGATGATGCATGATGATGCTACGATGATGTTGTGATGACGCTGTGATGATGATGTGATGATGCTGCAATGATGCTGTGATGATTCTGTGATGATGTTGTGATGATGCTGTGATGACGCTGCGATAACACAGTGATGATGTGGTGATGCAGTAATGATGCTGTGACGACGCACTGATTCTGCTCTGATGATGCTGTAATGATGCAGTCATGATGCAATAATGATGATGCTGTGATGATGCAGTGATGATGTTGTTATGACGCTGTGATGAAGCTGTGATAATATTATGATGATGCTATGATGACATAGCGATGATGCTGTGAAGATTCTTTGATGATGATGTGATGACGATGTGATGATGCTCTGATGATGCTGTTATGACGCTGTGATGATGCTGTGATGGTTCTTTGATGATGCAGTGTTTATGCAGTTATGACGCTGTGATGACGCTGTGATGATGCTTTGATCATGCTGTTATGATGCAGTTATTATGACGCCATGATGTTGTGACAATGCAGTGATGATGCGGTGATGACGCTGTGATGATGCAGTGATGATGCAGTAATGACGCTGTGATGATTTTGTGATGATGCTCTGATGACGCAGTGATGATGCTGTGATGATGTAGTGATGATGCTGTGAAGACGCTCTCATGACACTGTCGTGAAGCTGTGATGACGCTGTGATAACGCTGTGATGACGCTGTGATGATGCTCTATTGATGCTGTGATGATGCAGTAATAACGCTGTGATGACGCTCTTATAATTTTGTGATGATGCTGTGATGATACTGTGGTGATGCAGTGATGATGCAGTGATGACGCTGTGATGAGTCTCTGATGATGCTGAGATGACGCTGTGATGATGCAGTGATGACGCTGTGATGACACTATCGTGATTCTGTGATGATGATGTGATGATGCAGTAATGATGCTGTGATGATGCACTGATGATACTGTGATGACGTTGTGATAATGCAATGATTAGGCAGTAATGATGCTGTGATGATGCTGAGATGACACTGTGATGATGCAGTAATGGTGCAGTGATGATGCAGTTATGACACCGTGATAATGCTGTGATGCCGCAGTGAGTAAACAGTAATGATTCTGTGATGATGCAGTGATGATGATGTGATGATGCTGCGATGATGCTTTGATGATGCTGTGATGCTGCAGTGATGAAGCTGTGATGATTTTGTGATGATGCAGTTTAGATGCAGTGACGATGCAGTGATGACGCAGTGATGATGCTGTGACGATGCTTTGATGATTTTGTTATGTTGTTGTGATGATGCAGTTATGATGATATGACGATGCTGTAACGATGCCGTGATGATGCTGTGATGATGCTGTGATGATGCAGTGATGACGCTGCGGTGATGCTGTGATGATGCTGTGATGATACAGTCATGATGTTACGATGACGCTGTGATGATGCTGTAATGATGTTGTGATGATGCTGTCGTTACGCTATGATGATTCTGTGATTATGTAGCTAAAATGCTGTGATGATGATGTGATGATGTAGTGATGATGCAGTGGTGATGCTCTGATGACGATGCAAAGATGCTGTGATGATGCAGTAATGATGCTGTGATGATTCTGTGATGATGCTGTGATTATGCTGAGATTATGCTCAGATTATGCTCTGATGATGCAGTGATGGTACAGTGATGATTCAGTGAGGAGTCAGTGATGATGATGTGATTACGATGCGGAGATGCTGTGATCATGCAGTAAGGATGCAATGATGATGCTGTGATGACACTGTGATTATGTTGTGTTGATACTTGTAATGATGTTTTGATGACGATGTGATGATGCTGTGATGATGCAGTGATTATGCAGTGATGATGCTGTGATGATGTGGTGATGATGCAGTGATTATGCAGTGATGATGCTGTGATGATGCAGTGATGATGCTGTGATGATATTGTGATGATGATATGAAGATGCTATGATGATTCAGTGATGATTCTGTGATGATGCATTTACGATACTGTGATGACGCTGTGATGATGTTGTTATGATGGTGTGATGATGCTGTGATGATATTTTGATGATACTGTGACAATGATGTGATGATGCAGCAATGATGCAGTGTTGATGATGTGATGATGCAGTGATTATGCAGTGATGATACTGTGATGACGCATTGGTGGTGCTGTGATGATGCTTGGATGATGCTTGGATGATTCAGTGATGATTCTGTGATGACACTGTGATGATGTGATGATGCAGTGAATATACTGTGATGACACTATGATGATGCAGTGATTATGCAGAAATGATTCTGTGATGATGCTGAGATGATGTTGTTATGATGCAGTGATGATGCTTTGATGACGCTGTCGTGATGGTGAGATGACGCTGTCGTGATGCTTTGATGATGCTGTGATGACACTGTGATGATGCAGTGATGATACTGTGATGACGCTGTGAAAATGCAATGATTATGCAGAAATGATTCTGTGATGATGCTGTGATGATGCAGTGAGTAAGCAGTGATGATGCAGTAATGATGCCATGATGATGCTGAGATGATGCTGTGATGTTGCAGTGATGGTGCAGTGATGATTCAGTGAGGACACTGTGATGATGCTGTGATTACAATCTGATGACGTAGTGATGATGCTGTGATGACCTTATGATGATGCTGTGATGATTCTGTGATGATGCTGTGATTATGCTGCTATGATGCAGTCATGATGCAGTGATGATGCTGAGATGACACTGATGATGCTGTGATAATGATGTGATGATGCTGTGATGATGTATTGATGACAGTGAAGATGCTATAATGATGATGTGATGATGCAGTGATGATGCTGTGATAATGTTCTGATGATGAAGCTATGATGTTATGATGCAGTGATGACACTGTCATGACGCTGTGATGATGCAGTGAGTAAGCAGTAATGATGCTGTGATGATGCTGAGATGATGATGTGATGATGCAGTGGTGATGCTCTGATGACGATGCAAAGATGCTGTGATGATGCAGTAATGATGCTGTGATGATTCTGTGATGATTTGGTGATGATGCTGTGATGACAGTTTGATGACGTTGTTATGATGCTGTGATGACACTGAAAACGTTGTGATGATGATGTGATAATGCTGTGATGATGGAGTGATGATGTATTTATGACATTGTGATTATGCCGAGATGATGCTTTGATGATGCAGTTATGATGCTGTGATGATGATGCACTCATGATGCAGTGAGGATGCAGTGATGATGCTGTGATGATGCTCTGATGATGACGAAGTGATGATGCTGTGATGATGTAGTGATGATGCAGTGATGTGTAGTGATGACGCTGTGATGATATTGTGATGATGATGTGATGATGCTGTGATTATGCGGAGATTATGCAGTGATTATGCAGTGATGATGCTGTCATGACAGTGTGATGATGCTGTGATGATGCTGCGATGTTGCTGTGAGGATGCTGTGATGATGCTGTTATGACGCTGTGATGATGCTGTGATGGTTCTTTGATGATGCAGTGTTTATGCAGTTATGACGCTGTGATGATGCTTTGATCATGCTGTTATGATGCAGTTATTATGACGCCATGATGTTGTGACAATGCAGTGATGATGCGGTGATGACGCTGTGATGATGCAGTGATGATGCAGTAATGACGCTGTGATGATTTTGTGATGATGCTCTGATGACGCAGTGATGATGCTGTGATGATGTAGTGATGATGCTGTGAAGACGCTCTCATGACACTGTCGTGAAGCTGTGATGATGATGTCGTGATGCTGTGATGATGCTGTGATGACGCTGTGATAACGCTGTGATGACGCTGTGATGATGCTCTATTGATGCTGTGATGATGCAGTAATAACGCTGTGATGACGCTCTTATAATTTTGTGATGATGCTGTGATGATACTGTGGTGATGCAGTGCTGATGCAGTGATGACGCTGTGATGAGTCTCTGATGATGCTGAGATGACGCTGTGATGATGCAGTGATGACGCTGTGATGACACTATCGTGATTCTGTGATGATGATGAGATGATGCAGTAATGATGCTGTAATGATGCACTGATGATACTGTGATGACGTTGTGATAATGCAATGATTAGGCAGTAATGATGCTGTGATGATGCTGAGATGACACTGTGATGATGCAGTTTAGATGCAGTGACGATGCAGTTATGACGCTGTGATGACGCGGTGATGATGCTGTGACGATGCTTTGATGATTTTGTTATGTTGTTGTGATGATGCAGTTATGATGATATGACGATGCTGTAACGATGCCGTGATGATGCTGTGATGATGCTGTGATGATGCAGTGATGATGCAGTGATGATGCTGTGATGATGCTGTGATGATACAGTCATGATGTTACGATGACGCTGTGATGATGCTGTAATGATGTTGTGATGATGCTGTCGTTACGCTATGATGATTCTGTGATTATGTAGCTAAAATGCTGTGATGATGATGTGATGATGTAGTGATGATGCAGTGGTGATGCTCTGATGACGATGCAAAGATGCTGTGATGATGCAGTAATGATGCTGTGATGATTCTGTGATGATGCTGTGATTATGCTGAGATTATGCTCAGATTATGCTCTGATGATGCAGTGATGGTACAGTGATGATTCAGTGAGGAGTCAGTGATGATGATGTGATTACGATGCGGAGATGCTGTGATCATGCAGTAAGGATGCAATGATGATGCTGTGATGACACTGTGATTATGTTGTGTTGATACTTGTAATGATGTTTTGATGACGATGTGATGATGCTGTGATGATGCAGTGATTATGCAGTGATGATGCTGTGATGATGTGGTGATGATGCAGTGATTATGCAGTGATGATGCTGTGATGATGCAGTGATGATGCTGTGATGATATTGTGATGATGATATGAAGATGCTATGATGATTCAGTGATGATTCTGTGATGATGCATTTACGATACTGTGATGACGCTGTGATGGTGTTGTTATGATGGTGTGATGATGCTGTGATGATATTTTGATGATACTGTGACAATGATGTGATGATGCAGCAATGATGCAGTGTTGATGCAGTGATGATGCGGTGATGATGCAGTGATTATGCAGTGATGATACTGTGATGATGCATTGGTGGTGCTGTGATGATGCTTGGATGATGCTTGGATGATTCAGTGATGATTCTGTGATGACACTGTGATGATGTGATGATGCAGTGAATATACTGTGATGACACTATGATGATGCAGTGATTATGCAGAAATGATTCTGTGATGATGCTGAGATGATGTTGTTATGATGCAGTGATGATGCTTTGATGACGCTGTCGTGATGGTGAGATGACGCTGTCGTGATGCTTTGATGATGCTGTGATGACACTGTGATGATGCAGTGATGATACTGTGATGATGCTGTGAAAATGCAATGATTATGCAGAAATGATTCTGTGATGATGCTGAGATGATGCTGTGATGATGCAGTGAGTAAGCAGTGATGATGCAGTAATGATGCCATGATGATGCTGAGATGATGCTGTGATGTTGCAGTGATGGTGCAGTGATGATTCAGTGAGGACACTGTGATGATGCTGTGATTACAATCTGATGACGTAGTGATGATGCTGTGATGATTCTGTGATGATGCTGTGATTATGCTGCTATGATGCAGTCATGATGCAGTGATGATGCTGAGATGACACTGATGATGCTGTGATAATGATGTGATGATGCTGTGATGATGTATTGATGACAGTGAAGATGCTATAATGATGATGTGATGATGCAGTGATGATGCTGTGATAATGTTCTGATGATGAAGCTATGATGTTATGATGCAGTGATGACACTGTCATGACGCTGTGATGATGCAGTGAGTAAGCAGTAATGATGCTGTGATGATGCTGAGATGATGATGTGATGATGCAGTGGTGATGCTCTGATGACGATGCAAAGATGCTGTGATGATGCAGTAATGATGCTGTGATGATTCTGTGATGATTTGGTGATGATGCTGTGATGACAGTTTGATGACGTTGTTATGATGCTGTGATGACACTGAAAACGTTGTGATGATGATGTGATAATGCTGTGATGATGGAATGATGATGTATTTATGACATTGTGATTATGCCAAGATGATTCTTTGATGATGCAGTTATGATGCTGTGATGATGATGCACTCATGATGCAGTGAGGATGCAGTGATGATGCTGTGATGATGCTCTGATGATGACGAAGTGATGACGCTGTGATGATGTAGTGATGATGATGTGATGATGCTGTGATTATGCGGAGATTATGCAGTGATTATGCAGTGATGATGCTGTCATGACAGTGTGATGATGCTGTGATGATGCTGCGATGTTGCTGTGAGGATGCTGTGATGATGCAGTGATTCTGAAGTAATGATGCTGTGATGGTGCTGTGATGATGCAGTGATGATATGATGATGCAGTGATTATGCTGTAATAATTCTGTGACTATACTGAGATGATGCTGTAATGATGCATTGATGACGCTGTGATGACGCTGTGTTGATGCTGTGAGGATGCTGTGATGATGCAGTGATGATGCAGTGATGATGCTGACATGAAACTGATGATGTTGTGATGATGATGTGATGATGCTCTGATGATGCTGTGATGACGCAGTGATGATTCTGTGATGATGATGTGATGATGCTGTGATGATGCTCTGATGATGCTGTGATGACGCAGTGATGATTCTGTGATGATGCAGTGATGATGCATTGACGATGTAGTGATGACGCTGTGATGATACTGTGATTATGCTGAGATGATGCTGTGATGATGTGATGATGCAGTGACGATTCACTGAGTAAGAAGTGATTATGTAGTGATGACGCTCTGATGACGCAGTGATGATGTTGTGATGATGTTGTGATAATGCAGTGATGATGCTGTGATGACACTGTAATGACGCTGTCGTGATGCTGTGATGACGTAGTCATGGTGTTGTAATGATGCTGTTATGACACTGTGATTATGCAGTGATGATGCTATGATGATGCTGTGATGATACAGTGATGACAATTTGATGATGTAGTGATGATGCTGTGATGACTCTATGATTATGCAGCTATGATGCTATGATGATGATGTGAGGATGAAGTGATTATGCATTTTTGATGCTGTGATGACGCTGTCATGATGCTGTGATGAAGCTGCGATGATGCAGTGATTATGCAGTTAGGACGCTTTGATGACACTGTGATGATGCATTTATGACACTGTAATGACGCTGTGATGATGTTGTGATGATGCAGTGAATAAGCAGTAATGATACTGTGATGATGCTGAGATGATGCTGTGATAACGCAGTGATGATGCTGTGATGATGCTTTGATGATGTTGTGATTATGATGTGATGCAGTGATGATTTTGTGATGATGCAGTTTAGATGCAGTGACGATGCAGTTATGACGCTGTGATGACGCGGTGATGATGCTGTGATGATGCTGCAATGATGCTGTAATGATTCTGTGATGATGTTGTGATGACGCTGTGATGATGATGTGATGATGCTGCAATGATGCTGTGATGATTCTGTGATGATGTTGTGATGATGCTGTGATGACGCTGCGATAACACAGTGATGATGTGGTGATGCAGTAATGATGCTGTGACGACGCACTGATTCTGCTCTGATGATGCTGTAATGATGCAGTCATGATGCAATAATGATGATGCTGTGATGATGCAGTGATGATGTTGTTATGACGCTGTGATGAAGCTGTGATAATATTATGATGATGCTATGATGACATAGCGATGATGCTGTGAAGATTCTTTGATGACGATGTGATGACGATGTGATGATGCTCTGATGATGCTGTTATGACGCTGTGATGATGCTGTGATGGTTCTTTGATGATGCAGTGTTTATGCAGTTATGACGCTGTGATGACGCTGTGATGATGCTTTGATCATGCTGTTATGATGCAGTTATTATGACGCCATGATGTTGTGACAATGCAGTGATGATGCGGTGATGACGCTGTGATGATGCAGTGATGATGCAGTAATGACGCTGTGATGATGCAGTGATGATGCTCTGATGACGCAGTGATGATGCTGTGATGATGTAGTGATGATGCTGTGAAGACGCTCTCATGACACTGTCGTGAAGCTGTGATGATGATGTCGTGATGCTGTGATGACGCTGTGATAACGCTGTGATGACGCTGTGATGATGCTCTATTGATGCTGTGATGATGCAGTAATAACGCTGTGATGACGCTCTTATAATTTTGTGATGATGCTGTGATGATACTGTGGTGATGCAGTGATGATGCAGTGATGACGCTGTGATGAGTCTCTGATGATGCTGAGATGACGCTGTGATGATGCAGTGATGACGCTGTGATGACACTATCGTGATTCTGTGATGATGATGTGATGATGCAGTAATGATGCTGTGATGATGCACTGATGATACTGTGATGACGTTGTGATAATGCAATGATTAGGCAGTAATGATGCTGTGATGATGCTGAGATGACACTGTGATGATGCAGTAATGGTGCAGTGATGATGCAGTTATGACACCGTGATAATGCTGTGATGCCGCAGTGAGTAAACAGTAATGATTCTGTGATGATGCAGTGATGATGATGTGATGATGCTGCGATGATGCTTTGATGATGCTGTGATGCTGCAGTGATGAAGCTGTGATGATTTTGTGATGATGCAGTTTAGATGCAGTGACGATGCAGTTATGACGCTGTGATGACGCGGTGATGATGCTGTGACGATGCTTTGATGATTTTGTTATGTTGTTGTGATGATGCAGTTATGATGATATGACGATGCTGTAACGATGCCGTGATGATGCTGTGATGATGCTGTGATGATGCAGTGATGACGCTGCGGTGATGCTGTGATGATGCTGTGATGATACAGTCATGATGTTACGATGACGCTGTGATGATGCTGTAATGATGTTGTGATGATGCTGTCGTTACGCTATGATGATTCTGTGATTATGTAGCTAAAATGCTGTGATGATGATGTGATGATGTAGTGATGATGCAGTGGTGATGCTCTGATGACGATGCAAAGATGCTGTGATGATGCAGTAATGATGCTGTGATGATTCTGTGATGATGCTGTGATTATGCTGAGATTATGCTCAGATTATGCTCTGATGATGCAGTGATGGTACAGTGATGATTCAGTGAGGAGTCAGTGATGATGATGTGATTACGATGCGGAGATGCTGTGATCATGCAGTAAGGATGCAATGATGATGCTGTGATGACACTGTGATTATGTTGTGTTGATACTTGTAATGATGTTTTGATGACGATGTGATGATGCTGTGATGATGCAGTGATTATGCAGTGATGATGCTGTGATGATGCATTGGTGGTGCTGTGATGATGCTTGGATGATTCAGTGATGATTCTGTGATGACACTGTGATGATGTGATGATGCAGTGAATATACTGTGATGACACTATGATGATGCAGTGATTATGCAGAAATGATTCTGTGATGATGCTGAGATGATGTTGTTATGATGCAGTGATGATGCTTTGGTGACGCTGTCGTGATGGTGAGATGACGCTGTCGTGATGCTTTGATGATGCTGTGATGACACTGTGATGATGCAGTGATGATTCTGTGATGACGCTGTGAAAATGCAATGATTATGCAGTAATGATGCCATGATGATGCTGAGATGATGCTGTGATGTTGCAGTGATGGTGCAGTGATGATTCAGTGAGGACACTGTGATGATGCTGTGATTACAATCTGATGACGTAGTGATGATGCTGTGATGACCTTATGATGATGCTGTGATGATTCTGTGATGATGCTGTGATTATGCTGCTATGATGCAGTCATGATGCAGTGATGATGCTGAGATGACACTGATGATGCTGTGATAATGATGTGATGATGCTGTGATGATGTATTGATGACAGTGAAGATGCTATAATGATGATGTGATGATGCAGTGATGATGCTGTGATAATGTTCTGATGATGAAGCTATGATGTTATGATGCAGTGATGACACTGTCATGACGCTGTGATGATGCAGTGAGTAAGCAGTAATGATGCTGTGATGATGCTGAGATGATGATGTGATGATGCAGTGGTGATGCTCTGATGACGATGCAAAGATGCTGTGATGATGCAGTAATGATGCTGTGATGATTCTGTGATGATTTGGTGATGATGCTGTGATGACAGTTTGATGTCGTTGTTATGA
Source organism: Clangula hyemalis (assembly GCA_963989345.1). The sequence goes on from CAXDIO010000207.1 coordinate 87,628, forward strand.
TGCTGTGATGACACTGAAAACGTTGTGATGATGATGTGATAATGCTGTGATGATGGAGTGATGATGTATTTATGACATTGTGATTATGCCGAGATGATGCTTTGATGATGCAGTTATGATGCTGTGATGATGATGCACTCATGATGCAGTGAGGATGCAGTGATGATGCTGTGATGATGCTCTGATGATGACGAAGTGATGATGCTGTGATGATGTAGTGATGATGCAGTGATGTGTAGTGATGACGCTGTGATGATATTGTGATGATGATGTGATGATGCTGTGATTATGCGGAGATTATGCAGTGATTATGCAGTGATGATGCTGTCATGACAGTGTGATGATGCTGTGATGATGCTGCGATGTTGCTGTGAGGATGCTGTGATGATGCAGTGATTCTGAAGTAATGATGCTGTGATGGTGCTGTGATGATGCAGTGATGATGAAGTGATGATATGATGATGCAGTGATTATGCTGTAATAATTCTGTGACTATACTGAGATGATGCTGTAATGATGCATTGATGACGCTGTGATGACGCTGTGTTGATGCTGTGAGGATGCTGTGATGATGCAGTGATGATGCAGTGATGATGCTGACATGAAACTGATGATGTTGTGATGATGATGTGATGATGCTCTGATGATGCTGTGATGACGCAGTGATGATTCTGTGATGATGATGTGATGATGCTGTGATGATGCTCTGATGATGTTGTGATGACGCAGTGATGATTCTGTGATGATGCAGTGATGATGTAGTGATGATGCTGTGATGATACTGTGATTATGCTGTGATGATGCTCTGATGATGCTGTGATGACGCAGTGATGATTCTGTGATGATGCAGTGATGATGTAGTGATGACGCTGTGATGATACTGTGATTCTGCTGTGATGATGCTGTGATTATGCGGTGATTATGCAGTGATGATGCTGTCATGACACTGTGATGATGATGTGATGATGCTGTGATGATGCTGCGATGTTGCTGTGAGGATGCTGTGATGATGCAGTGATTCTGCAGTAATGATGCTGTGATGATGCTGTGATGATGCAGTGATGACGCTGTGATGACTATGCGATGATGATGTGATGATGCTGTGATGATGCAGCTATGATGCTGTGATGATGCAGTGATTCTGCAGTAATGATGCTGTGATGGTGCTGTGATGATGCAGTGATGACGATATGATGATGCAGTGATTATGCAGTGATTATGCTGTGACTATACTGAGATGATGCTGTAATGATGCATTGTTGACGTTGTGATGACGCTGTATTGATGCTGTGAGGATGCTGTGATGATGCAGTGATTATGCAGTGATGACGCTGTGATGACTCTGTGATGATGTTGTGATGATGCTGTGATGATGCTCTGATGATGCTGTGATGATGCAGTGATGATGCTGTGATGATGCAGTGATGATGCATTGATGACGCTGTGATGACTCTGTGATGATGTTGTGATGACGCAGTGATGATGTTGTGATGATGTTGTGATAATGCAGTGATGATGCTGTGATGACACTGTAATGACGCTGTCGTGATGCTGTGATGACGTAGTCATGGTGTTGTAATGATGCTGTTATGACACTGTGATTATGCAGTGATGATGCTATGATGATGCTGTGATGATACAGTGATGACAATTTGATGATGTAGTGATGATGCTGTGATGACTCTATGATTATGCAGCTATGATGCTATGATGATGATGTGAGGATGAAGTGATTATGCATTTTTGATGCTGTGATGACGCTGTCATGATGCTGTGATGAAGCTGCGATGATGCAGTGATTATGCAGTTAGGACGCTTTGATGACACTGTGATGATGCATTTATGACACTGTAATGACGCTGTGATGATGTTGTGATGATGCAGTGAATAAGCAGTAATGATACTGTGATGATGCTGAGATGATGCTGTGATAACGCAGTGATGATGCTGTGATGACGCTTTGATGATGTTGTGATTATGATGTGATGCAGTGATGATTTTGTGATGATGCAGTTTAGATGCAGTGACGATGCAGTTATGACGCTGTGATGACGCGGTGATGATGCTGTGATGATGCTTTGATGATTTTGTTATGTTGTTGTGATGATGCAGTTATGATGATATGACGATGCTGTAACGATGCCGTGATGATGCAGTGATGATGCTGTGATTATTCAGTGATGATGCAGTGATGATGCTGTGATGATGCTGTGATGATGCAGTAATGATGCTGTGATGATGCATGATGATGCTACGATGATGTTGTGATGACGCTGTGATGATGATGTGATGATGCTGCAATGATGCTGTGATGATTCTGTGATGATGTTGTGATGATGCTGTGATGACGCTGCGATAACACAGTGATGATGTGGTGATGCAGTAATGATGCTGTGACGACGCACTGATTCTGCTCTGATGATGCTGTAATGATGCAGTCATGATGCAATAATGATGATGCTGTGATGATGCAGTGATGATGTTGTTATGACGCTGTGATGAAGCTGTGATAATATTATGATGATGCTATGATGACATAGCGATGATGCTGTGAAGATTCTTTGATGACGATGTGATGACGATGTGATGATGCTCTGATGATGCTGTTATGACGCTGTGATGATGCTGTGATGGTTCTTTGATGATGCAGTGTTTATGCAGTTATGACGCTGTGATGATGCAGTGATGATGCTGTGATGATATTGTGATGATGATATGAAGATGCTATGATGATTCAGTGATGATTCTGTGATGATGCATTTACGATACTGTGATGACGCTGTGATGATGTTGTTATGATGGTGTGATGATGCTGTGATGATATTTTGATGATACTGTGACAATGATGTGATGATGCAGCAATGATGCAGTGTTGATGCAGTGATGATGCGGTGATGATGCAGTGATTATGCAGTGATGATACTGTGATGATGCATTGGTGGTGCTGTGATGATGCTTGGATGATGCTTGGATGATTCAGTGATGATTCTGTGATGACACTGTGATGATGTGATGATGCAGTGAATATACTGTGATGACACTATGATGATGCAGTGATTATGCAGAAATGATTCTGTGATGATGCTGAGATGATGTTGTTATGATGCAGTGATGATGCTTTGATGACGCTGTCGTGATGGTGAGATGACGCTGTCGTGATGCTTTGATGATGCTGTGATGACACTGTGATGATGCAGTGATGATACTGTGATGACGCTGTGAAAATGCAATGATTATGCAGAAATGATTCTGTGATGATGCTGAGATGATGCTGTGATGATGCAGTGATGGTGCAGTGATGATTCAGTGAGGACACTGTGATGATGCTGTGATTACAATCTGATGACGTAGTGATGATGCTGTGATGACCTTATGATGATGCTGTGATGATTCTGTGATGATGCTGTGATTATGCTGCTATGATGCAGTCATGATGCAGTGATGATGCTGAGATGACACTGATGATGCTGTGATAATGATGTGATGATGCTGTGATGATGTATTGATGACAGTGAAGATGCTATAATGATGATGTGATGATGCAGTGATGATGCTGTGATAATGTTCTGATGATGAAGCTATGATGTTATGATGCAGTGATGACACTGTCATGACGCTGTGATGATGCAGTGAGTAAGCAGTAATGATGCTGTGATGATGCTGAGATGATGATGTGATGATGCAGTGGTGATGCTCTGATGACGATGCAAAGATGCTGTGATGATGCAGTAATGATGCTGTGATGATTCTGTGATGATTTGGTGATGATGCTGTGATGACAGTTTGATGACGTTGTTATGATGCTGTGATGACACTGAAAACGTTGTGATGATGATGTGATAATGCTGTGATGATGGAGTGATGATGTATTTATGACATTGTGATTATGCCGAGATGATGCTTTGATGATGCAGTTATGATGCTGTGATGATGATGCACTCATGATGCAGTGAGGATGCAGTGATGATGCTGTGATGATGCTCTGATGATGACGAAGTGATGATGCTGTGATGATGTAGTGATGATGCAGTGATGTGTAGTGATGACGCTGTGATGATATTGTGATGATGATGTGATGATGCTGTGATTATGCGGAGATTATGCAGTGATTATGCAGTGATGATGTTGTCATGACAGTGTGATGATGCTGTGATGATGCTGCGATGTTGCTGTGAGGATGCTGTGATGATGCAGTGATTCTGAAGTAATGATGCTGTGATGGTGCTGTGATGATGCAGTGATGATATGATGATGCAGTGATTATGCTGTAATAATTCTGTGACTATACTGAGATGATGCTGTAATGATGCATTGATGACGCTGTGATGACGCTGTGTTGATGCTGTGAGGATGCTGTGATGATGCAGTGATTATGCAGTGATGATGCTGACATGAAACTGATGATGTTGTGATGATGATGTGATGATGCTATGATGATGCAGTGAGTAAGCAGTAATGATGCTGAGATGATGATGTGATGATGCTGTGATGATGCTCTGATGATGCTGTGATGACGCAGTGATGATTCTGTGATGATGCAGTGATGATGTACTGATGATGCTGTGATGATACTGTGATTATGCTGTGATGATGCTGTGATGATGCTCTGATGATGCTGTGATGACGCAGTGATGATTCTGTGATGATGCAGTGATGATGTAGTGATGACGCTGCGGTGATGCTGTGATGATACTGTGATTATGCTGTGATGATGCTGTGATTATGCGGTGATTATGCAGTGATGATGCTGTCATGACACTGTGATGATGATGCGATGATGCTGTGATGATGCTGCGATGTTGCTGTGAGGATGCTGTGATGATGCAGTGATTCTGCAGTAATGATGCTGTGATGATGCTGTGATGATGCAGTGATGACGCTGTGATGACTATGCGATGATGATGTGATGATGCTGTGATTATGCAGCTATGATGCTGTGATGATGCAGTGATTCTGCAGTAATGATGCTGTGATGGTGCTGTGATGATGCAGTGATGATGCAGTGATGACGATATGATGATGCAGTGATTATGCAGTGATTATGCTGTGACTATACTGAGATGATGCTGTAATGATGCATTGTTGACGTTGTGATGACGCTGTATTGATGCTGTGAGGATGCTGTGATGATGCAGTGATTATGCAGTGATGATGCTGTGATGACTCTGTGATGATGTTGTGATGATGCTGTGATGATGCTCTGATGATGCTGTGATGATGCAGTGATGATGCTGTGATGATGCAGTGATGATGCATTGATGATGTAGTGATGACGCTGTGATGATACTGTGATTATGCTGAGATGATGCTGTGATGATGTGATGATGCAGTGATGATTCACTGAGTAAGAAGTGATTATGTAGTGATGACGCTCTGATGACGCAGTGATGATGTTGTGATGATGTTGTGATAATGCAGTGATGATGCTGTGATGACACTGTAATGACGCTGTCGTGATGCTGTGATGACGTAGTCATGGTGTTGTAATGATGCTGTTATGACACTGTGATTATGCAGTGATGATGCTATGATGATGCTGTGATGATACAGTGATGACAATTTGATGATGTAGTGATGATGCTGTGATGACTCTATGATTATGCAGCTATGATGCTATGATGATGATGTGAGGATGAAGTGATTATGCATTTTTGATGCTGTGATGACGCTGTCATGATGCTGTGATGAAGCTGCGATGATGCAGTGATTATGCAGTTAGGACGCTTTGATGACACTGTGATGATGCATTTATGACACTGTAATGACGCTGTGATGATGTTGTGATGATGCAGTGAATAAGCAGTAATGATACTGTGATGATGCTGAGATGATGCTGTGATAACGCAGTGATGATGCTGTGATGACGCTTTGATGATGTTGTGATTATGATGTGATGCAGTGATGATTTTGTGATGATGCAGTTTAGATGCAGTGACGATGCAGTTATGACGCTGTGATGACGCGGTGATGATGCTGTGATGATGCTTTGATGATTTTGTTATGTTGTTGTGATGATGCAGTTATGATGATATGACGATGCTGTAACGATGCCGTGATGATGCAGTGATGATGCTGTGATTATTCAGTGATGATGCAGTGATGATGCTGTGATGATGCTGTGATGATGCAGTAATGATGCTGTGATGATGCATGATGATGCTACGATGATGTTGTGATGACGCTGTGATGATGATGTGATGATGCTGCAATGATGCTGTGATGATTCTGTGATGATGTTGTGATGATGCTGTGATGACGCTGCGATAACACAGTGATGATGTGGTGATGCAGTAATGATGCTGTGACGACGCACTGATTCTGCTCTGATGATGCTGTAATGATGCAGTCATGATGCAATAATGATGATGCTGTGATGATGCAGTGATGATGTTGTTATGACGCTGTGATGAAGCTGTGATAATATTATGATGATGCTATGATGACATAGCGATGATGCTGTGAAGATTCTTTGATGACGATGTGATGACGATGTGATGATGCTCTGATGATGCTGTTATGACGCTGTGATGATGCTGTGATGGTTCTTTGATGATGCAGTGTTTATGCAGTTATGACGCTGTGATGACGCTGTGATGATGCTTTGATCATGCTGTTATGATGCAGTTATTATGACGCCATGATGTTGTGACAATGCAGTGATGATGCGGTGATGACGCTGTGATGATGCAGTGATGATGCAGTAATGACGCTGTGATGATTTTGTGATGATGCTCTGATGACGCAGTGATGATGCTGTGATGATGTAGTGATGATGCTGTGAAGACGCTCTCATGACACTGTCGTGAAGCTGTGATGATGATGTCGTGATGCTGTGATGACGCTGTGATAACGCTGTGATGACGCTGTGATGATGCTCTATTGATGCTGTGATGATGCAGTAATAACGCTGTGATGACGCTCTTATAATTTTGTGATGATGCTGTGATGATACTGTGGTGATGCAGTGATGATGCAGTGATGACGCTGTGATGAGTCTCTGATGATGCTGAGATGACGCTGTGATGATGCAGTGATGACGCTGTGATGACACTATCGTGATTCTGTGATGATGATGTGATGATGCAGTAATGATGCTGTGATGATGCACTGATGATACTGTGATGACGTTGTGATAATGCAATGATTAGGCAGTAATGATGCTGTGATGATGCTGAGATGACACTGTGATGATGCAGTAATGGTGCAGTGATGATGCAGTTATGACACCGTGATAATGCTGTGATGCCGCAGTGAGTAAACAGTAATGATTCTGTGATGATGCAGTGATGATGATGTGATGATGCTGCGATGATGCTTTGATGATGCTGTGATGCTGCAGTGATGAAGCTGTGATGATTTTGTGATGATGCAGTTTAGATGCAGTGACGATGCAGTTATGACGCTGTGATGACGCGGTGATGATGCTGTGACGATGCTTTGATGATTTTGTTATGTTGTTGTGATGATGCAGTTATGATGATATGACGATGCTGTAACGATGCCGTGATGATGCTGTGATGATGCTGTGATGATGCAGTGATGACGCTGCGGTGATGCTGTGATGATGCTGTGATGATACAGTCATGATGTTACGATGACGCTGTGATGATGCTGTAATGATGTTGTGATGATGCTGTCGTTACGCTATGATGATTCTGTGATTATGTAGCTAAAATGCTGTGATGATGATGTGATGATGTAGTGATGATGCAGTGGTGATGCTCTGATGACGATGCAAAGATGCTGTGATGATGCAGTAATGATGCTGTGATGATTCTGTGATGATGCTGTGATTATGCTGAGATTATGCTCAGATTATGCTCTGATGATGCAGTGATGGTACAGTGATGATTCAGTGAGGAGTCAGTGATGATGATGTGATTACGATGCGGAGATGCTGTGATCATGCAGTAAGGATGCAATGATGATGCTGTGATGACGCTGTGATGATGCTTTGATCATGCTGTTATGATGCAGTTATTATGACGCCATGATGTTGTGACAATGCAGTGATGATGCGGTGATGACGCTGTGATGATGCAGTGATGATGCAGTAATGACGCTGTGATGATTTTGTGATGATGCTCTGATGACGCAGTGATGATGCTGTGATGATGTAGTGATGATGCTGTGAAGACGCTCTCATGACACTGTCGTGAAGCTGTGATGATGATGTCGTGATGCTGTGATGACGCTGTGATAACGCTGTGATGACGCTGTGATGATGCTCTATTGATGCTGTGATGATGCAGTAATAACGCTGTGATGACGCTCTTATAATTTTGTGATGATGCTGTGATGATACTGTGGTGATGCAGTGATGATGCAGTGATGACGCTGTGATGAGTCTCTGATGATGCTGAGATGACGCTGTGATGATGCAGTGATGACGCTGTGATGACACTATCGTGATTCTGTGATGATGATGTGATGATGCAGTAATGATGCTGTGATGATGCACTGATGATACTGTGATGACGTTGTGATAATGCAATGATTAGGCAGTAATGATGCTGTGATGATGCTGAGATGACACTGTGATGATGCAGTAATGGTGCAGTGATGATGCAGTTATGACACCGTGATAATGCTGTGATGCCGCAGTGAGTAAACAGTAATGATTCTGTGATGATGCAGTGATGATGATGTGATGATGCTGCGATGATGCTTTGATGATGCTGTGATGCTGCAGTGATGAAGCTGTGATGATTTTGTGATGATGCAGTTTAGATGCAGTGACGATGCAGTTATGACGCTGTGATGACGCGGTGATGATGCTGTGACGATGCTTTGATGATTTTGTTATGTTGTTGTGATGATGCAGTTATGATGATATGACGATGCTGTAACGATGCCGTGATGATGCTGTGATGATGCTGTGATGATGCAGTGATGACGCTGCGGTGATGCTGTGATGATGCTGTGATGATACAGTCATGATGTTACGATGACGCTGTGATGATGCTGTAATGATGTTGTGATGATGCTGTCGTTACGCTATGATGATTCTGTGATTATGTAGCTAAAATGCTGTGATGATGATGTGATGATGTAGTGATGATGCAGTGGTGATGCTCTGATGACGATGCAAAGATGCTGTGATGATGCAGTAATGATGCTGTGATGATTCTGTGATGATGCTGTGATTATGCTGAGATTATGCTCAGATTATGCTCTGATGATGCAGTGATGGTACAGTGATGATTCAGTGAGGAGTCAGTGATGATGATGTGATTACGATGCGGAGATGCTGTGATCATGCAGTAAGGGTGCAATGATGATGCTGTGATGACACTGTGATTATGTTGTGTTGATACTTGTAATGATGTTTTGATGACGATGTGATGATGCTGTGATGATGCAGTGATTATGCAGTGATGATGCTGTGATGATGTGGTGATGATGCAGTGATTATGCAGTGATGATGCTGTGATGATGCAGTGATGATGCTGTGATGATATTGTGATGATGATATGAAGATGCTATGATGATTCAGTGATGATTCTGTGATGATGCATTTACGATACTGTGATGACGCTGTGATGATGTTGTTATGATGGTGTGATGATGCTGTGATGATATTTTGATGATACTGTGACAATGATGTGATGATGCAGCAATGATGCAGTGTTGATGATGTGATGATGCGGTGATGATGCAGTGATTATGCAGTGATGATACTGTGATGATGCATTGGTGGTGCTGTGATGATGCTTGGATGATGCTTGGATGATTCAGTGATGATTCTGTGATGACACTGTGATGATGTGATGATGCAGTGAATATACTGTGATGACACTATGATGATGCAGTGATTATGCAGAAATGATTCTGTGATGATGCTGAGATGATGTTGTTATGATGCAGTGATGATGCTTTGATGACGCTGTCGTGATGGTGAGATGATGCTGTCGTGATGCTTTGATGATGCTGTGATGACACTGTGATGATGCAGTGATGATACTGTGATGACGCTGTGAAAATGCAATGATTATGCAGAAATGATTCTGTGATGATGCTGAGATGATGCTGTGATGATGCAGTGAGTAAGCAGTGATGATGCAGTAATGATGCCATGATGATGCTGAGATGATGCTGTGATGTTGCAGTGATGGTGCAGTGATGATTCAGTGAGGACACTGTGATGATGCTGTGATTACAATCTGATGACGTAGTGATGATGCTGTGATGACCTTATGATGATGCTGTGATGATTCTGTGATGATGCTGTGATTATGCTGCTATGATGCAGTCATGATGCAGTGATGATGCTGAGATGACACTGATGATGCTGTGATAATGATGTGATGATGCTGTGATGATGTATTGATGACAGTGAAGATGCTATAATGATGATGTGATGATGCAGTGATGATGCTGTGATAATGTTCTGATGATGAAGCTATGATGTTATGATGCAGTGATGACACTGTCATGACGCTGTGATGATGCAGTGAGTAAGCAGTAATGATGCTGTGATGATGCTGAGATGATGATGTGATGATGCAGTGGTGATGCTCTGATGACGATGCAAAGATGCTGTGATGATGCAGTAATGATGCTGTGATGATTCTGTGATGATTTGGTGATGATGCTGTGATGACAGTTTGATGACGTTGTTATGATGCTGTGATGACACTGAAAACGTTGTGATGATGATGTGATAATGCTGTGATGATGGAGTGATGATGTATTTATGACATTGTGATTATGCCGAGATGATGCTTTGATGATGCAGTTATGATGCTGTGATGATGATGCACTCATGATGCAGTGAGGATGCAGTGATGATGCTGTGATGATGCTCTGATGATGACGAAGTGATGATGCTGTGATGATGTAGTGATGATGCAGTGATGTGTAGTGATGACGCTGTGATGATATTGTGATGATGATGTGATGATGCTGTGATTATGCGGAGATTATGCAGTGATTATGCAGTGATGATGCTGTCATGACAGTGTGATGATGCTGTGATGATGCTGCGATGTTGCTGTGAGGATGCTGTGATGATGCAGTGATTCTGAAGTAATGATGCTGTGATGGTGCTGTGATGATGCAGTGATGATGCAGTGATGATATGATGATGCAGTGATTATGCTGTAATAATTCTGTGACTATACTGAGATGATGCTGTAATGATGCATTGATGACGCTGTGATGACGCTGTGTTGATGCTGTGAGGATGCTGTGATGATGCAGTGATGATGCAGTGATGATGCTGACATGAAACTGATGATGTTGTGATGATGATGTGATGATGCTCTGATGATGCTGTGATGACGCAGTGATGATTCTGTGATGATGCTGTGATGATGCTCTGATGATGCTGTGATGACGCAGTGATGATTCTGTGATGATGCAGTGATGATGTAGTGATGATGCTGTGATGATACTGTGATTATGCTGTGATGATGCTCTGATGATGCTGTGATGACGCAGTGATGATTCTGTGATGATGCAGTGATGATGTAGTGATGACGCTGTGATGATACTGTGATTATGCTGTGATGATGCTGTGATTATGCGGTGATTATGCAGTGATGATGCTGTCATGACACTGTGATGATGATGTGATGATGCTGTGATGATGCTGCGATGTTGCTGTGAGGATGCTGTGATGATGCAGTGATTCTGCAGTAATGATGCTGTGATGATGCTGTGATGATGCAGTGATGACGCTGTGATGACTATGCGATGATGATGTGACGATGCTGTGATGATGCAGCTATGATGCTGTGATGATGCAGTGATTCTGCAGTAATGATGCTGTGATGGTGCTGTGATGATGCAGTGATGACGATATGATGATGCAGTGATTATGCAGTGATTATGCTGTGACTATACTGAGATGATGCTGAAATGATGCATTGTTGACGTTGTGATGACGCTGTATTGATGCTGTGAGGATGCTGTGATGATGCAGTGATTATGCAGTGATGACGCTGTGATGACTCTGTGATGATGTTGTGATGATGCTGTGATGATGCTCTGATGATGCTGTGATGATGCTGTGATGATGCAGTGATGATGCATTGATGACGCTGTGATGACTCTGTGATGATGTTGTGATGACGCAGTGATGATGTTGTGATGATGTTGTGATAATGCAGTGATGATGCTGTGATGACACTGTAATGACGCTGTCGTGATGCTGTGATGACGTAGTCATGGTGTTGTAATGATGCTGTTATGACACTGTGATTATGCAGTGATGATGCTATGATGATGCTGTGATGATACAGTGATGACAATTTGATGATGTAGTGATGATGCTGTGATGACTCTATGATTATGCAGCTATGATGCTATGATGATGATGTGAGGATGAAGTGATTATGCATTTTTGATGCTGTGATGACGCTGTCATGATGCTGTGATGAAGCTGCGATGATGCAGTGATTATGCAGTTAGGACGCTTTGATGACACTGTGATGATGCATTTATGACACTGTAATGACGCTGTGATGATGTTGTGATGATGCAGTGAATAAGCAGTAATGATACTGTGATGATGCTGAGATGATGCTGTGATAACGCAGTGATGATGCTGTGATGACGCTTTGATGATGTTGTGATTATGATGTGATGCAGTGATGATTTTGTGATGATGCAGTTTAGATGCAGTGACGATGCAGTTATGACGCTGTGATGACGCGGTGATGATGCTGTGATGATGCTTTGATGATTTTGTTATGTTGTTGTGATGATGCAGTTATGATGATATGACGATGCTGTAACGATGCCGTGATGATGCAGTGATGATGCTGTGATTATTCAGTGATGATGCTGTGATGATGCTGTGATGATGCAGTAATGATGCTGTGATGATGCATGATGATGCTACGATGATGTTGTGATGACGCTGTGATGATGATGTGATGATGCTGCAATGATGCTGTGATGATTCTGTGATGATGTTGTGATGATGCTGTGATGACGCTGCGATAACACAGTGATGATGCGGTGATGCAGTAATGATGCTGTGACAACGCACTGATTCTGCTCTGATGATGCTGTAATGATGCAGTCATGATGCAATAATGATGATGCTGTGATGATGCAGTGATGATGTTGTTATGACGCTGTGATGAAGCTGTGATAATATTATGATGATGCTATGATGACATAGCGATGATGCTGTGAAGATTCTTTGATGACGATGTGATGACGATGTGATGATGCTCTGATGATGCTGTTATGACGCTGTGATGATGCTGTGATGGTTCTTTGATGATGCAGTGTTTATGCAGTTATGACGCTGTGATGACGCTGTGATGATGCTTTGATCATGCTGTTATGATGCAGTTATTATGACGCCATGATGTTGTGACAATGCAGTGATGATGCGGTGATGACGCTGTGATGATGCAGTGATGATGCAGTAATGACGCTGTGATGATTTTGTGATGATGCTCTGATGACGCAGTGATGATGCTGTGATGATGTAGTGATGATGCTGTGAAGACGCTCTCATGACACTGTCGTGAAGCTGTGATGATGATGTCGTGATGCTGTGATGACGCTGTGATAACGCTGTGATGACGCTGTGATGATGCTCTATTGATGCTGTGATGATGCAGTAATAACGCTGTGATGACGCTCTTATAATTTTGTGATGATGCTGTGATGATACTGTGGTGATGCAGTGATGATGCAGTGATGACGCTGTGATGAGTCTCTGATGATGCTGAGATGACGCTGTGATGATGCAGTGATGACGCTGTGATGACACTATCGTGATTCTGTGATGATGATGTGATGATGCAGTAATGATGCTGTGATGATGCACTGATGATACTGTGATGACGTTGTGATAATGCAATGATTAGGCAGTAATGATGCTGTGATGATGCTGAGATGACACTGTGATGATGCAGTAATGGTGCAGTGATGATGCAGTTATGACACCGTGATAATGCTGTGATGCCGCAGTGAGTAAACAGTAATGATTCTGTGATGATGCAGTGATGATGATGTGATGATGCTGCGATGATGCTTTGATGATGCTGTGATGCTGCAGTGATGAAGCTGTGATGATTTTGTGATGATGCAGTTTAGATGCAGTGACGATGCAGTTATGACGCTGTGATGACGCGGTGATGATGCTGTGACGATGCTTTGATGATTTTGTTATGTTGTTGTGATGATGCAGTTATGATGATATGACGATGCTGTAACGATGCCGTGATGATGCTGTGATGATGCTGTGATGATGCAGTGATGACGCTGCGGTGATGCTGTGATGATGCTGTGATGATACAGTCATGATGTTACGATGACGCTGTGATGATGCTGTAATGATGTTGTGATGATGCTGTCGTTACGCTATGATGATTCTGTGATTATGTAGCTAAAATGCTGTGATGATGATGTGATGATGTAGTGATGATGCAGTGGTGATGCTCTGATGACGATGCAAAGATGCTGTGATGATGCAGTAATGATGCTGTGATGATTCTGTGATGATGCTGTGATTATGCTGAGATTATGCTCAGATTATGCTCTGATGATGCAGTGATGGTACAGTGATGATTCAGTGAGGAGTCAGTGATGATGATGTGATTACGATGCGGAGATGCTGTGATCATGCAGTAAGGATGCAATGATGATGCTGTGATGACACTGTGATTATGTTGTGTTGATACTTGTAATGATGTTTTGATGACGATGTGATGATGTTGTGATGATGCAGTGATTATGCAGTGATGATGCTGTGATGATGCAGTGATGATGCTGTGATGATATTGTGATGATGATATGAAGATGCTATGATGATTCAGTGATGATTCTGTGATGATGCATTTACGATACTGTGATGACGCTGTGATGATGTTGTTATGATGGTGTGATGATGCTGTGATGATATTTTGATGATACTGTGACAATGATGTGATGATGCAGCAATGATGCAGTGTTGATGCAGTGATGATGCGGTGATGATGCAGTGATTATGCAGTGATGATACTGTGATGATGCATTGGTGGTGCTGTGATGATGCTTGGATGATGCTTGGATGATTCAGTGATGATTCTGTGATGACACTGTGATGATGTGATGATGCAGTGAATATACTGTGATGACACTATGATGATGCAGTGATTATGCAGAAATGATTCTGTGATGATGCTGAGATGATGTTGTTATGATGCAGTGATGATGCTTTGATGACGCTGTCGTGATGGTGAGATGACGCTGTCGTGATGCTTTGATGATGCTGTGATGACACTGTGATGATGCAGTGATGATACTGTGATGACGCTGTGAAAATGCAGTGATTATGCAGAAATGATTCTGTGATGATGCTGAGATGATGCTGTGATGATGCAGTGAGTAAGCAGTGATGATGCAGTAATGATGCCATGATGATGCTGAGATGATGCTGTGATGGTGCAGTGATGATTCAGTGAGGACACTGTGATGATGCTGTGATTACAATCTGATGACGTAGTGATGATGCTGTGATGACCTTATGATGATGCTGTGATGATTCTGTGATGATGCTGTGATTATGCTGCTATGATGCAGTCATGATGCAGTGATGATGCTGAGATGACACTGATGATGCTGTGATAATGATGTGATGATGCTGTGATGATGTATTGATGACAGTGAAGATGCTATAATGATGATGTGATGATGCAGTGATGATGCTGTGATAATGTTCTGATGATGAAGCTATGATGTTATGATGCAGTGATGACACTGTCATGACGCTGTGATGATGCAGTGAGTAAGCAGTAATGATGCTGTGATGATGCTGAGATGATGATGTGATGATGCAGTGGTGATGCTCTGATGATGATGCAAAGATGCTGTGATGATGCAGTAATGATGCTGTGATGATTCTGTGATGATTTGGTGATGATGCTGTGATGACAGTTTGATGACGTTGTTATGATGCTGTGATGACACTGAAAACGTTGTGATGATGATGTGATAATGCTGTGATGATGGAGTGATGATGTATTTATGACATTGTGATTATGCCGAGATGATGCTTTGATGATGCAGTTATGATGCTGTGATGATGATGCACTCATGATGCAGTGAGGATGCAGTGATGATGCTGTGATGATGCTCTGATGATGACGAAGTGATGATGCTGTGATGATGTAGTGATGATGCAGTGATGTGTAGTGATGACGCTGTGATGATATTGTGATGATGATGTGATGATGCTGTGATTATGCGGAGATTATGCAGTGATTATGCAGTGATGATGCTGTCATGACAGTGCGATGATGCTGTGATGATGCTGCGATGTTGCTGTGAGGATGCTGTGATGATGCAGTGATTCTGAAGTAATGATGCTGTGATGGTGCTGTGATGATGCAGTGATGATGCAGTGATGATGCAGTGATGATATGATGATGCAGTGATTATGCTGTAATAATTCTGTGACTATCCTGAGATGATGCTGTAATGATGCATTGATGACGCTGTGATGACACTGTGTTGATGCTGTGAGGATGCTGTGATGATGCAGTGATTATGCAGTGATGATGCTGACATGAAACTGATGATGTTGTGATGATGATGTGATGATGCTATGATGATGCAGTGAGTAAGCAGTAATGATGCTGAGATGATGATGTGATGATGCTGTGATGATGCTCTGATGATGCTGTGATGACGCAGTGATGATTCTGTGATGATGCAGTGATGATGTAGTGATGACGCAGTGATGATTCTGTGATGATGCAGTGATGATGCTGTCATGACACTGTGATGATGATGCGATGATGCTGTTATGATGCTGCGATGTTGCTGTGAGGATGCTGTGATGATGCAGTGATTCTGCAGTAATGATGCTGTGATGATGCTGTGATGATGCAGTGATGACGCTGTGATGACTATGCGATGATGATGTGATGATGCTGTGATTATGCAGCTATGATGCTGTGATGATGCAGTGATTCTGCAGTAATGATGCTGTGATGGTGCTGTGATGATGCAGTGATGATGCAGTGATGACGATATGATGATGCAGTGATTATGCAGTGATTATGCTGTGACTATACTGAGATGATGCTGTAATGATGCATTGTTGACGTTGTGATGACGCTGTATTGATGCTGTGAGGATGCTGTGATGATGCAGTGATTATGCAGTGATGATGCTGTGATGACTCTGTGATGATGTTGTGATGATGCAGTGATGATTTTGTGATGATGCAGTTTAGATGCAGTGACGATGCAGTTATGACGCTGTGATGACGCGGTGATGATGCTGTGATGATGCTTTGATGATTTTGTTATGTTGTTGTGATGATGCAGTTATGATGATATGACGATGCTGTAACGATGCCGTGATGATGCAGTGATGATGCTGTGATTATTCAGTGATGATGCTGTGATGATGCTGTGATGATGCAGTAATGATGCTGTGATGATGCATGATGATGCTACGATGATGTTGTGATGACGCTGTGATGATGATGTGATGATGCTGCAATGATGCTGTGATGATTCTGTGATGATGTTGTGATGATGCTGTGATGACGCTGCGATAACACAGTGATGATGCGGTGATGCAGTAATGATGCTGTGACAACGCACTGATTCTGCTCTGATGATGCTGTAATGATGCAGTCATGATGCAATAATGATGATGCTGTGATGATGCAGTGATGATGTTGTTATGACGCTGTGATGAAGCTGTGATAATATTATGATGATGCTATGATGACATAGCGATGATGCTGTGAAGATTCTTTGATGACGATGTGATGATGATGCGATGATGCTGTGATGATGCTGCGATGTTGCTGTGAGGATGCTGTGATGATGCAGTGATTCTGCAGTAATGATGCTGTGATGATGCTGTGATGATGCAGTGATGACGCTGTGATGACTATGCGATGATGATGTGATGATGCTGTGATTATGCAGCTATGATGCTGTGATGATGCAGTGATTCTGCAGTAATGATGCTGTGATGGTGCTGTGATGATGCAGTGATGATGCAGTGATGACGATATGATGATGCAGTGATTATGCAGTGATTATGCTGTGACTATACTGAGATGATGCTGTAATGATGCATTGTTGACGTTGTGATGACGCTGTATTGATGCTGTGAGGATGCTGTGATGATGCAGTGATTATGCAGTGATGATGCTGTGATGACTCTGTGATGATGTTGTGATGATGCAGTGATGATTTTGTGATGATGCAGTTTAGATGCAGTGACGATGCAGTTATGACGCTGTGATGACGCGGTGATGATGCTGTGATGATGCTTTGATGATTTTGTTATGTTGTTGTGATGATGCAGTTATGATGATATGACGATGCTGTAACGATGCCGTGATGATGCAGTGATGATGCTGTGATTATTCAGTGATGATGCTGTGATGATGCTGTGATGATGCAGTAATGATGCTGTGATGATGCATGATGATGCTACGATGATGTTGTGATGACGCTGTGATGATGATGTGATGATGCTGCAATGATGCTGTGATGATTCTGTGATGATGTTGTGATGATGCTGTGATGACGCTGCGATAACACAGTGATGATGCGGTGATGCAGTAATGATGCTGTGACAACGCACTGATTCTGCTCTGATGATGCTGTAATGATGCAGTCATGATGCAATAATGATGATGCTGTGATGATGCAGTGATGATGTTGTTATGACGCTGTGATGAAGCTGTGATAATATTATGATGATGCTATGATGACATAGCGATGATGCTGTGAAGATTCTTTGATGACGATGTGATGACGATGTGATGATGCTCTGATGATGCTGTTATGACGCTGTGATGATGCTGTGATGGTTCTTTGATGATGCAGTGTTTATGCAGTTATGACGCTGTGATGACGCTGTGATGATGCTTTGATCATGCTGTTATGATGCAGTTATTATGACGCCATGATGTTGTGACAATGCAGTGATGATGCGGTGATGACGCTGTGATGATGCAGTGATGATGCAGTAATGACGCTGTGATGATTTTGTGATGATGCTCTGATGATTCACTGAGTAAGAAGTGATTATGTAGTGATGACGCTCTGATGACGCAGTGATGATGTTGTGATGATGTTGTGATAATGCAGTGATGATGCTGTGATGACACTGTAATGACGCTGTCGTGATGCTGTGATGACGTAGTCATGGTGTTGTAATGATGCTGTTATGACACTGTGATTATGCAGTGATGATGCTATGATGATGCTGTGATGATACAGTGATGACAATTTGATGATGTAGTGATGATGCTGTGATGACTCTATTATTATGCAGCTATGATGCTATGATGATGATGTGATGATGCAGTCATGATGCTGTAATGATTCTGTTATTACGCTCTGATGATGCAGTGATGACGATGTGATGATGCAGTGATAATGCTGTGATGATGCTGTAATGACGCTCTGATGATGCTGTGATAATGCAGTTATGATGTTGTGATGATGATGTGATGACGCATTGATGATGCAGTGATGAAGCTATGATGACTCTGATGATGATGTGATGATGCTGTGATGATGTAGTGATGACGCTGTGATGACTCAGCGATTATGCTGTGATGGTGCTGTCATTATGCAGTGATGATGCTGTGATGATGATGTGATGATGCAGTTATGATGCAGTGAGTAAGCAGTAATGATGCTGTGATGATGTTGAGATAATTCTGTGATGATGCAGAGAGTATGCAGTAATGATGCTGTGATGATGCTGAGGTGATGCAATGATGATGCTGCGATGATGCTTTCATGATGATGTGATGATGCTATCATGAGTGTAATGATGCTTTGATGACAATCTGATGATGCTGTGATGATGCTTTGATGACGCAGTGATGACGCTGTGATGATGCTGTAATGACCCTGCAATGATGCAGTGATGATTTTGTGATGATGCTGTCATGACACTGTGATGATGTTTTGATGATGCAGTGATGAATCTGTAATGATGCAGTGATGATGCAGTGATGATTCAGTGATGACGCCGCGATGATGATGTGGTGCTGCTGTGAGAATGCTGTGATGATGCTCTGATAACGCTTTGCTGACACTGTAATGATGTTGTGATGATGCAGTGATGATTTTGTGATGATGCTTTGATGATGTGATGATGCAGTGGTGATGCAGGGATGACGATGCGATGATGCTGTAATGATGCTGTGATGATGCAGTCATGATTCTTTGATGATGCTGCGATGATGATGTTGTGATGGTGTGATGATGCTATGAGTATGTCGGTGGTCCCTCGTGTGCTAGAGTCCAGACATGACCCTGTGACGACACTCGGGGACCCGATCCGACGCGGGGTTTTTTGGCTGGTATGGGGAATCGAACCTGCGACCTTGGGTGCCAGAGTCCAGACATTACCCTGTGACGGCACCTGGGGACCCGACCCGACCCAGGGTTTCTTGGCCTGTATGGGGAATCGAACCTGCGACCTCGACCCTAACCCTGACCCTGACCCTAGCCCTGAACCTGACCCTGACACTGACACTGACCCTGACCCTGAACCTAACCCTGACCCTGACCTTAAACCTGACCCTGACCCTGACGCTGACACTAACCCTAAGTCTGACCCTGACCCTAAACCTGATCCTGACCCTGACCCTAAACCTGATCCTAAACCTGACCCTGACCCTAACCATGACACTGACCCTGAGCCTAACCCTAAGTCTGAACCTGACCCTAACCCTAAGTCTGAACCTGACCCTAACCCTGACCCTGACCCTGAACCTGACCCTGACCCTAACACTAATGCTAACCCTGATGATGACCCTGACCCTGACCCTAAACCTGACCCGTACCCTGACCCTGACCCTGACCCTGAATCTGAACCTGACCCTAACCCTGACCCTGACCCTGAACCTGACCCTGAACTTCACCCTGACCCTAACCCTGACCCTTACCCTGACCCTAACCCTGACTCTAACCCTAAACCTGACCCTAACCCTGACCCTGACCGTAACCCTGACTGGGACTCTGACCCTTACCCTGACACTGACCCTGACACTAACCCTGACCATGACCCTGACAATAACCCTGACCCTGAAGCTGACCCTGACCCTAAACCTGACCCTGAACCTAACCCTAAGTCTGACCCTGACCCTGGCCCTAATCCTAACCCTGACCCTGATCATCACATTGGCCCTGACCCTGAAGTTGACCATGAACCTAAACCTAACCCTGACCCTGACCCTAACCCTGACCCTAAACCTGACACTGACCCTGACCCTGACCCTAAGTCTGACCATGACCCTGACCCTGACCCTGACCTTGACCTTGACCCTGACCCTGACTTTGACCTTCACCTTGACCCTGACCCTGACCTTGACCTTGACCCTGACCCTGACCTTGACCTTGAAATTGACCCTGACCATGACCCTGACCCTGACTTTGACCTTCACCTTGACCCTGACCCTGACCTTGACCTTGACCCTGACCCTGACCTTGACCTTGAAATTGACCCTGACCCTGACCGTGACCTTGAAATTGACCCTGACCCTGACCCTGACCTTGAAATTGACCCTGACCCTGACCCTGACCCTGACCCTGACTTTGAAATTGACCCTGACCGTGACCGTGACCTTGACCTTGACCTTGACCTTGACCTTGACCTTGACACTAAGTCTGACCGTGACCCTGACCCTGCACCTGACCCTGACGCTTACTGTGACCCTGACCTTGACCCTATCCCTGACTATAATCCTGACCCTGACCCTAACCCTGACCCTGACCCTAATCCTCACCCTTACCCTGACCCTAACCCTGAAACTGACTTTGACGCTTACCTTGACCTTGACCCTGACCGTTACCTTGACCTTGATCTTTAACCTGCCTTTGACCCTGACCCTGACCCTGACCGTGACCCTGAACCTGAACCTGACCCTGATCCTGACCTTGACCTTGACAATGACCCTGACCCTGACCTTGACCTTGACCATGACCCTGACCTTGACCTTGACACTGAGCTTGACACTGACATTGACCCTGACGTTGACCTTGACCTTGACCTTGACACTGACCCTGAACTTGTTCTTGACCTTGAACCTGACATTGACTTAACCTTGACACTGAACCTGACCTTGACCTTGTATTGGCCCTGACCTTGACCCTGACCTTGACCTTGACCTTGACCCTGACAATCACACTGACACTCACCCTAAAACTGACATTGACCCTGACACTGACCTTGACCTTGAGCCTGACCCTGACCTTGCTCTTGACGTTGACTTTGACCCTAAATCTAACACTCACCCTCACCCTAAAACTGAACCTGACCCTGACCCTGACCCTGACCCTGACACTGACCTTGACCCTGACACTGAACTTGACCTTGACCCTGACCTTGAACTTGACCCTGACCCTGACCCTGACCTTGACCTTGACCCTGACCCTGAACCTGACATTGAACTTGACTCTGACCCTGACCCTGCACCTGACCCTGACCCTGACTGTGAACCTGAACTTGACCCTAACCCTGACTCTAATCCTGACCCTGACTGTGAACCTGAACTTGACCCTAACCCTGACTCTAATCCTGACCCTGACCCTAACCCTGAACCTGACTTTGACCCTGACCTTGACCTTGACCCTGACCCTTACCTTGACCTTGACCTTTAACCTGCCCTTGACCCTGACCCTGACCCTGACCATGACCCTGAAACTGACCCTGATCCTGACCTTGACCTTGACCGTGATTCTGACCTTGAACTTGACACTGAGCTTGACGCTGACCTTGACACTGACCTTGAACTTGACCTTGAGCTTGACCCTGACCCTGACCCTGACCTTGACCTTGACACTGAGCTTGACCTTGAACTTGACCCTGACCCTGACCCTAAGTCTGACCATGACCATGACGCTGACCCTGACCCTGACCTTGACCTTGACCCTGACCGTGACCCTGACCTTCACCTTGACCTTGACCCAGACCTTGACCCTGACCCTGACCTTGAACTTGAACTTGACCCTGACCCTGACCCTGACCTTGTACTTGACCCTGACCCTGACCCTGACCTTGACCTTGACCTTGACCCTGACACTAAGTCTGACCGTGACCCTGACCCTGCACCTGACCCTGACGCTTACTGTGACCCTGACCTTGACCCTAACCCTGACTATAATCCTGACCCTGACCCTAACCCTGACCCTGACCCTAATCCTCACACTCACCGTGACCCTAACCCTGAAACTGACTTTGACGCTTACCTTGACCTTGACCCTGACCGTTACCTTGACCTTGATCTTTAACCTGCCCTTGACCCTGAACCTGACCCCGACCCTGACCGTGACCCAGAACATGAACCTGACTTTGACCCCGAAATTGACATTCACCTTGATCTTGACCTTGACCCTGACCCTGACATTGACCTAGACCTTGACCTTTACCTTGACACTGACCCTGACCTTGACCTTGACCCTGACCCTGACCCTGACCTTGACCTTGACCCTGATACTGACCCTGACAATGAACCTGACCTTGAACTTGACCTTACCCTGACCTTGAACTTGACCCAGACCTTGACCCTGACACTTGTTCTGACCGTGACCCTGACCCTGACCGTGACCCTGAAACTGACCCTGACCCTGACCTTGACCTTGACCGTGATTCTGACCTTGAACTTGACACTGAGCTTGACGCTGACATTGACGCTGACCCTGACCCTGACCTTGACCTTGACCCTGACCGTGACCCTGACCTTCACCTTGACCTTGACCCAGACCTTGACCCTGACCCTGACCCTGACCTTGAACTTGAACTTGACCCTGACCGTGACCCTGACCTTGTACTTGACCCTGACCCTGACCCTGACCTTGACCTTGACCTTGACCCTGACACTAAGTCTGACCGTGACCCTGACCCTGCACCTGACCCTGACGCTTACTGTGACCCTGACCTTGACCCTAACCCTGACTATAATCCTGACCGTGACCCTAACACTGACCATGACCCTAATCCTCACCCTCACCCTGACCCTAACCCTGAAACTGACTTTGACCCTGACTTTGACCTTGACCCTGACCGTGACCGAGAACCTGAACCTGACTTTGACCCCGAAATTGACATTCACCTTGATCTTGACCTTGACCCTGACCCTGACATTGACCTAGACCTTGACCTTTACCTTGACACTGACCCTGACCTTGACCTTGACCCTGACCCTGACCCTGACCTTGACCTTGACCCTGACACTGACCCTGACAATGAACCTGACCTTGAACTTGACCTTACCCTGACCTTGAACTTGACCCAGACCTTGACCCTGACACTTAGTCTGACCGTGACCCTGACCCTGACCCTGACCCTGACCCTGACTGTAAACTTGAACTTGACCCTAACCCTGACTCTAATCCAAACCCTACCCTGAACCTGACATTGACCCTGACCTTGACCTTGACCCTGACCCTGACCTTGACCTTGATCTTTAACCTGCCCTTGACCCTGACCCTTACCCTGACCCTGACCCTGACCTTGAACTTGAACCTGACCCTGACCTTGAACTTGATCTTGACCCTGACCCTCACCCTGACACTCACCCTAAACCTGACCCTGACCCTAGAACTGAACCTGACGCTCACCCTAAACCTGACCGTGACCTTAACACTAAAACTGACACTCACCCTGAACTTGACTCTGACCTTGAACTTGACCCTGACCCTGAACTTGACCTTGACCCTGACCCTGACCTTGACATTGACATGGACCCTGAACTTAAACTTGACCTTGACCCTAACCCTCAACCTGAGCTTGACCTTGACCTTAACCCTGACCCTAAGTCTGACCTGACTCTGACCCTGACCCTGACCTTGAACTTGAACCTGTCTCTGACCTTGACCTTGACCTTGACCCGGACCTTGACCTTGACCATGACCCTGAACATGAACCTGAACCTAACCCTGACACTGACCGGGACACTGACACTATCCCTCACCTTGGCCTTGACCTTGACCTTGACCTTGACCCTGACCCTGACCTTGACCCTGACCCTCACCCTAAAACGGACCCTGACCCTGACCCTGACCCGGCCCTTGGCCTTGACCCTTACCCTGACAATGACCCTGACACTGAACTTGACAATGACCCTGACACTGACCCTGACCCTGACCTTGACCTTGACCTTGACCCTGACCCTCACCCTCACCCTAAACTTGACACTGACTCTGACAATGACCTTGAACTTGACCCTTACCCTGAACTTGACCTTGACCCTGACCCTGACCTTATCTTTGACATTGAACCTGACCTTGACCTTGACCTTGACCTTGACACTGACCCGCACCCTGAGCTTGACCTTGAACTTTTCCCTGACATTGACCTTGACCTTGAGCCTGACCCTGACCTTGAACTTGAGCCTGACCCTTACCTTGCCCTTGACCCTGACCCTGACCCTCACCCTAAACCAATCCCGGACCCGGACCCGGACCTTGGCCTTGAACCTCACCCTCTCAATGACCCTGACCCTGACCCTGACCTTGACCTTGACCTTGACCCTGACCCTCACCCTCACCCTAAACTTGACACTGACTCTGACAATGACCTTGAACTTGACCCTTACCCTGAACGTGACCTTGACCCTGACCCTGACCTTATCTTTGACATTGAACCTGACCTTGACCTTGACCTTGACCTTGACACTGACCCGCACCCTGAGCTTGACCTTGAACTTTTCCCTGACATTGACCTTGACCTTGAGCCTGACCCTGACCTTGAACTTGAGCCTGACCCTTACCTTGCCCTTGACCCTGACCCTGACCCTCACCCTAAACCAATCCCGGACCCGGACCTTGGCCTTGAACCTCACCCTGTCAATGACCCTGACCCTGACCCTGACCTTGACCTTGACCTTGACCCTGATGCTGACCCTCACCTTAAACCTGACACGGACTCTGAAAATGACCTTGACCTTGACCCTGACCCTAAACTAGACCTTTACCCTGACCCTCACCATGTGCTTGACCTTGAACTTGTCCCTGACCCTGACCTTGACCTTTACCCTGACCCTCACCCTGACACTCACCCTAAACCTGACCCTGACCCTGACCCTGACCTTGAACTTGAACCTGACCCTGACCTTGATCTTGACCCTGACCCTCACCCTCACCCTGACCCTGACCCTTATACTGAACCTGACCTTGACCTTCACACTGACCCTGAAATTGACCTTGAACTTCACCTTGACCCTGACCCTTACCTTGACCTTGACCCTGACATCAAACTTGACAATGACCCTGGACTTGAACTTGACCTTGACCCTCACCCTGACCCTGACCCTGACCTTGACCTTGACCCGGACCTTTACCTTGACCTTGACCCTAAGTCTGACCCTGACCCTGACAATGAACCTGACCTTGAACCTGAACCTAACCCTGCCCCTCACACTAAACCTGACCCTGACGCTGACCCTGGCCTTGACCTTGACCGTGACCCTGACCTTGACCTTGACCTTGAACGTTACCTTCACCCTGACCCTGACCCTGACCCTGACCCTGAACTTGACCTTGACCTTGACAATGACCCTGACCCTGACCCGGCACCTGACCCTCACCCTGACCGTGACCCTGACCTAATCCTAACCCTGGTCCTAATGCTGACCCTGACCCTAAACCTGACCCTCACCATAATCGTCAGCCTGACCCTGAACCTAAACCTGAACCTGACTTTAACCCTGACATTGACCTTGTCCCTGATCTTGACCCTGACCCTAAGTCTGACCGTGACACTGAACGTGACCTTGACCCTGACCCTGACCTTGACCCTGAAACTGACC
Organism: Clangula hyemalis; assembly: GCA_963989345.1. Next base: position 114,377 of record CAXDIO010000207.1, read on the forward strand.
CTGACCCTGACCCTGACACTGACCCTAACCCTAAACCTGACCCTGACCCTGACCTTGACCTTGACCCTGACCCTGACCTTGAACTTGAGCCTGACCCTTACCTTGAACTTGAACTTTAATTTGACCTTGACCCTGACCCTGACCCTCAGCCTAAATCTGACCCTGACCCTGAACCTGAACCTCACCCTCACCCTAAACCTAACCCTGACCCTGACCCTGACCTTGACCTTGACCTGACCCTCACCCTGAGCTTGACCTTGAACTTGACCCTGACCCTGACCTTGACCCTGACTTTAAGTCTTACCGTGACCCTGAAACTGACCCGGCACCTGACCCTCACCCTGACCTGACCCTAACCCTGATCCTAATGCTGACCCTGACCCTGACCCTCACCATAATCCTCAGCCTGACCCTGAACCTAACCCTGAACCTGACTTTGACCCTGACATTGACCTTGACCCTGACCTTGACCCTGACCCGAAGTCTGACCGTGACCGTGACACTGAACGTGACCTTGACCCTGACCCTGACCCTGACCTTGACCCTGACCCTCACCCTAAAACTGACCCTGACCCTGACACTGAACTTGACCTTGAACCTGACCCTGACCTTGACCTTGACCTTGACCCTGACCTTGACCTTGACCTTGACCCTGACCCTGACCCTGACCACGAACTTCAACCTGACCCTCAACCTGACACTCACCCTAAACCTGACCCTGACCCTGAACCTGACCTGGAACTTCAACCTGACCCTGACCTTGACCTTGATCTTGACCCTGACCCTGACCCTCACTCGCACCCTGACACTGACCCTGATACAGAACCTGACCTTGATCTTGACCCTGACCCTGAAATTGACCTTGACCTTGACCTTGACCCTGACCCTGACCCTGACCTTGACCCTGAACTTGAACTTGACCTTGACCTTGACCCTGACCCTCACCCTGACCATGACCCTGACCCTGACATTGACCCTAACCCTGACCCTGACCTTGACCCTGACCCTGACCTTGAACTTGACCCTGACCCTGACCCTGACCTTCAACTTGAGCCTGAACCTTACCTTGAACTTGAACTTTAACTTGATTTTGACCCTGATGCTGACCCTCACCCTAAACCTGACACTGACTCTGACAATGACCTTGACCTTCACCCTGACCCTGACCATCACCCTGAGCTTGACCTTGAACTTGTCCCTGACCCTGACACTGACTATGACCCTGTCCTTGACCTTGACCCTGTCCCTTTCCCTGACGTTGACCATGACCCGACCTTGACCTTGACCTTGACCCTGACCCTGACACTGACCCTGCACCTGACCTGGCCCTGACCAAGACGCTGACCCTACCCCTCACCTTGACCTTGAACTTGACCCTGACCCTGACCCTGACCTTGACCTTGACCCTGACCATGACACTGATCCTGCACCTGACCTGACTCTGACCTTGAACTTGACCTTGACCCTGAACTTGACCTTGACCCTGACCCTGATCTTGACTTTGACATTGACCCTGACCCTCACCCTGACACTCACCCTAAACCTGACCCTGACCCTGACCTTGAACTTGACCCTGACCATGAACTTGACCTTGACACTGACCCTGATCTTGACTTTGACATTGACCTTTAAATTGAACTTGACCTTGATCTTGACCCTGACCCTCACCCTGACCATGACCCTGACCTTGACCTTGTCCCTTACCCTGACCTTGACCTTGACCCTGCCGTTGACCTTGACCTTGACCCTGACCCTGACACTGATCCTGCACCTGACCTGACTCTGACCAAGACGCTGCTACCCCTCACCTTGACCTTGACCTTGATCTTGACCCTGACCCTCACTCGCACCCTGACCCTGACCCTGATACTGAACCTGACCTTGACCTTGACCCTGACCCCGAAATTGACCTTGAACTTGACCTTGACCCTGACTCTGACCCTGACCTTGACATTGACCCTGAACTTGAACTTAACCTTGACCTTGACACTGACATTGACCTTGACATTGACCCTGAACTTTAACTTGAACTTGACCCTCAACCTGACCCTGACCCTGACCTTGACCTTGTCCCTTACCCTGACCTTGACCTTGACCGGGACCTTGACCTTGACCTTGACCCTAAGTCTGACCCTGACCATGACCATGACCCTGACCTTGAACCTGAACCTAACCCTGCCCCTCACACTAAACCTGACCCTGACGCTGACCCTGACCTTGAACTTGACCCTGACCCTGACCCTGACCCTGACCTTGACCTTGACAATGACCCCGACCCTGACTTTATGTCTTACCGTGACCCTGACCCGGCACCTGACCCTCACCCTGACCATGACCCTGACCTAACCCTAACCCTGGTCCTAATGCTGACCCTGACCCTAACCCTGACCCTCACCATAATCGTCAGCCTGACCCTGAACCTGACTTTGACCCTGACATTGACCTTGTCCCTGATCTTGACCCTGACCCTAAGTCTGACCGTGACACTGAACGTGACCTTGACCCTGACCCTGACCCTGACCTTGACCCTGAAACTGACCCTGACCCTGACACTGACCCTAACCCTAAACCTGACCCTGACCCTGACCTTGACCTTGACCCTGACCCTGACCTTGAACTTGAGCCTGACCCTTACCTTGAACTTGAACTTTAATTTGACCTTGACCCTGACCCTGACCCTCAGCCTAAATCTGACCCTGACCCTGAACCTGAACCTCACCCTCACCCTAAACCTAACCCTGACCCTGACCTTGACCTTGACCTTGACCTGACCCTCACCCTGAGCTTGACCTTGAACTTGACCCTGACCCTGACCTTGACCCTGACCCTGACCTTGACCTTGACACTGAGCTTGACCTGGACCTTGACCCTGAACTTGACCCTGACTTTAAGTCTTACCGTGACCCTGAAACTGACCCGGCACCTGACCCTCACCCTGACCTGACCCTAACCCTGGTCCTAATGCTGACCCTGACCCTGAACCTCACCATAATGCTCAGCCTGACCCTGAACCTAACCCTGAACCTGACTTTGACCCTGACATTGACCTTGACCCTGACCTTGACCCTGACCCGAAGTCTGACCGTGACCGTGACACTGAACGTGACCTTGACCCTGACCCTGACCCTGACCTTGACCCTGACCCTCACCCTAAAACTGACCCTGACCCTGACACTGAACTTGACCTTGAACCTGACCCTGACCTTGACCTTGACCTTGACCCTGACCTTGACCTTGACAATGACCCTGACCCTGACCCTGACCCTGACCTTGACCCTGATGCTGACCCTCACCCTAAACCTGACACTGACTCTGACAATGACCTTGACCTTGACCCTGACCTTGACCCTGACCCTGAACCTGACCCTGACCCTGAACCACAACCTAAAACTGACCCTGACACTGACCGGGACCTTGGCCTTGACCCTCACCCTGACAATGACCCTGACACTGAACCTGACAATGACCCTGACCCTGACCCTGACCTTGACCTTGACCTTGACCCTGATGCTGACCCTCACCCTAAACCTGACACTGACTCTGACAATGACCTTGACCTTGACCCTGACTCTGAACTTGACCTTGACCCTGACCCTGATCTTGACCTTGACATTGACCCTGACCTTGACCTTGATCTTGACCTTGACCCTGAGCTTGACTTTGAACTTGTCCCTGACCCTGACCCTGACCATGACCCTGTCCTTGACCTTGACCCTGTCCCTTTCCCTGACGTTGACCTTGACCCTGACCTTGACCTTGACCTTGACCCTGACCCTGACACTGACCCTGCACCTGACCTGGCCCTGACCAAGACGCTGACCCTACCCCTCACCTTGAACTTGACCTTAATTCTGACCCTGACCTTGACCTTGATCTTGACCCTGACCCTGACCCTCACTCGCACCCTGACCCTGACCCTGATACTGAACCTGACCTTGACCTTGACCCTGACCCCGAAATTGACCTTGAAGTTGACCTTGACCCTGACCCTGACCCTGACATTGACCTTGACCTTGACCCTGACGCTGACCCTCACTCTAAACCTGACAATGACTCTGACAATGACCTTGACCCTGACCCTGAACTTGACCTTGACCATGACCCTGACCTTGACCTTTACATTGACCCTGACCTTGACCTTGACCTTGACCCTCACCCTGAGCTTGATCTTGACATTGTCCCTGACCCTGACCTTGACCTGGACCCTGACCTTGACCCTGACCCTAAGTCTGACCCTGACCCTGACCATGTCCCTTACCCTGATGTTGACCTTGACCCTGACCCTGACCTTGACCTTGACCCTGACCATGACACTGATCCTGCACCTGACCTGACTCTGACCTTGAACTTGACCCTGACCCTGAACTTGACCATGACCCTGACCCTGATCTTGACTTTGACATTGACCCTGACCCTCACCCTGACCATGACCCTGACGTTGACCTTGACCTTGTCCCTTACCCTGACCTTGACCTTGACCCTGCCCTTGATTTTGACCTTGACCCTAAGTCTGACCCTGACCCTGACCATGACCCTGAACTTGAACCTGAACCTCACCCTGACCCTGAACGGGACACTGACACTATCCCTCATCTTGAACGTAACCTTGAACCTGACCCTGACCCTGACCCTGACCTTGACCCTGACCCTGACCCTGACCTTGACCCTGACCCTGACCTTGAACTTGACCCTGACCCTGACCTTCAACTTGAGCCTGAACCTTACCTTGAACTTGAACTTTAACTTGACTTTGACCCAGACCCTGACACTCACCCTAAACCTGACCCTGACTCTGACCTTGAACTTGACCCTGACCCTGAACTTGACCTTGACCCTGACCCTGATCTTGACTTTGACATTGACCCTTAAATTGAATTTGACCTTGACCTTGACCCTGACCCTCACCCTTACTATGACCCTGACCTTGACCTTGACCTTGTCCCTGACCCTGGCCTTGACCTGGACCCTGACCTTGAACTTGACCTTGACGCTGACCCTGACACTGACCCGGCACCTGACCCTCACCCTGACCTGACCCTAACCCTGATCCTAATGCTGACCCTGACCCTGACCCTCACCATAATCCTCAGCCTGACCCTGAACCTAACCCTGAACCTGACTTTGACCCTGACATTGACCTTGACCCTGACCTTGACCCTGACCCGAAGTCTGACCGTGACCGTGACACTGAACGTGACCTTGACCCTGACCCTGACCCTGACCTTGACCCTGACCCTCACCCTAAAACTGACCCTGACCCTGACACTGAACTTGACCTTGAACCTGACCCTGACCTTGACCTTGACCTTGACCCTGACCTTGACCTTGACCTTGACCCTGACCCTGACCCTGACCACGAACTTCAACCTGACCCTCAACCTGACACTCACCCTAAACCTGACCCTGACCCTGAACCTGACCTGGAACTTCAACCTGACCCTGACCTTGACCTTGATCTTGACCCTGACCCTCACTCGCACCCTGACCCTGACCCTGATACTGAACCTGACCTTGACCTTGACCCTGACCCCGAAATTGACCTTGAACTTGACCTTGACCTTGACCCTGACCCTCACCCTGAACCTGACCCTGACCTTGAACCTGAACTTGACCTTGAACTTGACCCTGACCCTGACCTTCAACTTGAGCCTGAACCTTACCTTGAACTTGAACTTTAACTTGACCTTGACCCTGACCCTCAACCTCACCCTGAACCTAACCCTGACCCTGACCTTGACCTTGATCTTGACCTTGACCCTGACCCTCACCCTGAGCGTGACCTTGAACTTGTCCCTGACCCTGAGCTTGACCTGGACCCTGACCTTGACCTTGACCCTGACCCTGACACTGACCCTGCACCTGACCTGACCCTGACTAAGACGCTGACCCTACCCCTCACCTTGACCTTGACCTTGACCCTACCCCTCACCTTGATGTTGACCTTGACCCTGACCCTGACCCTACCCCTCACCTTGATGTTGACCTTGACCCTGACCCTGACCCTGACCTTGACCTTGACCCTGACCCTCAACCTGACACTCACCCTAAACCTGACCCTGATATTGAACATGACCTTGACCTTGACCCTGACCCTCACACTCACCCTGACCCTGACCCTGACCCTGATATTGAACATGAAATTGACTTTGACCCTGACCCCGAAATTGACCTTGAACTTGACCTTGACTCTGACCCTAACCCTGACCTTCACCCTGACGCTGACCCTCACCCTAAACCTGACACTGACTCTGAAAATGACCTTGACCTTGACCCTGACCCTGACCTTGACCTTGACATTGACCTTGACCTTGAACTTGACCCTGACCCTGACCCTTACCCTGACCCTGACCCTGACTTTATGCCTTACCGTGATCCTGACCCTGACCCGGCACCTGACCCTCACCCTGACCGTGACCCTGACCTAATCCTAACCCTGGTCCTAATGCTGACCCTGACCCTAACCCTGACCCTCACCATAATCGTCAGCCTGACCCTGAACCTGACTTTGACCCTGACATTGACCTTGTCCCTGATCTTGACCCTGACCCTAAGTCTGACCGTGACACTGAACGTGACCTTGACCCTGACCCTGACCCTGACCTTGACCCTGAAACTGACCCTGACCCTGACACTGACCCTAACCCTAAACCTGACCCTGACCCTGACCTTGACCTTGACCCTGACCCTGACCTTGAACTTGAGCCTGACCCTTACCTTGAACTTGAACTTTAATTTGACCTTGACCCTGACCCTGACCCTCAGCCTAAATCTGACCCTGACCCTGAACCTGAACCTCACCCTCACCCTAAACCTAACCCTGACCCTGACCTTGACCTGGACCTTGACCTGACCCTCACCCTGAGCTTGACCTTGAACTTGACCCTGACCCTGACCTTGACCCTGACCCTGACCTTGACCTTGACACTGAGCTTGACCTGGACCTTGACCCTGACCTTGACCCTGACTTTAAGTCTTACCATGACCCTGAAACTGACCCGGCACCTGACCCTCACCCTGACCTGACCCTAACCCTGATCCTAATGCTGACCCTGACCCTGACCCTCACCATAATCCTCAGCCTGACCCTGAACCTAACCCTGAACCTGACTTTGACCCTGACATTGACCTTGACCCTGACCTTGACCCTGACCCGAAGTCTGACCGTGACCGTGACACTGAACGTGACCTTGACCCTGACCCTGACCCTGACACTGACCCTGAACCTCACCCTAAAACTGACCCTGACCCTGACCCGGACCTTGGCCTTGACCCTCACCCTGACAATGACCCTGACACTGAACTTGACAATGACCCTGACCCTGACCCTGACCTTGACCTTGACCCTGATGCTGACCCTCACCCTAAATCTGACACTGACTCTGACAATGACCTTGACCTTGACCCTGACACTGAACTTGACCTTGACCCTGACCCTGACCCTGACCTTGACCTTGACATTGACCCTGACCTTGACCTTGACCTTGACCTTGTCCCTTACCCTGATCTTGACCTTGACCCTGACATTGACCTTGACCTTGACCCTAAGTCTGACCCTGACCCTGACCATGACCCTGACCTTGAACCTGAACCTAACCCTGACCCTGAACGGGACACTGACACTATCCTTCATCTTGACCTTGACCTTGTCCCTGACCTTGACCTTCACCTTGATCCTGACCCTCACCCTGCCCCTCACACTAAACCTGACCCTGACGCTGACCCTGACCTTGACCTTGACCGTGACCCTGACCTTGACCTTGACACTGAGCTTGACCTGGACCTTGACCCTGACCTTGACCCTGACTTTAAGTCTTACCATGACCCTGACCCTGACCCGGCGCCTGACCCTCACCCTGACCTGACCCTAAACCTGATCCTAATGCTGACCCTGACCCTCACCATAATCCTCAGCCTGACCCTGAACCTAACCCTGAACCTGACTTTGACCCTGACATTGACCTTGACCCTGACCTTGACCCTGACCCGAAGTCTGACCGTGACCATGACACTGAACGAGACCTTAGCCCTGACCCTGACCTTAACCCTGAAACTAACCCTGACCCTGACACTGTCCCTAAACCTAAACCTGCCCTGACCGTGACCTTGACCTTGACCTTGACCTTGAACTTGACCTTGACCCTGACCCTGACCCTGACCTTGACCTTGAACCTCACACTAAAACTGACCCTGACACTGAACTTGACAATGACCCTGACCCTGACCCTGACCTTGACCTTGAACCTCACACTAAAACTGACCCTGACACTGAACTTGACAATGACCCTGACCCTGACTCTGACAATGACATTGACCTTGACCCTGACCCTTACCTTGACCTTGACCCTGACCCTTACCCTGACCCTGACCCTGACCCTGACCTTGACATTGACATTGACCCTGAACTTGACCTTGAACTCGACCCTGACCATCACCCTGACCCTGACCCTGACCCTGACCTTGAACTTGAACACGACCCTGACCTTGAACTTGATCTTGACCCTGACCCTCACCCTAAACCTAACCCTGACCCTAAAATTGCCCCTGACCCTCACCCTAAAACTGACCCTGAACCTGACCCTGACCCGGCCCTTGGCCTTGACCCTCACCCTGACAATGACCCTGACCCTGACCTTGACCTTGACCTTGACCCTGACGCTGACCCTTACCCTAAACCTGACACTGACTCTGACAATGACCTTGACCTTGACCCTGACCCTGAACTTGACCTTGACCCTGACACTGACATTCACCCTGATCCTGACCCTGACCTTGACGTTGACCCTGACCTTGATATTCACCCTGACCCAAAGTCTGACCCTGACCCTGACCCTGTCCCTGACATTGACCCTGACCTTGACCTTGACCTTGACCCTGACCCTCAACCTGACCCTGAACCTGACCTTGACCTTGACCTTGTCCCTGACCCTGACATTGACTTTGACCCGGACCATGATCTTGACCTTGACCCTAAGTCTGACCCTGACCATGACCCTGAACTTGAACCTGAACCTAACCCTGACCCAGACCTGGACACTGACACTATCCCTCAATTTGACCTTGACCTTGACTTTGACCTTGACCTTGACCTTGACCTTGACCCTGACCCTGACCCTGACCTTGATCCTGACCCTCACCCTGAAACTGAACCTGACCCTGACACTGACCCGGACCTTGGCCTTGACCTTGACCCTGACCCTGACCCTCACCCTAAACTTGACACTGACTCTGACAATGACCTTGACCTTGACCCTGACCCAGAACTTGACCTTGACCCTGACCCTGACCTTGACCTTGACATTGAAACTCACCTTGACCTTGACCTTGACCCTGACCCGCACCCTGAGCTTGACCTTGAACTTGTCCCTGCCCCTGACCTTGACCTTGAGCCTGACCCTTACCTTGCCCTTGACCCTGACCCTGACCCTGACCCTCACCCTAAACCTAACCCTGACCCTGACCCTGACCTTGACCCTGACCCTCACCCTAAAACTGAACCTGACCCTGACCCGGACCTTGGCCTTGAACCTCACCCTGTCAATGACCCTGACCCTGACCCTGACATTGACCTTGACCTTGACCCTCACGCTGACCCTCACCTTAAACCTGACACGGACTCTGACAATAACCTTCACCTTGACCCTGACCCTGAACTTGACCTTGACCCTGACCCTGACCTTGACTTTGAGCTTGACCCTGACCTTGACCTTGACCCTGACCCTCACCCTGTGCTTGACCTTGAACTTGTCCCTGACCCTGATCTTGACCTTTACCCTGACCCTCACCCTGACACTCACCCTAAACCTGACCCTGACCCTGACCTTGAACTTGAACCTGACCCTGACCTTGATCTTGACCCTGACCCTCACCCTCACCCTCACCCTGATCCTGACCCTTATACTGAACCTGACCTTGATCTTGACCCTGACCCTGACCTTGACCTTGACCCTGACCCTTACCTTGACCTTGACCCTGACCCTGACATTAACCTTGACATTGACCCTGAACTTGAACTTGACCTTGACCCTCACTCTACCTTGACCTTGACCCTGACCCTGACACTGACCCTGCACCTGACCTGACCCTGACCAAGACGCTGACCCTACCCCTCACCTTGACCTTGACCTTGACCCTACCCCTCACCTTGACCTTGACCTTGACCCTGACCCTGACCCTGACCTTGACCTTGACCCTGACCCTCAACCTGACACTCACCCTAAACCTGACCCTGACCCTGACCTTGAACTTGAACCTGACCCTTACCCTGACCATGACCCTGACCTTGAACCTGAACCTAACCCTGCCCCTCACACTAAACCTGACCCTGACGCTGACCCTGGCCTTGACCTTGACCATGACCCTGACCTTGACCTTGACCTTGAACTTGACCCTGACCCTTACCCTGACCCTGACCCTGACTTTATGCCTTACCGTGATCCTGACCCTGACCCGGCACCTGACCCTCACCCTGACCGTGACCCTGACCTAATCCTAACCCTGGTCCTAATGCTGACCCTGACCCTAACCCTGACCCTCACCATAATCGTCAGCCTGACCCTGAACCTGACTTTGACCCTGACATTGACCTTGTCCCTGATCTTGACCCTGACCCTAAGTCTGACCGTGACACTGAACGTGACCTTGACCCTGACCCTGACCTTGACCCTGAAACTGACCCTGACCCTGACACTGACCCTAACCCTAAACCTGACCCTGACCCTGACCTTGACCTTGACCCTGACCCTGACCTTGAACTTGAGCCTGACCCTTACCTTGAACTTGAACTTTAATTTGACCTTGACCCTGACCCTGACCCTCAGCCTAAATCTGACCCTGACCCTGAACCTGAACCTCACCCTCACCCTAAACCTAACCCTGACCCTGACCTTGACCTTGACCTTGACCTGACCCTCACCCTGAGCTTGACCTTGAACTTGACCCTGACCCTGACCTTGACCTTGACACTGAGCTTGACCTGGACCTTGACCCTGACCTTGACCCTGACTTTAAGTCTTACCGTGACCCTGAAACTGACCCGGCGCCTGACCCTCACCCTGACCTGACCCTAACCCTGATCCTAATGCTGACCCTGACCCTGACCCTCACCATAATCCTCAGCCTGACCCTGAACCTAACCCTGAACCTGACTTTGACCCTGACATTGACCTTGACCCTGACCTTGACCCTGACCCGAAGTCTGACCGTGACCGTGACACTGAACGTGACCTTGACCCTGACCCTGACCCTGACACTGACCCTGAACCTCACCCTAAAACTGACCCTGACCCTGACCCGGACCTTGGCCTTGACCCTCACCCTGACAATGACCCTGACACTGAACTTGACAATGACCCTGACCCTGACCCTGACCTTGACCTTGACCCTGATGCTGACCCTCACCCTAAATCTGACACTGACTCTGACAATGACCTTGACCTTGACCCTGACACTGAACTTGACCTTGACCCTGACCCTGACCTTGACCTTGACATTGACCCTGACCTTGACCTTGACCTTGTCCCTTACCCTGACCTTGACCTTGACCCTGACCTTGACCTTGACCTTGACCCTAAGTCTGACCCTGACCCTGACCATGACCCTGACCTTTGTCTTGACCCTCACCCTAAACCTAACCCTGACCCTGACCCTGACCCTGATCTTGACCTTGACCCTGACCCTGACACTGCTCCTGCACCTGACCTGACTCTGACCAAGACGCTGACCCTGCCCTTCATCTTGATCTTGACCCTGACCCTGACCCTGACCATGACCTTGACCTTGACCTTGTCCCTTACCCTGACCTTGACCTTGACCCTGACCTTGACCTTGACCTTGACCCTTAGTCTGACCCTGACCCTGACCATGACCCTGACCTTGAACCTGAACCTAACCCTGACCCTGAACGGGACACTGACACTATCCCTCATCTTGACCTTGACCTTGTCCCTGACCTTGACCTTCACCTTGATCTTGACCCTCACCCTGCCCCTCACACTAAACCTGACCCTGACGCTGACCCTGACCTTGACCTTGACCGTGACCCTGACCTTGACCTTGACCTTGACCTTGAACGTGACCCTGACCCTGACCCTTACCCTGACCTGGATCTTGACAATGACCATTAACTTGACCTTGATCTTCACCCTGACCCTGACCTTGACCTTGACACTGAGCTTGACCTGGACCTTGACCCTGACCTTGACCCTGACTTTAAGTCTTACCATGACCCTGAAACTGACCCGGCGCCTGACCCTCACCCTGACCTGACCCTAAACCTGATCCTAATGCTGACCCTGACCCTGACCCTCACCATAATCCTCAGCCTGACCCTGAACCTAACCCTGAACCTGACTTTGACCCTGACATTGACCTTGACCCTGACCTTGACCCTGACCCGAAGTCTGACCGTGACCATGACACTGAACGAGACCTTAGCCCTGACCCTGACCTTAACCCTGAAACTAACCCTGACCCTGACACTGTCCCTAAACCTAAACCTGCCCTGACCTTGACCTTGACCTTGAACTTGACCTTGACCCTGACCCTGACCCTGACCTTGACCTTAAACCTCACACTAAAACTGACCCTGACACTGAACTTGACAATGACCCTGACCCTGACCCTGATCTTGACCTTGACCTTGACCCTGACGGTGACCCTCACCCTAAACCTGACACTGACTCTGACAATGACATTGACCTTGACCCTGACCCTGACCCTGACCGTGACCTTGACATTGACATTGACCCTGAACTTGACCTTGAACTTGACCCTGACCATCACCCTGACCCTGACCCTGACCCTGACCTTGAACTTGAACATGACCCTGACCTTGAACTTGATCTTGACCCTGACCCTCACCCTGACACTCACCCTAAACCTAACCCTGACCCTAAAATTGCCCCTGACCCTCACCCTAAAACTGACCCTGAACCTGACCCTGACCCGGCCCTTGGCCTTGACCCTCACCCTGACAATGACCCTGACCCTGAGCTTGACCTTGACCTTGACCCTGACGCTGACCCTTACCCTAAACCTGACACTGACTCTGACAATGACCTTGACCTTGACCCTGACCCTGAACTTGACCTTGACCCTGACACTGACATTCACCCTGATCCTGACCCTGATCTTGACCTTGACCCTGACCCTGAACTTGACCTTGACCCTGACATTGACCCTGTCCCTGATCCTGACCCTGACCTTGACGTTGACCCTGACCTTGATATTCACCCTGACCCAAAGTCTGACCCTGACCCTGACCCTGTCCCTGACATTGACCCTGACCTTGACCTTGACCTTGACCCTGACCCTGACCCTGACCTTGACCCTGACCCTCACCCTGAAACTGAACCTGACCCTGACACTGACCCGGACCTTGGCCTTGACCTTGACCCTGACCCTGACCCTCACCCTAAACTTGACACTGACTCTGACAATGACCTTGACCTTGACCCTGACCCAGAACTTGACCTTGACCCTGACCCTGACCTTGACCTTGACATTGAACCTCACCTTGACCTTGACCTTGACCCTGACCCGCACCCTGAGCTTGACCTTGAACTTGTCCCTGCCCCTGACCTTGACCTTGAGCCTGACCCTGACCTTGAACTTGAGCCTGACCCTTACCTTGCCCTTGACCCTGACCCTGACCCTGACCCTCACCCTAAACCTAACCCTGACCCTGACCCTGACCTTGACCCTGACCCTCACCCTAAAACTGAACCTGACCCTGACCCGGACCTTGGCCTTGAACCTCACCCTGTCAATGACCCTGACCCTGACCCTGACATTGACCTTGACCTTGACCCTCACGCTGACCCTCACCTTAAACCTGACACGGACTCTGACAATAACCTTCACCTTGACCCTGACCCTGAACTTGACCTTGAACCTGACCCTGACCTTGACCTTGACCTTGACCCTAAGTCTGACACTGACCTTGACCTTGACCCTGACCCTCACCCTGTGCTTGACCTTGAACTTGTCCCTGACCCTGATCTTGACCTTTACCCTGACCCTCACCCTGACACTCACCCTAAACCTGACCCTGACCCTGACCTTGAACTTGAACCTGACCCTAACCTTGATCTTGACCCTGACCCTCACCCTGACCCTCACCCTGATCCTGACCCTTATACTGAACCTGACCTTGATCTTGACCCTGACCCTGACCTTGATCTTGACCCTGACCCTTACCTTGACCTTGACCCTGACCCTGACATTAACCTTGACCTTGACCCTGACCCTTACCTTGACCTTGACCCTGACCCTGACATTAACCTTGACATTGACCCTGAACTTGAACTTGACCTTGACCCTCACTCTACCTTGACCTTGACCCTGACCCTGACACTGACCCTGCACCTGACCTGACCCTGACCAAGACGCTGACCCTACCCCTCACCTTGACCTTGACCTTGACCCTACCCCTCACCTTGACCTTGACCTTGACCCTGACCCTGACCCTGACCTTGACCTTGACCCTGACCCTCAACCTGACACTCACCCTAAACCTGACCCTGACCCTGACCTTGACCTTGACCCTGACCCTCAACCAGACACTCACCCTAAACCTGACCCTGACCTTGAACTTGAACCTGACCCTTACCCTGACCATGACCCTGACCTTGAACCTGAACCTAACCCTGCCCCTCACACTAAACCTGACCCTGACGCTGACCCTGGCCTTGACCTTGACCATGACCCTGACCTTGACCTTGACCTTGAACTTGACCCTGACCCTGACCCTTACCCTGACCCTGACCCTGACTTTATGCCTTACCGTGATCCTGACCCTGACCCGGCACCTGACCCTCACCCTGACCGTGACCCTGACCTAATCCTAACCCTGGTCCTAATGCTGACCCTGACCCTAACCCTGACCCTCACCATAATCGTCAGCCTGACCCTGAACCTGACTTTGACCCTGACATTGACCTTGTCCCTGATCTTGACCCTGACCCCTAAGTCTGACCGTGACACTGAACGTGACCTTGACCCTGACCCTGACCTTGACCCTGAAACTGACCCTGACCCTGACACTGACCCTAACCCTAAACCTGACCCTGACCCTGACCTTGACCTTGACCCTGACCCTGACCTTGAACTTGAGCCTGACCCTTACCTTGAACTTGAACTTTAATTTGACCTTGACCCTGACCCTGACCCTCAGCCTAAATCTGACCCTGACCCTGAACCTGAACCTCACCCTCACCCTAAACCTAACCCTGACCCTGACCTTGACCTGGACCTTGACCTGACCCTCACCCTGAGCTTGACCTTGAACTTGACCCTGACCCTGACCTTGACCCTGACCCTGACCTTGACCTTGACACTGAGCTTCACCTGGACCTTGACCCTGACCTTGACCCTGACTTTAAGTCTTACCGTGACCCTGAAACTGACCCGGCACCTGACCCTCACCCTGACCTGACCCTAACCCTGATCCTAATGCTGACCCTGACCCTGACCCTCACCATAATCCTCAGCCTGACCCTGAACCTAACCCTGAACCTGACTTTGACCCTGACATTGACCTTGACCCTGACCTTGACCCTGACCTGAAGTCTGACCGTGACCGTGACACTGAACGTGACCTTGACCCTGACCCTGACCCTGACCTTGACCCTGAACCTCACCCTAAAACTGACCCTGACCCTGACCCGGACCTTGACCTTGACCCTGATGCTGACCCTCACCCTAAATCTGACACTGACTCTGACAATGACCTTGACCTTGACCCTGACTCTGAACTTGACCTTGACCCTGACCCTGACCTTGACCTTGACATTGACCCTGACCTTGACCGTGACCTTGACCTTGTCCCTTACCCTGACCTTGACCTTGACCCTGACCTTGACCTTGACCTTGACCCTAAGTCTGACCCTGACCCTGACCATGACCCTGACCTTTGTCTTGACCCTCACCCTAAACCTAACCCTGACCCTGACCCTGACCCTGATCTTGACCTTGACCCTGACCCTGACACTGCTCCTGCACCTGACCTGACTCTGACCAAGACGCTGACCCTGCCCTTCATCTTGATCTTGACCCTGACCCTGACCCTGACCATGACCTTGACCTTGACCTTGTCCCTTACCCTGACCTTGACCTTGACCCTGACCTTGACCTTGACCTTGACCCTAAGTCTGACCCTGACCCTGACCATGACCCTGACCTTGAACCTGAACCTAACCCTGACCCTGAACGGGACACTGACACTATCCCTCATCTTGACCTTGACCTTGTCCCTGACCTTGACCTTCACCTTGATCCTGACCCTCACCCTGCCCCTCACACTAAACCTGACCCTGACGCTGACCCTGACCTTGACCTTGACCGTGACCCTGACCTTGACCTTGACCTTGACCTTGAACGTGACCCTGACCCTGACCCTTACCCTGACCTGGATCTTGACAATGACCATTAACTTGACCTTGATCTTCACCCTGACCCTGACCTTGACCTTGACACTGAGCTTGACCTGGACCTTGACCCTGACCTTGACCCTGACTTTAAGTCTTACCATGACCCTGACCCTGACCCGGCGCCTGACCCTCACCCTGACCTGACCCTAAACCTGATCCTAATGCTGACCCTGACCCGGACCCTCACCATAATCCTCAGCCTGACCCTGAACCTAACCCTGAACCTGACTTTGACCCTGACATTGACCTTGACCCTGACCTTGACCCTGACCCGAAGTCTGACCGTGACCATGACACTGAACGAGACCTTAGCCCTGACCCTGACCTTAACCCTGAAACTAACCCTGACCCTGACACTGTCCCTAAACCTAAACCTGCCCTGACCGTGACCTTGACCTTGACCTTGACCTTGAACTTGACCTTGACCCTGACCCTGACCCTGACCTTGACCTTGAACCTCACACTAAAACTGACCCAGACACTGAACTTGACAATGACCATGACCCTGACCCTGACCTTGACCTTGACCTTGACCCTGACGGTGACACTCACCCTAAACCTGACACTGACTCTGACAATGACATTGACCTTGACCCTGACCCTTACCTTGACCTTGACCCTGACCCTGACCCTGACCCTGACCTTGACATTGACATTGACCCTGAACTTGACCTTGAACTTGACCCTGACCATCACCCTGACCCTGACCCTGACCCTGACCTTGAACTTGAACATGACCCTGACCTTGAACTTGATCTTGACCCTGACCCTCACCCTGACATTCACCCTAAACCTAACCCTGACCCTAAAATTGCCCCTGACCCTCACCCTAAAACTGACCCTGACCCTGACCCTGACCCGGCCCTTGGCCTTGACCCTCACCCTGACAATGACCCTGACCCTGACCTTGACCTTGACCTTGACCCTGACGCTGACCCTTACCCTAAACCTGACACTGACTCTGACAATGACCTTGACCTTGACCCTGACCCTGAACTTGACCTTCACCCTGACACTGACATTCACCCTGATCCTGACCCTGACCTTGACGTTGACCCTGACCTTGATATTCACCCTGACCCAAAGTCTGACCCTGACCCTGACCCTGTCCCTGACATTGACCCTGACCTTGACCTTGACCTTGACCCTGACCCTCAACCTGACCCTGAACCTGACCTTGACCTTGAACTTGTCCCTGACCCTGACCTTGACCCTGACCCTGACCTTGACCTTGACACTGAGCTTCACCTGGACCTTGACCCTGACCTTGACCCTGACTTTAAGTCTTACCATGACCCTGACCCTGACCCGGCGCCTGACCCTCACCCTGACCTGACCCTAAACCTGATCCTAATGCTGACCCTGACCCTGACCCTCACCATAATCCTCAGCCTGACCCTGAACCTAACCCTGAACCTGACTTTGACCCTGACATTGACCTTGACCCTGACCTTGACCCTGACCCGAAGTCTGACCGTGACCATGACACTGAACGAGACCTTAGCCCTGACCCTGACCTTAACCCTGAAACTAACCCTGACCCTGACACTGTCCCTAAACCTAAACCTGCCCTGACCGTGACCTTGACCTTGACCTTGACCTTGAACTTGACCTTGACCCTGACCCTGACCCTGACCTTGACCTTGAACCTCACACTAAAACTGACCCTGACACTGAACTTGACAATGACCCTGACCCTGACCCTGACCTTGACCTTGAACCTCACACTAAAACTGACCCTGACACTGAACTTGACAATGACCATGACCCTGACTCTGACAATGACATTGACCTTGACCCTGACCCTTACCTTGACCTTGACCCTGACCCTTACCCTGACCCTGACCCTGACCCTGACCTTGACATTGACATTGACCCTGAACTTGACCTTGAACTTGACCCTGACCATCACCCTGACCCTGACCCTGACCCTGACCTTGAACTTGAACATGACCCTGACCTTGAACTTGATCTTGACCCTGACCCTCACCCTAAACCTAACCCTGACCCTAAAATTGCCCCTGACCCTCACCCTAAAACTGACCCTGAACCTGACCCTGACCCGGCCCTTGGCCTTGACCCTCACCCTGACAATGACCCTGACCCTGACCTTGACCTTGACCTTGACCCTGACGCTGACCCTTACCCTAAACCTGACACTGACTCTGACAATGACCTTGACCTTGACAATGACCCTGAACTTGACCTTGACCCTGACACTGACATTCACCCTGACCCTGACCCTGTCCCTGACATTGACCCTGACCTTGACCTTGACCTTGACCCTGACCCTCAACCTGACCCTGAACCTGACCTTGACCTTGACCTTGTCCCTGACCCTGACATTGACCTTGACCCGGACCATGATCTTGACCTTGACCCTAAGTCTGACCCTGACCATGACCCTGAACTTGAACCTGAACCTAACCCTGACCCTGACCTGGACACTGACACTATCCCTCAATTTGACCTTGACCTTGACTTTGACCTTGACCTTGACCTTGACCTTGACCCTGACCCTGACCCTGACCTTGACCCTGACCCTCACCCTGAAACTGAACCTGACCCTGACACTGACCCGGACCTTGGCCTTGACCTTGACCCTGACCCTGACCTTGACCTTGACATTGACCCTGACCCTGACCTTGACCTTGACATTGAACCTCACCTTGACCTTGACCTTGACCCTGACCCGCACCCTGAGCTTGACCTTGAACTTGTCCCTGCCCCTGACCTTGACCTTGAGCCTGACCCTGACCTTGAACTTGAGCCTGACCCTTACCTTGACCTTGACCCTGACCCTGACATTAACCTTGACATTGACCCTGAACTTGAACTTGACCTTGACCCTCACTCTACCTTGACCTTGACCCTGACCCTGACACTGACCCTGCACCTGACCTGACCCTGACCAAGACGCTGACCCTACCCCTCACCTTGACCTTGACCTTGACCCTACCCCTCACCTTGACCTTGACCTTGACCCTGACCCTGACCCTGACCTTGACCTTGACCCTGACCCTCAACCTGACACTCACCCTAAACCTGACCCTGACCCTGACCTTGACCTTGACCCTGACCCTCAACCAGACACTCACCCTAAACCTGACCCTGACCCTGACCTTGAACTTGAACCTGACCCTTACCCTGACCATGACCCTGACCTTGAACCTGAACCTAACCCTGCCCCTCACACTAAACCTGACCCTGACGCTGACCCTGGCCTTGACCTTGACCATGACCCTGACCTTGACCTTGACCTTGAACTTGACCCTGACCCTGACCCTTACCCTGACCCTGACCCTGACTTTATGCCTTACCGTGATCCTGACCCTGACCCGGCACCTGACCCTCACCCTGACCGTGACCCTGACCTAATCCTAACCCTCGTCCTAATGCTGACCCTGACCCTAACCCTGACCCTCACCATAATCGTCAGCCTGACCCTGAACCTGACTTTGACCCTGACATTGACCTTGTCCCTGATCTTGACCCTGACCCTAAGTCTGACCGTGACACTGAACGTGACCTTGACCCTGACCCTGACCTTGACCCTGAAACTGACCCTGACCCTGACACTGACCCTAACCCTAAACCTGACCCTGACCCTGACCTTGACCTTGACCCTGACCCTGACCTTGAACTTGAGCCTGACCCTTACCTTGAACTTGAACTTTAATTTGACCTTGACCCTGACCCTGACCCTCAGCCTAAATCTGACCCTGACCCTGAACCTGAACCTCACCCTCACCCTAAACCTAACCCTGACCCTGACCTTGACCTTGACCTTGACCTGACCCTCACCCTGAGCTTGACCTTGAACTTGACCCTGACCCTGACCTTGACCCTGACCCGAAGTCTGACCGTGACCGTGACACTGAACGTGACCTTGACCCTGACCCTGACCCTGACCTTGACCCTGAACCTCACCCTAAAACTGACCCTGACCCTGACCCGGACCTTGACCTTGACCCTGATGCTGACCCTCACCCTAAATCTGACACTGAGTCTGACAATGACCTTGACCTTGACCCTGACCCTGAACTTGACCTTGACCCTGACCCTGACCTTGACCTTGACATTGACCCTGACCTTGACCGTGACCTTGACCTTGTCCCTTACCCTGACCTTGACCTTGACCCTGACCTTGACCTTGACCTTGACCCTAAGTCTGACCCTGACCCTGACCATGACCCTGACCTTTGTCTTGACCCTCACCCTAAACCTAACCCTGACCCTGACCCTGACCCTGATCTTGACCTTGACCCTGACCCTGACACTGCTCCTGCACCTGACCTGACTCTGACCAAGACGCTGACCCTGCCCTTCATCTTGATCTTGACCCTGACCCTGACCCTGACCATGACCTTGACCTTGACCTTGTCCCTTACCCTGACCTTGACCTTGACCCTGACCTTGACCTTGACCTTGACCCTAAGTCTGACCCTGACCCTGACCATGACCCTGACCTTGAACCTGAACCTAACCCTGACCCTGAACGGGACACTGACACTATCCCTCATCTTGACCTTGACCTTGTCCCTGACCTTGACCTTCACCTTGATCCTGACCCTCACCCTGCCCCTCACACTAAACCTGACCCTGACGCTGACCCTGACCTTGACCTTGACCGTGACCCTGACCTTGACCTTGACCTTGACCTTGAACGTGACCCTGACCCTGACCCTTACCCTTACCTGGATCTTGACAATGACCATTAACTTGAACTTGATCTTCACCCTGACCCTGACCTTGACCTTGACACTGAGCTTCACCTGGACCTTGACCCTGACCTTGACCCTGACTTTAAGTCTTATCATGACCCTGACCCTGACCCGGCGCCTGAACCTCACCCTGACTTGACCCTAAACCTGATCCTAATGCTGACCCTGACCCTGACCCTCACCATAATCCTCAGCCTGACCCTGAACCTAACCCTGAACCTGACTTTGACCCTGACATTGACCTTGACCCTGACCTTGACCCTGACCCGAAGTCTGACCGTGACCATGACACTGAACGAGACCTTAGCCCTGACCCTGACCTTAACCCTGAAACTAACCCTGACCCTGACACTGTCCCTAAACCTAAACCTGCCCTGACCGTGACCTTGACCTTGACCTTGACCTTGAACTTGACCTTGACCCTGACCCTGACCTTGACCTTGACCTTGAACCTCACACTAAAACTGACCCTGACACTGAACTTGACAATGACCATGACCCTGACCCTGACCTTGACCCTGACCCTGAACCTGAACCTCACCCTCACCCTAAACCTAACCCTGACCCTGACCTTGACCTTGACCTTGACCTGACCCTCACCCTGAGCTTGACCTTGAACTTGACCCTGACCCTGACCTTGACCCTGACCCGAAGTCTGACCGTGACCGTGACACTGAACGTGACCTTGACCCTGACCCTGACCCTGACCTTGACCCTGAACCTCACCCTAAAACTGACCCTGACCCTGACCCGGACCTTGACCTTGACCCTGATGCTGACCCTCACCCTAAATCTGACACTGACTCTGACAATGACCTTGACCTTGACCCTGACCCTGAACTTGACCTTGACCCTGACCCTGACCTTGACCTTGACATTGACCCTGACCTTGACCGTGACCTTGACCTTGTCCCTTACCCTGACCTTGACCTTGACCCTGACCTTGACCTTGACCTTGACCCTAAGTCTGACCCTGACCCTGACCATGACCCTGACCTTTGTCTTGACCCTCACCCTAAACCTAACCCTGACCCTGACCCTGACCCTGATCTTGACCTTGACCCTGACCCTGACACTGCTCCTGCACCTGACCTGACTCTGACCAAGACGCTGACCCTGCCCTTCATCTTGATCTTGACCCTGACCCTGACCCTGACCATGACCTTGACCTTGACCTTGTCCCTTACCCTGACCTTGACCTTGACCCTGACCTTGACCTTGACCTTGACCCTAAGTCTGACCCTGACCCTGACCATGACCCTGACCTTGAACCTGAACCTAACCCTGACCCTGAACGGGACACTGACACTATCCCTCATCTTGACCTTGACCTTGTCCCTGACCTTGACCTTCACCTTGATCCTGACCCTCACCCTGCCCCTCACACTAAACCTGACCCTGACGCTGACCCTGACCTTGACCTTGACCGTGACCCTGACCTTGACCTTGACCTTGACCTTGAACGTGACCCTGACCCTGACCCTTACCCTGACCTGGATCTTGACAATGACCATTAACTTGAACTTGATCTTCACCCTGACCCTGACCTTGACCTTGACACTGAGCTTCACCTGGACCTTGACCCTGACCTTGACCCTGACTTTAAGTCTTACCATGACCCTGACCCTGACCCGGCGCCTGAACCTCACCCTGACTTGACCCTAAACCTGATCCTAATGCTGACCCTGACCCTGACCCTCACCATAATCCTCAGCCTGACCCTGAACCTAACCCTGAACCTGACTTTGACCCTGACATTGACCTTGACCCTGACCATGACCCTGACCCGAAGTCTGACCGTGACCATGACACTGAACGAGACCTTAGTCCTGACCCTGAACTTAACCCTGAAACTAACCCTGACCCTGACACTGTCCCTAAACCTAAACCTGCCCTGACCGTGACCTTGACCTTGACCTTGACCTTGACCTTGACCTTGACCCTGACCCTGAACCTGACCTTGACCTTGAACCTCACACTAAAACTGACCCTGACACTGAACTTGACAATGACCCTGACCCTGACCCTGACCTTGACCTTGACCTTGACCTTGACCCTGACCCTGACCTTGACATTGACATTGACCCTGAACTTGACCTTGAACTTGACCCTGACCATCACCCTGACCCTGACCCTGACCCTGACCTTGAACTTGAACATGACCCTGACCTTGAACTTGATCTTGACCCTGACCCTCACCCTGACACTCACCCTAAACCTAACCCTGACCCTAAAATTGCCCCTGACCCTCACCCTAAAACTGACCCTGACCCTGACCCTGACCCGGCCCTTGGCCTTGACCCTCACCCTGACAATGACCCTGACCCTGACCTTGACCTTGACCTTGACCCTGACGCTGACCCTTACCCTAAACCTGACACTGACTCTGACAATGACCTTGACCTTGACCCTGACCCTGAACTTGACCTTGACCCTGACACTGACATTCACCCTGATCCTGACCCTGACCTTGACGTTGACCCTGACCTTGATATTCACCCTGACCCAAAGTCTGACCCTGACCCTGACCCTGTCCCTGACATTGACCCTGACCTTGACCTTGACCTTGACCCTGACCCTCAACCTGACCCTGAACCTGACCTTGACCTTGACCTTGTCCCTGACCCTGACATTGACCTTGACCCGGACCATGATCTTGACCTTGACCCTAAGTCTGACCCTGACCATGACCCTGAACTTGAACCTGAACCTAACCCTGACCCTGACCTGGACACTGACACTATCCCTCAATTTGACCTTGACCTTGACTTTGACCCGGACCTTGGCCTTGACCTTGACCCTGACCCTGACCCTCACCCTAAACTTGACACTGACTCTGACAATGACCTTGACCTTGACCCTGACCCAGAACTTGACCTTGACCCTGACCCTGACCTTGACATTGACATTGAACCTCACCTTGACCTTGACCTTGACCCTGACCCGCACCCTGAGCTTGACCTTGAACTTGTCCCTGCCCCTGACCTTGACCTTGAGCCTGACCCTGACCTTGAACTTGAGCCTGACCCTTACCTTGCCCTTGACCCTGACCCTGACCCTGACCCTCACCCTAAACCTAACCCTGACCCTGACCCTGACCTTGACCCTGACCCTCACCCTAAAACTGAACCTGACCCTGACCCGGACCTTGGACTTGAACCTCACCCTGTCAATGACCCTGACCCTGACCCTGACATTGACCTTGACCTTGACCCTCACGCTGACCCTCACCTTAAACCTGACACGGACAATGACAATAACCTTCACCTTGACCCTGACCCTGAACTTGACCTTGACCGTGACCCTGACCTTGACCTTGACCTTGACCTTGAACGTGACCCTGACCCTGACCCTTACCCTGACCTGGATCTTGACAATGACCATTAACTTGACCTTGATCTTCACCCTGACCCTGACCTTGACCTTGACACTGAGCTTGACCTGGACCTTGACCCTGACCTTGACCCTGACTTTAAGTCTTACCATGACCCTGACCCTGACCCGGCGCCTGACCCTCACCCTGACCTGACCCTAAACCTGATCCTAATGCTGACCCTGACCCGGACCCTCACCATAATCCTCAGCCTGACCCTGAACCTAACCCTGAACCTGACTTTGACCCTGACATTGACCTTGACCCTGACCTTGACCCTGACCCGAAGTCTGACCGTGACCATGACACTGAACAAGACCTTAGCCCTGACCCTGACCTTAACCCTGAAACTAACCCTGACCCTGACACTGTCCCTAAACCTAAACCTGCCCTGACCGTGACCTTGACCTTGACCTTGACCTTGAACTTGACCTTGACCCTGACCCTGACCCTGACCTTGACCTTGAACCTCACACTAAAACTGACCCAGACACTGAACTTGACAATGACCATGACCCTGACCCTGACCTTGACCTTGACCTTGACCCTGACGGTGACACTCACCCTAAACCTGACACTGACTCTGACAATGACATTGACCTTGACCCTGACCCTTACCTTGACCTTGACCCTGACCCTGACCCTGACCCTGACCTTGACATTGACATTGACCCTGAACTTGACCTTGAACTTGACCCTGACCATCACCCTGACCCTGACCCTGACCCTGACCTTGAACTTGAACATGACCCTGACCTTGAGCTTGATCTTGACCCTGACCCTCACCCTGACCCTCACCCTAAACCTAACCCTGACCCTAAAATTGCCCCTGACCCTCACCCTAAAACTGACCCTGACCCTGACCCTGACCCGGCCCTTGGCCTTGACCCTCACCCTGACAATGACCCTGACCCTGACCTTGACCTTGACCTTGACCCTGACGCTGACCCTTACCCTAAACCTGACACTGACTCTGACAATGACCTTGACCTTGACCCTGACCCTGAACTTGACCTTCACCCTGACACTGACATTCACCCTGATCCTGACCCTGACCTTGACGTTGACCCTGACCTTGATATTCACCCTGACCCAAAGTCTGACCCTGACCCTGACCCTGTCCCTGACATTGACCCTGACCTTGACCTTGACCTTGACCCTGACCCTCAACCTGACCCTGAACCTGACCTTGACCTTGAACTTGTCCCTGACCCTGACCTTGACCCTGACCCTGACCTTGACCTTGACACTGAGCTTCACCTGGACCTTGACCCTGACCTTGACCCTGACTTTAAGTCTTACCATGACCCTGACCCTGACCCGGCGCCTGACCCTCACCCTGACCTGACCCTAAACCTGATCCTAATGCTGACCCTGACCCGGACCCTCACCATAATCCTCAGCCTGACCCTGAACCTAACCCTGAACCTGACTTTGACCCTGACATTGACCTTGACCCTGACCTTGACCCTGACCCGAAGTCTGACCGTGACCATGACACTGAACGAGACCTTAGCCCTGACCCTGACCTTAACCCTGAAACTAACCGTGACCCTGACACTGTCCCTAAACCTAAACCTGCCCTGACCGTGACCTTGACCTTGACCTTGACCTTGAACTTGACCTTGACCCTGACCCTGACCCTGACCTTGACCTTGAACATCACACTAAAACTGACCCTGACACTGAACTTGACAATGACCATGACCCTGACCCTGACCTTGACCCTGACCCTGAACCTGAACCTCACCCTCACCCTAAACCTAACCCTGACCCTGACCTTGACCTTGACCTTGACCTGACCCTCACCCTGAGCTTGACCTTGAACTTGACCCTGACCCTGACCTTGACCCTGACCCGAAGTCTGACCGTGACCGTGACACTGAACGTGACCTTGACCCTGACCCTGAATCTAACCTTGACCCTGAACCTCACCCTAAAACTGACCCTGACCCTGACCCGGACCTTGACCTTGACCCTGATGCTGACCCTCACCCTAAATCTGACACTGAGTCTGACAATGACCTTGACCTTGACCCTGACCCTGAACTTGACCTTGACCCTGACCCTGACCTTGACCTTGACATTGACCCTGACCTTGACCGTGACCTTGACCTTGTCCCTTACCCTGACCTTGACCTTGACCCTGACCTTGACCTTGACCTTGACCCTAAGTCTGACCCTGACCCTGACCATGACCCTGACCTTTGTCTTGACCCTCACCCTAAACCTAACCCTGACCCTGACCCTGACCCTGATCTTGACCTTGACCCTGACCCTGACACTGCTCCTGCACCTGACCTGACTCTGACCAAGACGCTGACCCTGCCCTTCATCTTGATCTTGACCCTGACCCTGACCCTGACCATGACCTTGACCTTGACCTTGTCCCTTACCCTGACCTTGACCTTGACCCTGACCTTGACCTTGACCTTGACCCTAAGTCTGACCCTGACCCTGACCATGACCCTGACCTTGAACCTGAACCTAACCCTGACCCTGAACGGGACACTGACACTATCCCTCATCTTGACCTTGACCTTGTCCCTGACCTTGACCTTCACCTTGATCCTGACCCTCACCCTGCCCCTCACACTAAACCTGACCCTGACGCTGACCCTGACCTTGACCTTGACCGTGACCCTGACCTTGACCTTGACCTTGACCTTGAACGTGACCCTGACCCTGACCCTTACCCTGACCTGGATCTTGACAATGACCATTAACTTGAACTTGATCTTCACCCTGACCCTGACCTTGACCTTGACACTGAGCTTGACCTGGACCTTGACCCTGACCTTGACCCTGACTTTAAGTCTTACCATGACCCTGACCCTGACCCGGCGCCTGAACCTCACCCTGACTTGACCCTAAACCTGATCCTAATGCTGACCCTGACCCTCACCATAATCCTCAGCCTGACCCTGAACCTAACCCTGAACCTGACTTTGACCCTGACATTGACCTTGACCCTGACCATGACCCTGACCCGAAGTCTGACCGTGACCATGACACTGAACGAGACCTTAGTCCTGACCCTGAACTTAACCCTGAAACTAACCCTGACCCTGACACTGTCCCTAAACCTAAACCTGCCCTGACCGTGACCTTGACCTTGACCTTGACCTTGACCTTGACCTTGACCCTGACCCTGAACCTGACCTTGACCTTGAACCTCACACTAAAACTGACCCTGACACTGAACTTGACAATGACCCTGACCCTGACCCTGACCTTGACCTTGACCTTGACCTTGACCCTGACCCTGACCTTGACATTGACATTGACCCTGAACTTGACCTTGAACTTGACCCTGACCATCACCCTGACCCTGACCCTGACCCTGACCTTGAACTTGAACATGACCCTGACCTTGAACTTGATCTTGACCCTGACCCTCACCCTGACACTCACCCTAAACCTAACCCTGACCCTAAAATTGCCCCTGACCCTCACCCTAAAACTGACCCTGAACCTGACCCTGACCCGGCCCTTGGCCTTGACCCTCACCCTGACAATGACCCTGACCCTGACCTTGACCTTGACCTTGACCCTGACGCTGACCCTTACCCTAAACCTGACACTGACTCTGACAATGACCTTGACCTTGACCCTGACCCTGAACTTGACCTTGACCCTGACACTGACATTCACCCTGATCCTGACCCTGACCTTGACGTTGACCCTGACCTTGATATTCACCCTGACCCAAAGTCTGACCCTGACCCTGACCCTGTCCCTGACATTGACCCTGACCTTGACCTTGACCTTGACCCTGACCCTCAACCTGACCCTGAACCTGACCTTGACCTTGACCTTGTCCCTGACCCTGACATTGACCTTGACCCGGACCATGATCTTGACCTTGACCCTAAGTCTGACCCTGACCATGACCCTGAACTTGAACCTGAACCTAACCCTGACCCTGACCTGGACACTGACACTATCCCTCAATTTGACCTTGACCTTGACTTTGACCTTGACCTTGACCTTGACCTTGACCCTGACCCTGACCCTGACCTTGACCCTGACCCTCACCCTGAAACTGAACCTGACCCTGACACTGACCCGGACCTTGGCCTTGACCTTGACCCTGACCCTGACCCTCACCCTAAACTTGACACTGACTCTGACAATGACCTTGACCTTGACCCTGACCCAGAACTTGACCTTGACCCTGACCCTGACCTTGACCTTGACATTGAACCTCACCTTGACCTTGACCTTGACCCTGACCCGCAACCTGAGCTTGACCTTGAACTTGTCCCTGCCCCTGACCTTGACCTTGAGCCTGACCCTGACCTTGAACTTGAGCCTGACCCTTACCTTGCCCTTGACCCTGACCCTGACCCTGACCCTCACCCTAAACCTAACCCTGACCCTGACCCTGACCTTGACCCTGACCCTCACCCTAAAACTGAACCTGACCCTGACCCGGACCTTGGCCTTGAACCTCACCCTGTCAATGACCCTGACCCTGACCCTGACATTGACCTTGACCTTGACCCTCACGCTGACCCTCACCTTAAACCTGACACGGACTCTGACAATAACCTTCACCTTGACCCTGACCCTGAACTTGACCTTGACCCTGACCCTGACCTTGACTTTGAGCTTGACCCTGACCTTGACCTTGACCCTGACCCTCACCCTGTGCTTGACCTTGAACTTGTCCCTGACCCTGATCTTGACCTTTACCCTGACCCTCACCCTAAACCTGACCCTGACCCTGACCTTGAACTTGAACCTGACCCTGACCTTGATCTTGACCCTGACCCTCACCCTCACCCTCACCCTGATCCTGACCCTTATACTGAACCTGACCTTGATCTTGACCCTGACCCTGACCTTGACCTTGACCCTGACCCTTACCTTGACCTTGACCCTGACCCTGACATTAACCTTGACATTGACCCTGAACTTGAACTTGACCTTGACCCTCACTCTACCTTGACCTTGACCCTGACCCTGACACTGACCCTGCACCTGACCTGACCCTGACCAAGACGCTGACCCTACCCCTCACCTTGACCTTGACCTTGACCCTACCCCTCACCTTGACCTTGACCTTGACCCTGACCCTGACCCTGACCTTGACCTTGACCCTGACCCTCAACCTGACACTCACCCTAAACCTGACCCTGACCCTGACCTTGACCTTGACCCTGACCCTCAACCAGACACTCACCCTAAACCTGACCCTGACCCTGACCTTGAACTTGAACCTGACCCTTACCCTGACCATGACCCTGACCTTGAACCTGAACCTAACCCTGCCCCTCACACTAAACCTGACCCTGACGCTGACCCTGGCCTTGACCTTGACCGTGACCCTGACCTTGACCTTGACCTTGAACTTGACCCTGACCCTGACCCTTACCCTGACCCTGACCCTGACCCTGACTTTATGCCTTACCGTGATCCTGACCCTGACCCGGCACCTGACCCTCACCCTGACCGTGACCCTGACCTAATCCTAACCCTGGTCCTAATGCTGACCCTGACCCTAACCCTGACCCTCACCATAATCGTCAGCCTGACCCTGAACCTGACTTTGACCCTGACATTGACCTTGTCCCTGATCTTGACCCTGACCCTAAGTCTGACCGTGACACTGAACGTGACCTTGACCCTGACCCTGACCTTGACCCTGAAACTGACCCTGACCCTGACACTGACCCTAACCCTAAACCTGACCCTGACCCTGACCTTGACCTTGACCCTGACCCTGACCTTGAACTTGAGCCTGACCCTTACCTTGAACTTGAACTTTAATTTGACCTTGACCCTGACCCTGACCCTCAGCCTAAATCTGACCCTGACCCTGAACCTGAACCTCACCCTCACCCTAAACCTAACCCTGACCCTGACCTTGACCTGGACCTTGACCTGACCCTCACCCTGAGCTTGACCTTGAACTTGACCCTGACCCTGACCTTGACCCTGACCCTGACCTTGACCTTGACACTGAGCTTGACCTGGACCTTGACCCTGACCTTGACCCTGACTTTAAGTCTTACCGTGACCCTGAAACTGACCCGGCACCTGACCCTCACCCTGACCTGACCCTAACCCTGATCCTAATGCTGACCCTGACCCTGA
Organism: Clangula hyemalis; assembly: GCA_963989345.1. Next base: position 145,003 of record CAXDIO010000207.1, read on the forward strand.
CCCTCACCATAATCCTCAGCCTGACCCTGAACCTAACCCTGAACCTGACTTTGACCCTGACATTGACCTTGACCCTGACCTTGACCCTGACCCGAAGTCTGACCGTGACCGTGACACTGAACGTGACCTTGACCCTGACCCTGACCCTGACCTTGACCCTGAACCTCACCCTAAAACTGACCCTGACCCTGACCCGGACCTTGGCCTTGACCCTCACCCTGACCATGACCCTGACACTGAACTTGACAATGACCCTGACCCTGACCCTGACCTTGACCTTGACATTGACCCTGACCTTGACCTTGACCTTGACCTTGTCCCTTACCCTGACCTTGACCTTGACCCTGACCTTGACCTTGACCTTGACCCTAAGTCTGACCCTGACCCTGACCATGACCCTGACCTTGAACCTGAACCTAACCCTGACCCTGAACGGGACACTGACACTATCCCTCATCTTGACCTTGACCTTGTCCCTGACCTTGACCTTCACCTTGATCCTGACCCTCACCCTGCCCCTCACACTAAACCTGACCCTGACGCTGACCCTGACCTTGACCTTGACCGTGACCCTGACCTTGACCTTGACACTGAGCTTGACCTGGACCTTGACCCTGACCTTGACCCTGACTTTAAGTCTTACCATGACCCTGACCCTGACCCGGCGCCTGACCCTCACCCTGACCTGACCCTAAACCTGATCCTAATGCTGACCCTGACCCTGACCCTCACCATAATCCTCAGCCTGACCCTGAACCTAACCCTGAACCTGACTTTGACCCTGACATTGACCTTGACCCTGACCTTGACCCTGACCCGAAGTCTGACCGTGACCGTGACACTGAACGAGACCTTAGCCCTGACCCTGACCTTAACCCTGAAACTAACCCTGACCCTGACACTGTCCCTAAACCTAAACCTGCCCTGACCGTGACCTTGACCTTGACCTTGACCTTGAACTTGACAATGACCCTGACCCTGACCCTGACCTTGACCTTGAACCTCACACTAAAACTGACCCTGACACTGAACTTGACAATGACCCTGACCCTGACTCTGACAATGACATTGACCTTGACCCTGACCCTTACCTTGACCTTGACCCTGACCCTTACCCTGACCCTGACCCTGACCCTGACCTTGACATTGACATTGACCCTGAACTTGACCTTGAACTTGACCCTGACCATCACCCTGACCCTGACCCTGACCCTGACCTTGAACTTGAACACGACCCTGACCTTGAACTTGATCTTGACCCTGACCCTCACCCTAAACCTAACCCTGACCCTAAAATTGCCCCCGACCCTCACCCTAAAACTGACCCTGACCCTGACCCTGACCCGGCCCTTGGCCTTGACCCTCACCCTGACAATGACCCTGACCCTGACCTTGACCTTGACCTTGACCCTGACGCTGACCCTTACCCTAAACCTGACACTGACTCTGACAATGACCTTGACCTTGACCCTGACCCTGAACTTGACCTTGACCCTGACACTGACATTCACCCTGATCCTGACCCTGACCTTGACGTTGACCCTGACCTTGATATTCACCCTGACCCAAAGTCTGACCCTGACCCTGACCCTGTCCCTGACATTGACCCTGACCTTGACCTTGACCTTGACCCTGACCCTCAACCTGACCCTGAACCTGACCTTGACCTTGACCTTGTCCCTGACCCTGACATTGACCTTGACCCGGACCATGATCTTGACCTTCACCCTAAGTCTGACCCTGACCATGACCCTGAACTTGAACCTGAACCTAACCCTGACCCTGACCTGGACACTGACACTATCCCTCAATTTGACCTTGACCCTGACCCTGACCCTGACCTTGACCCTGACCCTCACCCTGAAACTGAACCTGACCCTGACACTGACCCGGACCTTGGCCTTGACCTTGACCCTGACCCTGACCCTCACCCTAAACTTGACACTGACTCTGACAATGACCTTGACCTTGACCCTGACCCAGAACTTGACCTTGACCCTGACCCTGACCTTGACCTTGACATTGAACCTCACCTTGACCTTGACCCTGACCCGCACCCTGAGCTTGACCTTGAACTTGTCCCTGCCCCTGACCTTGACCTTGAGCCTGACCCTGACCTTGAACTTGAGCCTGACCCTGACCCTGACCCTCACCCTAAACCTAACCCTGACCCTGACCCTGACCTTGACCCTGACCCTCACCCTAAAACTGAACCTGACCCTGACCCGGACCTTGGCCTTGAACCTCACCCTGTCAATGACCCTGACCCTGACCCTGACCCTGACATTGACCTTGACCCTCACGCTGACCCTCATCTTAAACCTGACACGGACTCTGACAATAACCTTCACCTTGACCCTGACCCTGAACTTGACCTTGACCCTGACCCTGACCTTGACTTTGAGCTTGACCCTGACCTTGACCTTGACCCTGACCCTCACCCTGTGCTTGACCTTGAACTTGTCCCTGACCCTGATCTTGACCTTTACCCTGACCCTCACCCTGACCCTCACCCTAAACCTGACCCTGACCCTGACCTTGAACTTGAACCTGACCCTGACCTTGATCTTGACCCTGACCCTCACCCTCACCCTCACCCTGATCCTGACCCTTATACTGACCCTGACCTTGACCTTGACCCTGACCCTTACCTTGACCTTGACCCTGACCCTGACATTAACCTTGACATTGACCCTGAACTTGAACTTGACCTTGACCCTCACTCTACCTTGACCTTGACCCTGACCCTGACACTGACCCTGCACCTGACCTGACCCTGACCAAGACGCTGACCCTACCCCTCACCTTGACCTTGACCTTGACCCTACCCCTCACCTTGACCTTGACCTTGACCCTGACCCTGACCCTGACCTTGACCTTGACCCTGACCCTCAACCTGACACTCACCCTAAACCTGACCCTGACCCTGACCTTGACCTTGACCCTGACCCTCAACCAGACACTCACCCTAAACCTGACCCTGACCCTGACCTTGAACTTGAACCTGACCCTTACCCTGACCATGACCCTGACCTTGAACCTGAACCTAACCCTGCCCCTCACACTAAACCTGACCCTGACGCTGACCCTGGCCTTGACCTTGACCATGACCCTGACCTTGACCTTGACCTTGAACTTGACCCTGACCCTTACCCTGACCCTGACCCTGACTTTATGCCTTACCGTGATCCTGACCCTGACCCGGCACCTGACCCTCACCCTGACCGTGACCCTGACCTAATCCTAACCCTGGTCCTAATGCTGACCCTGACCCTAACCCTGACCCTCACCATAATCGTCAGCCTGACCCTGAACCTGACTTTGACCCTGACATTGACCTTGTCCCTGATCTTGACCCTGACCCTAAGTCTGACCGTGACACTGAACGTGACCTTGACCCTGACCCTGACCTTGACCCTGAAACTGACCCTGACCCTGACCCTGACCCTAACCCTAAACCTGACCCTGACCCTGACCTTGACCTTGACCCTGACCCTGACCTTGAACTTGAGCCTGACCCTTACCTTGAACTTGAACTTTAATTTGACCTTGACCCTGACCCTGACCCTCAGCCTAAATCTGACCCTGACCCTGAACCTGAACCTCACCCTCACCCTAAACTTAACCCTGACCCTGACCTTGACCTTGACCTTGACCTGACCCTCACCCTGAGCTTGACCTTGAACTTGACCCTGACCCTGACCTTGATCCTGACCCTGACCTTGACCTTGACACTGAGCTTGACCTGGACCTTGACCCTGACCTTGACCCTGACTTTAAGTCTTACCGTGACCCTGAAACTGACCCGGCACCTGACCCTCACCCTGACCTGACCCTAACCCTGATCCTAATGCTGACCCTGACCCTGACCCTCACCATAATCCTCAGCCTGACCCTGAACCTAACCCTGAACCTGACTTTGACCCTGACATTGACCTTGACCCTGACCTTGACCCTGACCTGAAGTCTGACCGTGACCGTGACACTGAACGTGACCTTGACCCTGACCCTGACCCTGACCTTGACCCTGAACCTCACCCTAAAACTGACCCTGACCCTGACCCGGACCTTGACCTTGACCCTGATGCTGACCCTCACCCTAAATCTGACACTGACTCTGACCCTGACCTTGACCTTGACCCTGACCCTGAACTTGACCTTTACCCTGACCCTGACCTTGACCTTGACATTGACCCTGACCTTGACCTTGACCTTGACCTTGTCCCTTACCCTGACCTTGACCTTGACCCTGACCTTGACCTTGACCTTGACCCTAAGTCTGACCCTGACCCTGACCATGACCCTGACCTTTGTCTTGACCCTCACCCTAAACCTAACCCTGACCCTGACCCTGATCTTGACCTTGACCCTGACCCTGACACTGCTCCTGCACCTGACCTGACTCTGACCAAGACGCTGACCCTGCCCTTCATCTTGATCTTGACCCTGACCCTGACCCTGACCATGACCTTGACCTTGACCTTGTCCCTTACCCTGACCTTGACCTTGACCCTGACCTTGACCTTGACCCTAAGTCTGACCCTGACCCTGACCATGACCCTGACCTTGAACCTGAACCTAACCCTGACCCTGAACGGGACACTGACACTATCCCTCATCTTGACCTTGACCTTGTCCCTGACCTTGACCTTCACCTTGATCTTGACCCTCACCCTGCCCCTCACACTAAACCTGACCCTGACGCTGACCCTGACCTTGACCTTGACCGTGACCCTGACCTTGACCTTGACCTTGACCTTGAACGTGACCCTGACCCTGACCCTTACCCTGACCTGGATCTTGACAATGACCATTAACTTGACCTTGATCTTCACCCTGACCCTGACCTTGACCTTGACACTGAGCTTGACCTGGACCTTGACCCTGACCTTGACCCTGACTTTAAGTCTTACCATGACCCTGACCCTGACCCGGCGCCTGACCCTCACCCTGACCTGACCCTAAACCTGATCCTAATGCTGACCCTGACCCTGACCCTCACCATAATCCTCAGCCTGACCCTGAACCTAACCCTGAACCTGACTTTGACCCTGACATTGACCTTGACCCTGACCTTGACCCTGACCCGAAGTCTGACCGTGACCATGACACTGAACGAGACCTTAGCCCTGACCCTGACCTTAACCCTAAAACTAACCCTGACCCTGACACTGTCCCTAAACCTAAACCTGCCCTGACCGTGACCTTGACCTTGACCTTGACCTTGACCTTGAACTTGACCTTGACCCTGACCCTGACCCTGACCTTGAACCTCACACTAAAACTGACCCTGACACTGAACTTGACAATGACCCTGACCCTGACCCTGACCTTGACCTTGAACCTCACACTAAAACTGACCCTGACACTGAACTTGACAATGACCCTGACCCTGACTCTGACAATGACATTGACCTTGACCCTGACCCTTACCTTGACTTTGACCCTGACCCTTACCCTGACCCTGACCCTGACCCTGACCTTGACATTGACATTGACCCTGAACTTGACCTTGAACTTGACCCTGACCATCACCCTGACCCTGACCCTGACCCTGACCTTGAACTTGAACATGACCCTGACCTTGAACTTGATCTTGACCCTGACCCTCACCCTAAACCTAACCCTGACCCTAAAATTGCCCCTGACCCTCACCCTAAAACTGACCCTGACCCTGACCCTGACCCGGCCCTTGGCCTTGACCCTCACCCTGACAATGACCCTGACCCTGACCTTGACCTTGACCTTGACCCTGACGCTGACCCTTACCCTAAACCTGACACTGACTCTGACAATGACCTTGACCTTGACCCTGACCCTGAACTTGACCTTGACCCTGACACTGACATTCACCCTGATCCTGACCCTGACCTTGACGTTGACCCTGACCTTGATATTCACCCTGACCCAAAGTCTGACCCTGACCCTGACCCTGTCCCTGACATTGACCCTGACCTTGACCTTGACCTTGACCCTGACCCTCAACCTGACCCTGAACCTGACCTTGACCTTGACCTTGTCCCTGACCCTGACATTGACCTTGACCCGGACCATGATCTTGACCTTGACCCTAAGTCTGACCCTGACCATGACCCTGAACTTGAACCTGAACCTAACCCTGACCCAGACCTGGACACTGACACTATCCCTCAATTTGACCTTGACCTTGACTTTGACCTTGACCTTGACCTTGACCTTGACCTTGACCCTGACCTTGACCCTGACCCTCACCCTGAAACTGAACCTGACCCTGACACTGACCCGGACCTTGGCCTTGACCTTGACCCTGACCCTGACCCTCACCCTAAACTTGACACTGACTCTGACAATGACCTTGACCTTGACCCTGACCCAGAACTTGACCTTGACCCTGACCCTGACCTTGACCTTGACATTGAACCTCACCTTGACCTTGACCCTGACCCGCACCCTGAGCTTGACCTTGAACTTGTCCCTGCCCCTGACCTTGACCTTGAGCCTGACCCTGACCTTGAACTTGAGCCTGACCCTGACCCTGACCCTCACCCTAAACCTAACCCTGACCCTGACCCTGACCTTGACCCTGACCCTCACCCTAAAACTGAACCTGACCCTGACCCGGACCTTGGCCTTGAACCTCACCCTGTCAATGACCCTGACCCTGACCCTGACCCTGACATTGACCTTGACCCTCACGCTGACCCTCATCTTAAACCTGACACGGACTCTGACAATAACCTTCACCTTGACCCTGACCCTGAACTTGACCTTGACCCTGACCCTGACCTTGACTTTGAGCTTGACCCTGACCTTGACCTTGACCCTGACCCTCACCCTGTGCTTGACCTTGAACTTGTCCCTGACCCTGATCTTGACCTTTACCCTGACCCTCACCCTGACCCTCACCCTAAACCTGACCCTGACCCTGACCTTGAACTTGAACCTGACCCTGACCTTGATCTTGACCCTGACCCTCACCCTCACCCTCACCCTGATCCTGACCCTTATACTGACCCTGACCTTGACCTTGACCCTGACCCTTACCTTGACCTTGACCCTGACCCTGACATTAACCTTGACATTGACCCTGAACTTGAACTTGACCTTGACCCTCACTCTACCTTGACCTTGACCCTGACCCTGACACTGACCCTGCACCTGACCTGACCCTGACCAAGACGCTGACCCTACCCCTCACCTTGACCTTGACCTTGACCCTACCCCTCACCTTGACCTTGACCTTGACCCTGACCCTGACCCTGACCTTGACCTTGACCCTGACCCTCAACCTGACACTCACCCTAAACCTGACCCTGACCCTGACCTTGACCTTGACCCTGACCCTCAACCAGACACTCACCCTAAACCTGACCCTGACCTTGAACTTGAACCTGACCCTTACCCTGACCATGACCCTGACCTTGAACCTGAACCTAACCCTGCCCCTCACACTAAACCTGACCCTGACGCTGACCCTGGCCTTGACCTTGACCATGACCCTGACCTTGACCTTGACCTTGAACTTGACCCTGACCCTGACCCTTACCCTGACCCTGACCCTGACTTTATGCCTTACCGTGATCCTGACCCTGACCCGGCACCTGACCCTCACCCTGACCGTGACCCTGACCTAATCCTAACCCTGGTCCTAATGCTGACCCTGACCCTAACCCTGACCCTCACCATAATCGTCAGCCTGACCCTGAACCTGACTTTGACCCTGACATTGACCTTGTCCCTGATCTTGACCCTGACCCTAAGTCTGACCGTGACACTGAACGTGACCTTGACCCTGACCCTGACCTTGACCCTGAAACTGACCCTGACCCTGACACTGACCCTAACCCTAAACCTGACCCTGACCCTGACCTTGAACTTGAGCCTGACCCTTACCTTGAACTTGAACTTTAATTTGACCTTGACCCTGACCCTGACCCTCAGCCTAAATCTGACCCTGACCCTGAGCCTGAACCTCACCCTCACCCTAAACTTAACCCTGACCCTGACCTTGACCTTGACCTTGACCTGACCCTCACCCTGAGCTTGACCTTGAACTTGACCCTGACCCTGACCTTGATCCTGACCCTGACCTTGACCTTGACACTGAGCTTGACCTGGACCTTGACCCTGACCTTGACCCTGACTTTAAGTCTTACCGTGACCCTGAAACTGACCCGGCACCTGACCCTCACCCTGACCTGACCCTAACCCTGATCCTAATGCTGACCCTGACCCTGACCCTCACCATAATCCTCAGCCTGACCCTGAACCTAACCCTGAACCTGACTTTGACCCTGACATTGACCTTGACCCTGACCTTGACCCTGACCTGAAGTCTGACCGTGACCGTGACACTGAACGTGACCTTGACCCTGACCCTGACCCTGACCTTGACCCTGAACCTCACCCTAAAACTGACCCTGACCCTGACCCGGACCTTGACCTTGACCCTGATGCTGACCCTCACCCTAAATCTGACACTGACTCTGACCCTGACCTTGACCTTGACCCTGACCCTGAACTTGACCTTGACCCTGACCCTGACCTTGACCTTGACATTGACCCTGACCTTGACCTTGACCTTGACCTTGTCCCTTACCCTGACCTTGACCTTGACCCTGACCTTGACCTTGACCTTGACCCTAAGTCTGACCCTGACCCTGACCATGACCCTGACCTTTGTCTTGACCCTCACCCTAAACCTAACCCTGACCCTGACCCTGACCCTGATCTTGACCTTGACCCTGACCCTGACACTGCTCCTGCACCTGACCTGACTCTGACCAAGACGCTGACCCTGCCCTTCATCTTGATCTTGACCCTGACCCTGACCCTGACCATGACCTTGACCTTGACCTTGTCCCTTACCCTGACCTTGACCTTGACCCTGACCTTGACCTTGACCTTGACCCTAAGTCTGACCCTGACCCTGACCATGACCCTGACCTTGAACCTGAACCTAACCCTGACCCTGAACGGGACACTGACACTATCCCTCATCTTGACCTTGACCTTGTCCCTGACCTTGACCTTCACCTTGATCTTGACCCTCACCCTGCCCCTCACACTAAACCTGACCCTGACGCTGACCCTGACCTTGACCTTGACCGTGACCCTGACCTTGACCTTGACCTTGACCTTGAACGTGACCCTGACCCTGACCCTTACCCTGACCTGGATCTTGACAATGACCATTAACTTGACCTTGATCTTCACCCTGACCCTGACCTTGACCTTGACACTGAGCTTGACCTGGACCTTGACCCTGACCTTGACCCTGACTTTAAGTCTTACCATGACCCTGACCCTGACCCGGCGCCTGACCCTCACCCTGACCTGACCCTAAACCTGATCCTAATGCTGACCCTGACCCTGACCCTCACCATAATCCTCAGCCTGACCCTGAACCTAACCCTGAACCTGACTTTGACCCTGACATTGACCTTGACCCTGACCTTGACCCTGACCCGAAGTCTGACCGTGACCATGACACTGAACGAGACCTTAGCCCTGACCCTGACCTTAACCCTGAAACTAACCCTGACCCTGACACTGTCCCTAAACCTAAACCTGCCCTGACCGTGACCTTGACCTTGACCTTGACCTTGACCTTGAACTTGACCTTGACCCTGACCCAGACCCTGACCTTGACCTTGAACCTCACACTAAAACTGACCCTGACACTGAACTTGACAATGACCCTGACCCTGACCCTGACCTTGACCTTGAACCTCACACTAAAACTGACCCTGACACTGAACTTGACAATGACCCTGACCCTGACTCTGACAATGACATTGACCTTGACCCTGACCCTTACCTTCACTTTGACCCTGACCCTTATCCTGACCCTGACCCTGACCCTGACCTTGACATTGACATTGACCCTGAACTTGACCTTGAACTTGACCCTGACCATCACCCTGACCCTGACCCTGACCCTGACCTTGAACTTGAACATGACCCTGACCTTGAACTTGATCTTGACCCTGACCCTCACCCTAAACCTAACCCTGACCCTAAAATTGCCCCTGACCCTCACCCTAAAACTGACCCTGACCCTGACCCTGACCCGGCCCTTGGCCTTGACCCTCACCCTGACAATGACCCTGACCCTGACCTTGACCTTGACCTTGACCCTGACGCTGACCCTTACCCTAAACCTGACACTGACTCTGACAATGACCTTGACCTTGACCCTGACCCTGAACTTGACCTTGACCCTGACACTGACATTCACCCTGATCCTGACCCTGACCTTGACGTTGACCCTGACCTTGATATTCACCCTGACCCAAAGTCTGACCCTGACCCTGACCCTGTCCCTGACATTGACCCTGACCTTGACCTTGACCTTGACCCTGACCCTCAACCTGACCCTGAACCTGACCTTGACCTTGACCTTGTCCCTGACCCTGACATTGACCTTGACCCGGACCATGATCTTGACCTTCACCCTAAGTCTGACCCTGACCATGACCCTGAACTTGAACCTGAACCTAACCCTGACCCTGACCTGGACACTGACACTATCCCTCAATTTGACCTTGACCTTGACTTTGACCTTGACCTTGACCTTGACCTTGACCCTGACCCTGACCCTGACCTTGACCCTGACCCTCACCCTGAAACTGAACCTGACCCTGACACTGACCCGGACCTTGGCCTTGACCTTGACCCTGACCCTGACCCTCACCCTAAACTTGACACTGACTCTGACAATGACCTTGACCTTGACCCTGACCCAGAACTTGACCTTGACCCTGACCCTGACCTTGACCTTGACATTGAACCTCACCTTGACCTTGACCTTGACCCTGACCCGCACCCTGAGCTTGACCTTGAACTTGTCCCTGCCCCTGACCTTGACCTTGAGCCTGACCCTTACCTTGCCCTTGACCCTGACCCTGACCCTGACCCTCACCCTAAACCTAACCCTGACCCTGACCCTGACCTTGACCCTGACCCTCACCCTAAAACTGAACCTGACCCTGACCCGGACCTTGGCCTTGAACCTCACCCTGTCAATGACCCTGACCCTGACCCTGACATTGACCTTGACCTTGACCCTCACGCTGACCCTCACCTTAAACCTGACACGGACTCTGACAATAACCTTCACCTTGACCCTGACCCTGAACTTGACCTTGACCCTGACCCTGACCTTGACTTTGAGCTTGACCCTGACCTTGACCTTGACCCTGACCCTCACCCTGTGCTTGACCTTGAACTTGTCCCTGACCCTGATCTTGACCTTTACCCTGACCCTCACCCTGACCCTCACCCTAAACCTGACCCTGACCCTGACCTTGAACTTGAACCTGACCCTGACCTTGATCTTGACCCTGACCCTCACCCTCACCCTCACCCTGATCCTGACCCTTATACTGAACCTGACCTTGATCTTGACCCTGACCCTGACCTTGACCTTGACCCTGACCCTTACCTTGACCTTGACCCTGACCCTGACATTAACCTTGACATTGACCCTGAACTTGAACTTGACCTTGACCCTCACTCTACCTTGACCTTGACCCTGACCCTGACACTGACCCTGCACCTGACCTGACCCTGACCAAGACGCTGACCCTACCCCTCACCTTGACCTTGACCTTGACCCTACCCCTCACCTTGACCTTGACCTTGACCCTACCCCTCACCTTGACCTTGATCTTGACCCTGACCCTGACCCTCACTCGCACCCTGACCCTGACCCTGATACTGAACCTGACCTTGACCTTGACCCTGACCCCGAAATTGACCTCGAACTTGACTTTGACCCTGACCCTGACCCTGACCTTGACCTTGACCCTGACCCTCACCATGACCCTCACCCTCACCCTGACCCTGACCCAGACCCAGACCTCGAACCTTAACCTAACCCTGACCCTGACCGGGACACTGACACTATCCCTCAACTTGACCTTGACCCTGATGCTGACCCTGACCCTGACCTAGACCTTGATCTTGACCCTGACCCTGATCCTCACTCGCACCCTAACCCTGACCCTGATACTGAACCTGACCTTGACCTTGACCCTGACCCCGAAATTGACCTTGAACTTGACCTTGACCCTGACCCTGACCCTGACCTTGACATTGACCCTGCACCTGACCTGGCCCTGACCAAGACGCTGACCCTACCCCTCACCTTGAACTTGACCTTGACCCTGACCCTGAACCTGACCTTGGCCTTGATCTTGACCCTGACCCTGACCCTCACTCGCACCCTGACCCTGATCCTGATACTGAACCTGACCTTGACCTTGACCCTGACCCCGAAATTGACCTTGAACTTGACCTCTACCCTGACCCTCACCCGGACCTTGACATTGACCCTGAACTTGACCTTGACCTTGACCTTGACCCTGACCCTGACATTGACCTTGACATTGACCCTGAACTTGAACTTGAACTTGACCCTCACCCTGACCATTATCCTGACCTTGACCTTGTCCCTTACCCTGACCTTGACCTTGACCTTGACCGGGACCTTGACCTTGACCCTAAGTATGACCCTGACCCTGACCCTGACCCTGACCCTGACCCTGACCCTGACCTTGACCCTGAAACTGACCCTGACCTTGAACTTGACCCTGACCCTGACCTTCAACTTGAGCCTGAACGTTACCTTGAACTTGAACTTTAACTTGACCTTAACCCTGACCCTGACCCTCACCCTAAACCTAACCCTGACCCTGACCTTGACCTTGACCTTGAGCTTGACCTTGACCCAGACCTTGGCCTTGACCCTCACCCTGACAATGACCCTTACACTGAACTTGACAATGACCCTGACCTTGACCCTGACCTTGACCTTGACCTTGACCCTGATGCTGACCCTCACCCTAAACCTGACACTGACTCTGACAATGACCTTGACCTTGACGCTTACCCTGAACTTGACCCTGACCTTGTCCTTGACATTGACCCTGACCTTGACCTTGACCTTGTCCCTGACCATTACCCTGAGCTTGACCTTGAAATTGTCCCTGACCCTGACCTTGACCTGGACCCTTACCTTGACTTTGACCTTCACCTTGACCCTGACCCTGACACTGACCCTGCAGCTGACCTGACCCTGACCAAGACGCTGACCCTACCCCTCACTTTGACCTTGACCTACACCCGACCCCTCACCTTGATGTTGATCTTGACCCTGACCCTGACGCTGACCTTGACCTTGACCCTAACCCTCACCATGACCCTCACCCTCACCCTGACCCTGACCCAGACCCAGACCTCGAACCTTAACCTAACCCTGACCCTGACCGGGACACTGACACTATCCCTCAACTTGACCTTGACCCTGATGCTGACCCTGACCCTGACCTTGACCCTGACCTTGACCCTGACCCGAAGTCTGACCGTGACCGTGACACTGAACGTGACCTTGACCCTGACCCTGAACCTGACCTTGACCCTGTCCTTGACCTTGACCCTGTCCCTTTCCCTGACGTTGACCTTGACCCGACCTCGACCTTGACCTTGACGCTGACCCTGACACTGACCCTGCACCTGACCTGGCCCTGACCAAGACGCTGACCCTACCCCTCACCTTGAACTTGACCTTGACCCTGACCCTGACCCTGACCTTGAACTTCAACCTGACCCTGACCCTGACCTTGATCTTGACCCTGACCCTGACCCTCACTCGCACCCTGACCCTGACCCTAATACTGAACCTGACGTTGACCTTGACCCTGACCCCGAAATTGACCTTGACCTTGACCCTGACCCTGACCCTGACTTTGACATTGACCCTGAACTTGATCTTGACCCTGACCCTCACTCGCACCCTGACCCTGATCCTGATACTGAACCTGACCTTGACCTTGACCCTGACCCCGAAATTGACCTTGAACTTGACCTCTACCCTGACCCTCACCCGGACCTTGACATTGACCCTGAACTTGACCTTGACCTTGACCTTGACCCTGACCCTGACATTGACCTTGACATTGACCCTGAACTTGAACTTGAACTTGACCCTCACCCTGACCATTATCCTGACCTTGACCTTGTCCCTTACCCTGACCTTGACCTTCACCTTGACCGGGACCTTGACCTTGACCCTAAGTATGACCCTGACCCTGACCATGACCCTGACCTTGAACCTGAACCTAACCCTGACCCTGAACGGGACACTGACACTATCCCTGGTCTTGACCTTGACCTTGACCCTGACCCTGACCCTGACCCTGACCCTGACCCTGACCTTGACCCTGAAACTGACCCTGACCTTGAACTTGACCCTGACCCTGACCTTCAACTTGAGCCTGAACGTTACCTTGAACTTGAACTTTAACTTGACCTTAACCCTGACCCTGACCCTCACCCTAAACCTAACCCTGACCCTGACCTTGACCTTGACCTTGAGCTTGACCTTGACCCAGACCTTGGCCTTGACCCTCACCCTGACAATGACCCTTACACTGAACTTGACAATGACCCTGACCTTGACCCTGACCTTGACCTTGACCTTGACCCTGATGCTGACCCTCACCCTAAACCTGACACTGACTCTGACAATGACCTTGACCTTGACGCTTACCCTGAACTTGACCCTGACCTTGTCCTTGACATTGACCCTGACCTTGACCTTGACCTTGTCCCTGACCATTACCCTGAGCTTGACCTTGAAATTGTCCCTGACCCTGACCTTGACCTGGACCCTTACCTTGACTTTGACCTTCACCTTGACCCTGACCCTGACACTGACCCTGCAGCTGACCTGACCCTGACCAAGACGCTGACCCTACCCCTCACTTTGACCTTGACCTACACCCGACCCCTCACCTTGATGTTGATCTTGACCCTGACCCTGACGCTGACCTTGACCTTGACCCTAACCCTCACCATGACCCTCACCCTCACCCTGACCCTGACCCAGACCCAGACCTCGAACCTTAACCTAACCCTGACCCTGACCGGGACACTGACACTATCCCTCAACTTGACCTTGACCCTGATGCTGACCCTGACCCTGACCTTGACCCTGACCTTGACCCTGACCCGAAGTCTGACCGTGACCGTGACACTGAACGTGACCTTGACCCTGACCCTGACCCTGACCTTGACCCTGTCCTTGACCTTGACCCTGTCCCTTTCCCTGACGTTGACCTTGACCCGACCTCGACCTTGACCTTGACGCTGACCCTGACACTGACCCTGCACCTGACCTGGCCCTGACCAAGACGCTGACCCTACCCCTCACCTTGAACTTGACCTTGACCCTGACCCTGACCCTGACCTTGAACTTCAACCTGACCCTGACCCTGACCTTGATCTTGACCCTGACCCTGACCCTCACTCGCACCCTGACCCTGACCCTGATACTGAACCTGACCTTGACCTTGACCCTGACCCCGAAATTGACCTTGAACTTGACCTTGACCCTGACCCTGACCCTGACCTTGACATTGACCCTGAACTTGAACTTGACCTTGACCTTGACCCTGACCCTGACCCTGACCATGACCCTATCCTTGACCTTGACCCTGTCCCTTTCCCTGACGTTGACCTTGACCCGACCTTGACCTTGACCTTGACCCTGACCCTGACACTGACCCTGCACCTGACCTGTCCCTGACCAAGACGCTGACCCTACCCCTCACCTTGACCTTGACACTGACACTGAACTTGACCTTGACCCTGACCCTGACCTTGACCTTGACCTTGACCCGAACTTGACCTTGACCTTGACCCTGACCCTGACACTGACCCTGCACCTGACCTGGCCCTGACCAAGACGCTGACCCTACCCCTCACCTTGACCTTGACCTTGACACTGACGCTGACCCTGACCTTGACCTTGACCCTGACCCTCACCCTAAATCTGACACTGACTCTGACAATGACCTTGACCTTGAACTTCAATCTGACACTCACCCTAAACCTGACCCTGACCCTGACCCTGACCTTGAACTTCAACCTGACCCTGACCTTGACCTTGATCTTGACCCTGACCCTCACTCGCACCCTGACCCTGACCCTGATACTGAACCTGACCTTGAACTTGACCCTGACCCCGAAATTGACCTTGAACTTGACCTTGACCCTGACCCTGACCCTGACCTTGACATTGACCCTGAACTTGAACTTGACCTTGACCCTGACCGCCACCCTGAGCTTGACCTTGAACTTGTCCCTGACCCTGACCATGACCCTGTCCTTGACCTTGACCCTGTCCCTTTCCCTGACGTTGACCTTGACCCTGACCTTGACCTTGACCTTGACCCTGACCCTGACACTGACCCTGCACCTGACCTGGCCCTGACCAAGACGCTGACCCTACCCCTCACCTTGAACTTGACCTTGACCCTGACCCTGAACCTGACCTTGGCCTTGATCTTGACCCTGACACTGACCCTCACTCGCACCCTGACCCTGACCCTGATACTGAACCTGACCTTGACCTTGACCCTGACCCCGAAATTGACCTTGACCTTGACCCTGACCCTGACCCTGACTTTGACATTGACCCTGAACTTGATCTTGACCCTGACCCTCACTCGCACCCTGACCCTGATCCTGATACTGAACCTGACCTTGACCTTGACCCTGACCCCGAAATTGACCTTGAACTTGACCTCTACCCTGACCCTGACCCGGACCTTGACATTGACCCTGAACTTGACCTTGACCTTGACCTTGACCCTGACCCTGACATTGACCTTGACATTGACCCTGAACTTGAACTTGAACTTGACCCTCACCCTGACCATTATCCTGACCTTGACCTTGTCCCTTACCCTGACCTTGACCTTGACCGGGACCTTGACCTTGACCCTAAGTATGACCCTGACCCTGACCATGACCCTGACCTTGAACCTGAACCTAACCCTGACCCTGAACGGGACACTGACACTATCCCTGGTCTTGACCTTGACCTTGACCCTGACCCTGACCCTGACCTTGACCCTGAAACTGACCCTGACCTTGAACTTGACCCTGACCCTGACCTTCAACTTGAGCCTGAACGTTACCTTGAACTTGAACTTTAACTTGACCTTAACCCTGACCCTGACCCTCACCCTAAACCTAACCCTGACCCTGACCTTGACCTTGACCTTGAGCTTGACCTTGACCCAGACCTTGGCCTTGACCCTCACCCTGACAATGACCCTTACACTGAACTTGACAATGACCCTGACCTTGACCCTGACCTTGACCTTGACCTTGACCCTGATGCTGACCCTCACCCTAAACCTGACACTGACTCTGACAATGACCTTGACCTTGACGCTTACCCTGAACTTGACCCTGACCTTGTCCTTGACATTGACCCTGACCTTGACCTTGACCTTGTCCCTGACCATTACCCTGAGCTTGACCTTGAAATTGTCCCTGACCCTGACCTTGACCTGGACCCTTACCTTGACTTTGACCTTCACCTTGACCCTGACCCTGACACTGACCCTGCAGCTGACCTGACCCTGACCAAGACGCTGACCCTACCCCTCACTTTGACCTTGACCTACACCCGACCCCTCACCTTGATGTTGATCTTGACCCTGACCCTGACGCTGACCTTGACCTTGACCCTAACCCTCACCATGACCCTCACCCTCACCCTGACCCTGACCCAGACCCAGACCTCGAACCTTAACCTAACCCTGACCCTGACCGGGACACTGACACTATCCCTCAACTTGACCTTGACCCTGATGCTGACCCTGACCCTGACCTTGACCCTGACCTTGACCCTGACCCGAAGTCTGACCGTGACCGTGACACTGAACGTGACCTTGACCCTGACCCTGAACCTGACCTTGACCCTGTCCTTGACCTTGACCCTGTCCCTTTCCCTGAGGTTGACCTTGACCCGACCTCGACCTTGACCTTGACGCTGACCCTGACACTGACCCTGCACCTGACCTGGCCCTGACCAAGACGCTGACCCTACCCCTCACCTTGAACTTGACCTTGACCCTGACCCTGACCCTGACCTTGAACTTCAACCTGACCCTGACCCTGACCTTGATCTTGACCCTGACCCTGACCCTCACTCGCACCCTGACCCTGACCCTGATACTGAACCTGACCTTGACCTTGACCCTGACCCCGAAATTGACCTTGAACTTGACCTTGACCCTGACCCTGACCCTGACCTTGACATTGACCCTGAACTTGAACTTGACCTTGACCTTCACCCTGACCCTGACCCTGACCATGACCCTATCCTTGACCTTGACCCTGTCCCTTTCCCTGACGTTGACCTTGACCCGACCTTGACCTTGACCTTGACCCTGACCCTGACACTGACCCTGCACCTGACCTGTCCCTGACCAAGACGCTGACCCTACCCCTCACCTTGACCTTGACACTGACACTGAACTTGACCTTGACCCTGACCCTGACCTTGACCTTGACCTTGACCCGAACTTGACCTTGACCTTGACCCTGACCCTGACACTGACCCTGCACCTGACCTGGCCCTGACCAAGACGCTGACCCTACCCCTCACCTTGACCTTGACCTTGACACTGACGCTGACCCTGACCTTGACCTTGACCCTGACCCTCAACCTGACACTCACCCTAAACCTGACCCTGACCCTGACCTTGAACTTCAACCTGACACTCACCCTAAACCTGACCCTGACCCTGACCCTGAACTTGAACTTCAACCTGACACTCACCCTAAACCTGACCCTGACCCTGACCCTGACCTTGAACTTCAACCTGACCCTGACCTTGACCTTGATCTTGACCCTGACCCTCACTCGCACCCTGACCCTGACCCTGATACTGAACCTGACCTTGAACTTGACCCTGACCCCGAAATTGACCTTGAACTTGACCTTGACCCTGACCCTGACCCTGACCTTGACATTGACCCTGAACTTGAACTTGACCTTGACCTTGACCTTGACCCTGACCCTCACCCTGACCCTGACCCTGACCTTGAACCTGAACCTGACCTTGAACCCTGACCCTGACCCTGACCTTCAACTTTAGCCTGAACCTTACTTTGAACTTGAACTTTAACTTGACCTTGACCCTGACCCTGAACCTCACCCTAAACCAAACCCTGACCCTGACCTTGACCTTGATCTTGACCTTGACCCTGACCCTCACCCTGAGCGTGACCTTGAACTTGTCCCTGACCCTGACCTTGACCTGGACCCTTACCTTGACTTTGACCTTCACCTTGACCCTGACCCTGACACTGACCCTGCAGCTGACCTGACCCTGACCAAGACGCTGACCCTACCCCTCACTTTGACCTTGACCTACACCCGACCCCTCACCTTGATGTTGATCTTGACCCTGACCCTGACGCTGACCTTGACCTTGACCCTAACCCTCACCATGACCCTCACCCTCACCCTGACCCTGACCCAGACCCAGACCTCGAACCTTAACCTAACCCTGACCCTGACCGGGACACTGACACTATCCCTCAACTTGACCTTGACCCTGATGCTGACCCTGACCCTGACCTTGACCCTGACCTTGACCCTGACCCGAAGTCTGACCGTGACCGTGACACTGAACGTGACCTTGACCCTGACCCTGAACCTGACCTTGACCCTGTCCTTGACCTTGACCCTGTCCCTTTCCCTGAGGTTGACCTTGACCCGACCTCGACCTTGACCTTGACGCTGACCCTGACACTGACCCTGCACCTGACCTGGCCCTGACCAAGACGCTGACCCTACCCCTCACCTTGAACTTGACCTTGACCCTGACCCTGACCCTGACCTTGAACTTCAACCTGACCCTGACCCTGACCTTGATCTTGACCCTGACCCTGACCCTCACTCGCACCCTGACCCTGACCCTGATACTGAACCTGACCTTGACCTTGACCCTGACCCCGAAATTGACCTTGAACTTGACCTTGACCCTGACCCTGACCCTGACCTTGACATTGACCCTGAACTTGAACTTGACCTTGACCTTGACCCTGACCCTGACCCTGACCATGACCCTATCCTTGACCTTGACCCTGTCCCTTTCCCTGACGTTGACCTTGACCCGACCTTGACCTTGACCTTGACCCTGACCCTGACACTGACCCTGCACCTGACCTGTCCCTGACCAAGACGCTGACCCTACCCCTCACCTTGACCTTGACACTGACACTGAACTTGACCTTGACCCTGACCCTGACCTTGACCTTGACCTTGACCCGAACTTGACCTTGACCTTGACCCTGACCCTGACACTGACCCTGCACCTGACCTGGCCCTGACCAAGACGCTGACCCTACCCCTCACCTTGACCTTGACCTTGACACTGACGCTGACCCTGACCTTGACCTTGACCCTGACCCTCAACCTGACACTCACCCTAAACCTGACCCTGACCCTGACCTTGAACTTCAACCTGACACTCACCCTAAACCTGACCCTGACCCTGACCCTGAACTTGAACTTCAACCTGACACTCACCCTAAACCTGACCCTGACCCTGACCCTGACCTTGAACTTCAACCTGACCCTGACCTTGACCTTGATCTTGACCCTGACCCTCACTCGCACCCTGACCCTGACCCTGATACTGAACCTGACCTTGAACTTGACCCTGACCCCGAAATTGACCTTGAACTTGACCTTGACCCTGACCCTGACCCTGACCTTGACATTGACCCTGAACTTGAACTTGACCTTGACCTTGACCTTGACCCTGACCCTCACCCTGACCCTGACCCTGACCTTGAACCTGAACCTGACCTTGAACCCTGACCCTGACCCTGACCTTCAACTTTAGCCTGAACCTTACTTTGAACTTGAACTTTAACTTGACCTTGACCCTGACCCTGAACCTCACCCTAAACCAAACCCTGACCCTGACCTTGACCTTGATCTTGACCTTGACCCTGACCCTCACCCTGAGCGTGACCTTGAACTTGTCCCTGACCCTGAGCTTGACCTGGACCCTGACCTTGACCTTGACCCTGACCCTGACACTGACCTTGACCTTGACCCTGACCCTCAACCTGACACTCACCCTAAACCTGACCCTGATATTGAACATGACCTTGACCTTGACCCTGACCCTCACACTCACCCTCACCCTGACCCTGACCCTGATATTGAACATGAACTTGACTTTGACCCTGACCCCGAAATTGACCTTGAACTTGACCTTGACTCTGACCCTAACCCTGACCTTCACCCTGACGCTGACCCTCACCCTAAACCTGACACTGACTCTGAAAATGACCTTGACCTTGACCCTGACCCTGACCTTGACCTTGACATTGACCTTGACCTTGAACTTGACCCTGACCCTTACCCTGACCCTGACCCTGACTTTATGCCTTACCGTGATCCTGACCCTGACCCGGCACCTGACCCTCACCCTGACCGTGACCCTGACCTAATCCTAACCCTGGTCCTAATGCTGACCCTGACCCTAACCCTGACCCTCACCATAATCGTCAGCCTGACCCTGAACCTGACTTTGACCCTGACATTGACCTTGTCCCTGATCTTGACCCTGACCCTAAGTCTGACCGTGACACTGAACGTGACCTTGACCCTGACCCTGACCCTGACCTTGACCCTGAAACTGACCCTGACCCTGACACTGACCCTAACCCTAAACCTGACCCTGACCCTGACCTTGACCTTGACCCTGACCCTGACCTTGAACTTGAGCCTGACCCTTACCTTGAACTTGAACTTTAATTTGACCTTGACCCTGACCCTGACCCTCAGCCTAAATCTGACCCTGACCCTGAACCTGAACCTCACCCTCACCCTAAACCTAACCCTGACCCTGACCTTGACCTGGACCTTGACCTGACCCTCACCCTGAGCTTGACCTTGAACTTGACCCTGACCCTGACCTTGACCCTGACCCTGACCTTGACCTTGACACTGAGCTTGACCTGGACCTTGACCCTGACCTTGACCCTGACTTTAAGTCTTACCGTGACCCTGAAACTGACCCGGCACCTGACCCTCACCCTGACCTGACCCTAACCCTGATCCTAATGCTGACCCTGACCCTGACCCTCACCATAATCCTCAGCCTGACCCTGAACCTAACCCTGAACCTGACTTTGACCCTGACATTGACTTTGACCCTGACCTTGACCCTGACCTTGAACTTCAACCTGACCCTGACCTTGACCTTGATCTTGACCCTGACCCTCACTCGCACCCTGACCCTGACCCTGATACTGAACCTGACCTTGAACTTGACCCTGACCCCGAAATTGACCTTGAACTTGACCTTGACCATGAGCCTGACCTTGACATTGACCCTGAACTTGACCTTGACCTTGACCTTGACCCTGACCCTCACCCTGACCCTGACCTTGAACCTGAACCTGACCTTGAACTTGACCCTGACCCTGACCTTCAACTTGAGCCTGAACCTTACCTTGAACTTGAACTTTAACTTGACCTTGACCCTGACCCTCACCCTCACCCTAAACCTAACTCTGACCCAGACCTTGACCTTGACCTTGAGCTTGACCTTGACCCTGATGCTGACCCACATCCTAAACCTGACACTGACTCTGACAATGACCTTGACCTTGACCCTGACTCTGAACTTGGCCTTGACCTGACCCTGACCTTGACCTTGAAATTGACCCTAACCTTGACTTTGATCTTGACCTTGACCCTACCCTCACCCTGAGCTTGACCTTTAACTTGTCCCTGACTCTGACCTTGACCCTGACCCTGACCCTGACCTTGACCCTGAAACTGACCCTGACCCTGACACTGACCCTAACCCTAAACCTGACCCTGACCCTGACCTTGACCTTGACCCTGACCCTGACCTTGAACTTGAGCCTGACCCTTACCTTGAACTTGAACTTTAATTTGACCTTGACCCTGACCCTGACCCTCAGCCTAAATCTGACCCTGACCCTGAACCTGAACCTCACCCTCACCCTAAACCTAACCCTGACCCTGACCTTGACCTGGACCTTGACCTGACCCTCACCCTGAGCTTGACCTTGAACTTGACCCTGACCCTGACCTTGACCCTGACCCTGACCTTGACCTTGACACTGAGCTTGACCTGGACCTTGACCCTGACCTTGACCCTGACTTTAAGTCTTACCGTGACCCTGAAACTGACCCGGCACCTGACCCTCACCCTGACCTGACCCTAACCCTGATCCTAATGCTGACCCTGACCCTGACCCTCACCATAATCCTCAGCCTGACCCTGAACCTAACCCTGAACCTGACTTTGACCCTGACATTGACCTTGACCCTGACCTTGACCCTGACCTTGAACTTCAACCTGACCCTGACCTTGACCTTGATCTTGACCCTGACCCTCACTCGCACCCTGACCCTGACCCTGATACTGAACCTGACCTTGAACTTGACCCTGACCCCGAAATTGACCTTGAACTTGACCTTGACCATGAGCCTGACCTTGACATTGACCCTGAACTTGACCTTGACCTTGACCTTGACCCTGACCCTCACCCTGACCCTGACCTTGAACCTGAACCTGACCTTGAACTTGACCCTGACCCTGACCTTCAACTTGAGCCTGAACCTTACCTTGAACTTGAACTTTAACTTGACCTTGACCCTGACCCTCACCCTCACCCTAAACCTAACTCTGACCCAGACCTTGACCTTGACCTTGAGCTTGACCTTGACCCTGATGCTGACCCACATCCTAAACCTGACACTGACTCTGACAATGACCTTGACCTTGACCCTGACTCTGAACTTGGCCTTGACCTGACCCTGACCTTGACCTTGAAATTGACCCTAACCTTGACTTTGATCTTGACCTTGACCCTACCCTCACCCTGAGCTTGACCTTTAACTTGTCCCTGACTCTGACCTTGACCCTGACCCTGACCCTGACCCTGCACCTGACCTGACTCTGACCAAGACGCTGACCCTACCCCTCACCTTGACCTTGACCTTGACCTTGATCTTGACCCTGACCCTGACCCTCACTCGCACCCTGACCCTGATACTGAACCTGACCTTGACCCTGACCCTGACCCCGAAATTGACCTCGAACTTGACTTTGACCCTGACCCTGACCCTGACCCTGACCCTGACCTTGACCTTGACCCTGACCCTCACCATGACCCTCACCCTCACCCTGACCCTGACCCAGACCCAGACCTCGAAACTTAACCTAACCCTGACCCTGACCGGGACACTGACACTATCCCTCAACTTGACCTTGACCCTGATGCTGACCCTGACCCTGACCTTGACCCTGACCTTGACCTTCAACCTAAACCTAACCCTGACCCTGATCCTGACCTTGACCTTGACCTTGACCCTGACCCTGACCCGGACCTTGGCCTTGACCCTCACCCTGACAATGACCCTGACACTGAACTTGACAATGACCCTGACCTTGACCTTGACCTTGACCCTGATGCTGACCCTCACCCTAAACCTGACACTGACTCTGACAATGACCTTGACCCTGACCCTGACCCTGACCCTGAACTTGTCCTTGACCCTGACCCTGACCTTGACCTTGACCCTGACCCTGACACTGACCCTGCACCTGACCTGGCCCTGACCAAGACGCTGACCCTACCCCTCACCTTGAACTTGACCTTGACCCTGACCCTGACCTTGAACTTCAACCTGACCCTGACCTTGACCTTGATCTTGACCCTGACCCTGACCCTCACTCGCACCCTGACCCTGACCCTGATACTGAACCTGACCTTGACCTTGACCCTGACCCCGAAATTGACCTTGACCTTGACCTTGACCCTGACCCTGACCCTGACCTTGTAATTGACCCTGAACTTGACCTTGACCTTGACCTTGACCCTGACCCTGACCATGACCATGACCTTGTCCTTGACCTTGACCCTGTCCCTTTCCCTGACGTTGACCTTGACCCGACCTTGACCTTGACCTTGACCCTGACCCTGACACTGACCCTGCACCTGACCTGGCCCTGACCAAGACGCTGACCCTACCCCTCACCTTGACCTTGACCTTGACACTGACGCTGACCCTGACCTTGACCTTGACCCTGACCCTCACCCTAAATCTGACACTGACTCTGACAATGACCTTGACCTTGAACTTCAATCTGACACTCACCCTAAACCTGACCCTGACCCTGACCCTGACCTTGAACTTCAACCTGACCCTGACCTTGACCTTGATCTTGACCCTGACCCTCACTCGCACCCTGACCCTGACCCTGATACTGAACCTGACCTTGAACTTGACCCTGACCCCGAAATTGACCTTGAACTTGACCTTGACCCTGACCCTGACCCTGACCTTGACATTGACCCTGAACTTGAACTTGACCTTGACCTTGACCTTGACCCTGACCCTCACCCTGACCCTGACCTTGAACCTGAACCTGACCTTGAACTTGACCCTGACCCTGACCTTCAACTTGAGCCTGAACCTTACCTTGAACTTGAACTTTAACTTGACCTTGACCCTGACCCTCACCCTCACCCTAAACCTAACTCTGACCCAGACCTTGACCTTGACCTTGAGCTTGACCTTGACCCTGATGCTGACCCACATCCTAAACCTGACACTGACTCTGACAATGACCTTGACCTTGACCCTGACTCTGAACTTGGCCTTGACCTGACCCTGACCTTGACCTTGAAATTGACCCTAACCTTGACTTTGATCTTGACCTTGACCCTACCCTCACCCTGAGCTTGACCTTTAACTTGTCCCTGACTCTGACCTTGACCCTGACCCTGACCCTGACCCTGCACCTGACCTGACTCTGACCAAGACGCTGACCCTACCCCTCACCTTGACCTTGACCTTGACCTTGATCTTGACCCTGACCCTGACCCTCACTCACACCCTGACCCTGATACTGAACCTGACCTTGACCTTGACCCTGACCCCGAAATTGACCTCGAACTTGACTTTGACCCTGACCCTGACCCTGACCCTGACCCTGACCTTGACCTTGACCCTGACCCTCACCATGACCCTCACCCTCACCCTGACCCTGACCCAGACCCAGACCTCGAACCTTAACCTAACCCTGACCCTGACCGGGACACTGACACTATCCCTCAACTTGACCTTGACCCTGATGCTGACCCTGACCCTGACCTTGACCCTGACCTTGACCTTCAACCTAAACCTAACCCTGACCCTGATCCTGACCTTGACCTTGACCTTGACCCTGACCCTGACCCGGACCTTGGCCTTGACCCTCACCCTGACAATGACCCTGACACTGAACTTGACAATGACCCTGACCTTGACCTTGACCTTGACCCTGATGCTGACCCTCACCCTAAACCTGACACTGACTCTGACAATGACCTTGACCTTGACCCTGACCCTGAACTTGTCCTTGACCCTGACCCTGACCTTGACCTTGACCCTGACCCTGACACTGACCCTGCACCTGACCTGGCCCTGACCAAGACGCTGACCCTACCCCTCACCTTGAACTTGACCTTGACCCTGACCCTGACCCTCACTCGCACCCTGACCCTGACCCTGATACTGAACCTGACCTTGACCTTGACCCTGACCCCGAAATTGACCTTGAACTTGACCTTGACCCTGACCCTGACCCTGACCTTGTAATTGACCCTGAACTTGACCTTGACCTTGACCTTGACCCTGACCCTGACCATGACCATGACCTTGTCCTTGACCTTGACCCTGTCCCTTTCCCTGACGTTGACCATGACCCGACCTTGACCTTGACCTTGACCCTGACCCTGACACTGACCCTGCACCTGACCTGGCCCTGACCAAGACGCTGACCCTACCCCTCACCTTGACCTTGACCTTGACACTGACGCTGACCCTGACCTTGACCTTGACCCTGACCCTCACCCTAAATCTGACACTGACTCTGACAATGACCTTGACCTTGAACTTCAATCTGACACTCACCCTAAACCTGACCCTGACCCTGACCCTGACCTTGAACTTCAACCTGACCCTGACCTTGACCTTGATCTTGACCCTGACCCTCACTCGCACCCTGACCCTGACCCTGATACTGAACCTGACCTTGAACTTGACCCTGACCCCGAAATTGACCTTGAACTTGACCTTGACCATGAGCCTGACCTTGACATTGACCCTGAACTTGACCTTGACCTTGACCTTGACCCTCACCCTCACCCTGACCCTGACCTTGAACCTGAACCTGACCTTGAACTTGACCCTGACCCTGACCTTCAACTTGAGCCTGAACCTTACCTTGAACTTGAACTTTAACTTGACCTTGACCCTGACCCTCACCCTCACCCTAAACCTAACTCTGACCCAGACCTTGACCTTGACCTTGAGCTTGACCTTGACCCTGATGCTGACCCACATCCTAAACCTGACACTGACTCTGACAATGACCTTGACCTTGACCCTGACTCTGAACTTGGCCTTGACCTGACCCTGACCTTGACCTTGAAATTGACCCTAACCTTGACTTTGATCTTGACCTTGACCCTACCCTCACCCTGAGCTTGACCTTTAACTTGTCCCTGACTCTGACCTTGACCCTGACCCTGACCCTGACCCTGCACCTGACCTGACTCTGACCAAGACGCTGACCCTACCCCTCACCTTGACCTTGACCTTGACCTTGATCTTGACCCTGACCCTGACCCTCACTCGCACCCTGACCCTGATACTGAACCTGACCTTGACCTTGACCCTGACCCCGAAATTGACCTCGAACTTGACTTTGACCCTGACCCTGACCCTGACCCTGACCCTGACCTTGACCTTGACCCTGACCCTCACCATGACCCTCACCCTCACCCTGACCCTGACCCAGACCTAGACCTCGAAACTTAACCTAACCCTGACCCTGACCGGGACACTGACACTATCCCTCAACTTGACCTTGACCCTGATGCTGACCCTGACCCTGACCTTGACCCTGACCTTGACCTTCAACCTAAACCTAACCCTGACCCTGATCCTGACCTTGACCTTGACCTTGACCCTGACCCTGACCCGGACCTTGGCCTTGACCCTCACCCTGACAATGACCCTGACACTGAACTTGACAATGACCCTGACCTTGACCTTGACCTTGACCCTGATGCTGACCCTCACCCTAAACCTGACACTGACTCTGACAATGACCTTGACCCTGACCCTGACCCTGACCCTGAACTTGTCCTTGACCCTGACCCTGACCTTGACCTTGACCCTGACCCTGACACTGACCCTGCACCTGACCTGGCCCTGACCAAGACGCTGACCCTACCCCTCACCTTGAACTTGACCTTGACCCTGACCCTGACCCTGACCTTCAACCTGACCCTGACCTTGACCTTGATCTTGACCCTGACCCTGACCCTCACTCGCACCCTGACCCTGACCCTGATACTGAACCTGACCTTGACCTTGACCCTGACCCCGAAATTGACCTTGAACTTGACCTTGACCCTGACCCTGACCCTGACCTTGTAATTGACCCTGAACTTGACCTTGACCTTGACCTTGACCCTGACCCTGACCATGACCATGACCTTGTCCTTGACCTTGACCCTGTCCCTTTCCCTGACGTTGACCTTGACCCGACCTTGACCTTGACCTTGACCCTGACCCTGACACTGACCCTGCACCTGACCTGGCCCTGACCAAGACGCTGACCCTACCCCTCACCTTGACCTTGACCTTGACACTGACGCTGACCCTGACCTTGACCTTGACCCTGACCCTCACCCTAAATCTGACACTGACTCTGACAATGACCTTGACCTTGAACTTCAATCTGACACTCACCCTAAACCTGACCCTGACCCTGACCCTGACCTTGAACTTCAACCTGACCCTGACCTTGACCTTGATCTTGACCCTGACCCTCACTCGCACCCTGACCCTGACCCTGATACTGAACCTGACCTTGAACTTGACCCTGACCCCGAAATTGACCTTGAACTTGACCTTGACCATGAGCCTGACCTTGACATTGACCCTGAACTTGACCTTGACCTTGACCTTGACCCTGACCCTCACCCTGACCCTGACCTTGAACCTGAACCTGACCTTGAACTTGACCCTGACCCTGACCTTCAACTTGAGCCTGAACCTTACCTTGAACTTGAACTTTAACTTGACCTTGACCCTGACCCTCACCCTCACCCTAAACCTAACTCTGACCCAGACCTTGACCTTGACCTTGAGCTTGACCTTGACCCTGATGCTGACCCACATCCTAAACCTGACACTGACTCTGACAATGACCTTGACCTTGACCCTGACTCTGAACTTGGCCTTGACCTGACCCTGACCTTGACCTTGAAATTGACCCTAACCTTGACTTTGATCTTGACCTTGACCCTACCCTCACCCTGAGCTTGACCTTTAACTTGTCCCTGACTCTGACCTTGACCCTGACCCTGACCCTGACCCTGCACCTGACCTGACTCTGACCAAGACGCTGACCCTACCCCTCACCTTGACCTTGACCTTGACCTTGATCTTGACCCTGACCCTGACCCTCACTCGCACCCTGACCCTGATACTGAACCTGACCTTGACCTTGACCCTGACCCCGAAATTGACCTCGAACTTGACTTTGACCCTGACCCTGACCCTGACCCTGACCCTGACCTTGACCTTGACCCTGACCCTCACCATGACCCTCACCCTCACCCTGACCCTGACCCAGACCCAGACCTCGAAACTTAACCTAACCCTGACCCTGACCGGGACACTGACACTATCCCTCAACTTGACCTTGACCCTGATGCTGACCCTGACCCTGACCTTGACCCTGACCTTGACCTTCAACCTAAACCTAACCCTGACCCTGATCCTGACCTTGACCTTGACCTTGACCCTGACCCTGACCCGGACCTTGGCCTTGACCCTCACCCTGACAATGACCCTGACACTGAACTTGACAATGACCCTGACCTTGACCTTGACCTTGACCCTGATGCTGACCCTCACCCTAAACCTGACACTGACTCTGACAATGACCTTGACCCTGACCCTGACCCTGACCCTGAACTTGTCCTTGACCCTGACCCTGACCTTGACCTTGACCCTGACCCTGACACTGACCCTGCACCTGACCTGGCCCTGACCAAGACGCTGACCCTACCCCTCACCTTGAACTTGACCTTGACCCTGACCCTGACCTTGAACTTCAACCTGACCCTGACCTTGACCTTGATCTTGACCCTGACCCTGACCCTCACTCGCACCCTGACCCTGACCCTGATACTGAACCTGACCTTGACCTTGACCCTGACCCCGAAATTGACCTTGACCTTGACCTTGACCCTGACCCTGACCCTGACCTTGTAATTGACCCTGAACTTGACCTTGACCTTGACCTTGACCCTGACCCTGACCATGACCATGACCTTGTCCTTGACCTTGACCCTGTCCCTTTCCCTGACGTTGACCATGACCCGACCTTGACCTTGACCTTGACCCTGACCCTGACACTGACCCTGCACCTGACCTGGCCCTGACCAAGACGCTGACCCTACCCCTCACCTTGACCTTGACCTTGACACTGACGCTGACCCTGACCTTGACCTTGACCCTGACCCTCACCCTAAATCTGACACTGACTCTGACAATGACCTTGACCTTGAACTTCAATCTGACACTCACCCTAAACCTGACCCTGACCCTGACCCTGACCTTGAACTTCAACCTGACCCTGACCTTGACCTTGATCTTGACCCTGACCCTCACTCGCACCCTGACCCTGACCCTGATACTGAACCTGACCTTGAACTTGACCCTGACCCCGAAATTGACCTTGAACTTGACCTTGACCATGAGCCTGACCTTGACATTGACCCTGAACTTGACCTTGACCTTGACCTTGACCCTGACCCTCACCCTGACCCTGACCTTGAACCTGAACCTGACCTTGAACTTGACCCTGACCCTGACCTTCAACTTGAGCCTGAACCTTACCTTGAACTTGAACTTTAACTTGACCTTGACCCTGACCCTCACCCTCACCCTAAACCTAACTCTGACCCAGACCTTGACCTTGACCTTGAGCTTGACCTTGACCCTGATGCTGACCCACATCCTAAACCTGACACTGACTCTGACAATGACCTTGACCTTGACCCTGACTCTGAACTTGGCCTTGACCTGACCCTGACCTTGACCTTGAAATTGACCCTAACCTTGACTTTGATCTTGACCTTGACCCTACCCTCACCCTGAGCTTGACCTTTAACTTGTCCCTGACTCTGACCTTGACCCTGACCCTGACCCTGACCCTGCACCTGACCTGACTCTGACCAAGACGCTGACCCTACCCCTCACCTTGACCTTGACCTTGACCTTGATCTTGACCCTGACCCTGACCCTCACTCGCACCCTGACCCTGATACTGAACCTGACCTTGACCTTGACCCTGACCCCGAAATTGACCTCGAACTTGACTTTGACCCTGACCCTGACCCTGACCCTGACCTTGACCTTGACCCTGACCCTCACCATGACCCTCACCCTCACCCTGACCCTGACCCAGACCCAGACCTCGAAACTTAACCTAACCCTGACCCTGACCGGGACACTGACACTATCCCTCAACTTGACCTTGACCCTGATGCTGACCCTGACCCTGACCTTGACCCTGACCTTGACCTTCAACCTAAACCTAACCCTGACCCTGATCCTGACCTTGACCTTGACCTTGACCCTGACCCTGACCCGGACCTTGGCCTTGACCCTCACCCTGACAATGACCCTGACACTGAACTTGACAATGACCCTGACCTTGACCTTGACCTTGACCCTGATGCTGACCCTCACCCTAAACCTGACACTGACTCTGACAATGACCTTGACCCTGACCCTGACCCTGACCCTGAACTTGTCCTTGACCCTGACCCTGACCTTGACCTTGACCCTGACCCTGACACTGACCCTGCACCTGACCTGGCCCTGACCAAGACGCTGACCCTACCCCTCACCTTGAACTTGACCTTGACCCTGACCCTGACCTTGAACTTCAACCTGACCCTGACCTTGACCTTGATCTTGACCCTGACCCTGACCCTCACTCGCACCCTGACCCTGACCCTGATACTGAACCTGACCTTGACCTTGACCCTGACCCCGAAATTGACCTTGAACTTGACCTTGACCCTGACCCTGACCCTGACCTTGTAATTGACCCTGAACTTGACCTTGACCTTGACCTTGACCCTGACCCTGACCATGACCATGACCTTGTCCTTGACCTTGACCCTGTCCCTTTCCCTGACGTTGACCTTGACCCGACCTTGACCTTGACCTTGACCCTGACCCTGACACTGACCCTGCACCTGACCTGGCCCTGACCAAGACGCTGACCCTACCCCTCACCTTGACCTTGACCTTGACACTGACGCTGACCCTGACCTTGACCTTGACCCTGACCCTCACCCTAAATCTGACACTGACTCTGACAATGACCTTGACCTTGAACTTCAATCTGACACTCACCCTAAACCTGACCCTGACCCTGACCCTGACCTTGAACTTCAACCTGACCCTGACCTTGACCTTGATCTTGACCCTGACCCTCACTCGCACCCTGACCCTGACCCTGATACTGAACCTGACCTTGAACTTGACCCTGACCCCGAAATTGACCTTGAACTTGACCTTGACCATGAGCCTGACCTTGACATTGACCCTGAACTTGACCTTGACCTTGACCTTGACCCTCACCCTCACCCTGACCCTGACCTTGAACCTGAACCTGACCTTGAACTTGACCCTGACCCTGACCTTCAACTTGAGCCTGAACCTTACCTTGAACTTGAACTTTAACTTGACCTTGACCCTGACCCTCACCCTCACCCTAAACCTAACTCTGACCCAGACCTTGACCTTGACCTTGAGCTTGACCTTGACCCTGATGCTGACCCACATCCTAAACCTGACACTGACTCTGACAATGACCTTGACCTTGACCCTGACTCTGAACTTGGCCTTGACCTGACCCTGACCTTGACCTTGAAATTGACCCTAACCTTGACTTTGATCTTGACCTTGACCCTACCCTCACCCTGAGCTTGACCTTTAACTTGTCCCTGACTCTGACCTTGACCCTGACCCTGACCCTGACCCTGCACCTGACCTGACTCTGACCAAGACGCTGACCCTACCCCTCACCTTGACCTTGACCTTGACCTTGATCTTGACCCTGACCCTGACCCTCACTCGCACCCTGACCCTGATACTGAACCTGACCTTGACCTTGACCCTGACCCCGAAATTGACCTCGAACTTGACTTTGACCCTGACCCTGACCCTGACCCTGACCCTGACCTTGACCTTGACCCTGACCCTCACCATGACCCTCACCCTCACCCTGACCCTGACCCAGACCCAGACCTCGAAACTTAACCTAACCCTGACCCTGACCGGGACACTGACACTATCCCTCAACTTGACCTTGACCCTGATGCTGACCCTGACCCTGACCTTGACCCTGACCTTGACCTTCAACCTAAACCTAACCCTGACCCTGATCCTGACCTTGACCTTGACCTTGACCCTGACCCTGACCCGGACCTTGGCCTTGACCCTCACCCTGACAATGACCCTGACACTGAACTTGACAATGACCCTGACCTTGACCTTGACCTTGACCCTGATGCTGACCCTCACCCTAAACCTGACACTGAATCTGACCCTGACCCTAACCATGACCCTTATCCTGACCATAAAGCAGACCCTTACACTTACCATAAGCCCTTACCTGACCCTAACTCCAAACCTTTACGGTAATACTAATCCATTAGATGTTCATATGGGGAATCGAACCTGGGACCCAAACTGGGGATAGGAGTCTACCTGTGGACCCGGGACAGGAGTGCGGAATCGAACATCGTTCCCAGGGCTGGGGACCTTGCCCGAGCCGGGGACTAGGGGTCGGTGCGTGGAATCAAACCAAGGACCCTATCCAGGGCACGACTGTACCAGTGGACTAGGGGCCGTTTTAAGGAATCGAAGCTGGTACCCGGGGCTGGAGATCCTACACGACCGTGGCACTAGAAGCCGGTGTAGGGTATGGAATCTGGGACCCGATCCGGGGACACGACTCTACATGTGGACGCGGGGCAGGAGTGCGGAATCGAACTTCGTTTCCAGGGCTGGGGACTGTTCCCCTACCAGAGGTCTTTGGGCCGATACGGTCAATCGAAACAGTGACTCGGGGCTGGGGACCACACACGACACTGGGACTAGAAGCCGGTGTAGGGTATGGAACCTGGGACCCGATCCGGGGACACGACTCTACCTGTGGACGCGGGGCAGGAGTGCGGAATCGAACTTCTTTTCTAGGGCTGGGGACTGTTCCCCTATCAGAGGTCTTTGGGCCGATACGGTCAATCGAAACAGTGACCCGGGGCTGGGGACCCTGCACGACACTGGGACTAGAAACCAGTGTAGGGTATGGAACCTGGGACCCGATCCGGGGACACGACTCTACCTGTGGACGCGGGGCAGGAGTGCGGAATCGAACTTCGTTCCCAGGGCTGGGGACCTTGCCGGAGCCGTGGACTAGGGGTCGGTGCGTGGAAACGAACCAAGGACCCTATCCGGGGACATGACTCTACCAGTGGTCTAGGGGCCGTTTTAAGGAATTGAAGCTGGTACACGCGGCTGGAGACCCTACACGACCCTGGCACTAGACGCCGGTGTGGGGAATCCAACCTGGGACCTTAGTCGGAGACTCGACTCTACCTGTGGATGTGGGGTAGGAGTGCGGAATCGAACTTCGTTCCCAGGGCTGGGGACCTTGCCCGAGCCGGGGACTAGGGGTCGGTGCGTGGAAACGAACCAAGGGCCATGTCCCGGGCACGACTGTACCAGTGGACTAGGGGCCGTTTTAAGGAATTGAAGCTGATACCCGCGGCTGGAGACCCTTCATGACCCTGGCACTAGAAGCCGGTGTAGGGTATGGAATCTGGGACCCGATCCAGGGACACGACTCTACATGTGGACGCGGGGCAGGAGTGCGGAATCGAACTTCTTTTCTAGGGCTGGGGACTGTTCCCCTATCAGAGGTCTTTGGGCCGATACGGTCAATCGAAACAGTGACCCGGGGCTGGGGACCCTGCACGACACTGGGACAAGAAGCCAGTGTAGGGTATGGAACCTGGGACCCGATCCGGGGACACGACTCTACCTGTGGACGCGGGGCAGGAGTGCGGAATCGAACTTCGTTCCCGGGGCTGGGGACCTTGCCCGAGCCGGGGACTAGGGGTCGGTGCGTGGAAACGAACCAAGGACCCTATTCGGGGACATGACTCTACCAGTGGTCTAGGGACCGTTTTAAGGAATTGAAGCTGGTACCCGGGGCTGGAGACCCTACACGACCGTGGCACTAGAAGCCGGTGTGGGGAATCGAACCTGGGACCTGAGCCGGGGACAAGACTCTACCCGGGGACCCGGGGCAGGAGTGGGGACTCGAACTTCATTGCCCGGGCTGGGGACCGTACACGACCCGGGGACTAGGGGCCGATACGGGGAATCAAATCAGGGACCCGGGGCTGGAGACCCTACACGGCCCGGGGACTAGAATCCGGTGTGGGGAATCAAACCTGGGAACCAGGGTCAGGTTCCCGACTCGATCCGAAGACCCGGGGCCATTTTAGGAAACAGATCCAGGTACCGGGGCTGAGGACTGTACCCGACCCGGGGACCAGGGGCTGGGGTAGGGAATCGAAACAGGGACAAGGGGCTGGAGACACTACACGACACTGGGACTAGAAGCCGGTGTAGGGTATGGAACCTGGGACCCGATCCGGGGACACGACTCTACCTGTGGACGCGGGGCAGGAGTGCGGAATCGAACTTCGTTCCCAGGGCTGGGGACCTTGCCGGAGCCGGGGACTAGGGGTCGGTGCGTGGAAACGAACCAAGGACCCTATCCGGGGACATGACTCTACCAGTGGTCTAGGGGCCGTTTTAAGGAATTGAAGCTGGTACACGCGGCTGGAGACCCTACACGACCGTGGCACTAGAAGCCGGTGTGGGGAATCGAACCTGGGACCTGAGCCGGGGACAAGACTCTACCGGGGGAGCCGGGGCAGGAGTGGGGACTCGAACTTCATTGCCCGGGCTGGGGACCGTACACGACCCGGGGACTAGAATCCGGTGTGGGGAATCAAACCTGGGAACCGGGGTCAGGTTCCCGACTCGATCCGAAGACCCGGGGCAATTTTAGGAAACAGATCCAGGTACCGGGGCTGAGGACTGTACCCGACCCGGGGACCAGGGGCCGGGGTAGGGAATCGAACCAGGGACAAGGGGCTGGAGACACTACACGACCCTGGCACTAGACGCCGGTGTGGGGAATCCAACCTGGGACCCGATCCGGGGACACGACTCTACCTGTGGACGCGGGGCAGGAGTGCGGAATCGAACTTCGTTCCCAGGGCTGGGGACCTTGCCCTAGCCGTGGACTAGGGGTCGGTGCGTGGAAACGAACCAAGGGCCATGTCCCGGGCACGACTCTACCAGTGGACTAGGGGCCGTTTTAAGGAATTGAAGCTGATACCCGCGGCTGGAGACCCTTCATGACCCTGGCACTAGAAGCCGGTGTAGGGTATGGAATCTGGGACCCGATCCGGTGACACGACTCTACATGTGGACGCGGGGCAGGAGTGCGGAATCGAACTTCTTTTCTAGGGTTGGGGACTGTTCCCCTATCAGAGGTCTTTGGGCCGATACGGTCAATCGAAACAGTGACCCGGGGCTGGGGACCCTGCACGACACTGGGACTAAAAGCCAGTGTAGGGTATGGAACCTGGGACCCGATCCGGGGACACGACTCTACCTGTGGACGCGGGGCAGGAGTGCGGAATCGAACTTCGTTCCCGGGGCTGGGGACCTTGCCCGAGCCGGGGACTAGGGGTCGGTGCGTGGAAACGAACCAAGGACACTATCCGGGGACATGACTCTACCAGTGGTCTAGGGGCCGTTTTAAGGAATTGAAGCTGGTACACGCGGCTGGAGACCCTACACGACCGTGGCACTAGAAGCCGGTGTGGGGAATCGAACCTGGGACCTGAGCCGGGGACAAGACTCTACCCGGGGACCCGGGGCAGGAGTTGGGACTCGAACTTCATTGCCCGGGCTGGGGACCGTACACGACCCGGGGACTAGGGGCCGATACGGGGAAACAAATCAGGGACCCGGGGCTGGAGACCCTACACGGCCCGGGGACTAGAATCCGGTGTGGGGAATCAAACCTGGGAACCAGGGTCAGGTTCCCGACTCGATCCGAAGACCCGGGGCCATTTTAGGAAACAGATCCACGTACCGGGGCTGAGGACTGTACCCGACCCGGGGACCAGGGGCCGGGGTAGGGAATCGAACCAGGGACAAGGGGCTGGAGACACTACACGACACTGGGACTAGAAGCCGGTGTAGGGTATGGAACCTGGGACCCGAGCCGGGGACACGACTCTACCTGTGGACGCGGGGCAGGAGTGCGGAATCGAACTTCGTTCCCAGGGCTGGGGACCTTGCCCGAGCCTGGGACTAGGGGTCGGTGCGTGGAATCGAACCAAGGGCCATGTCCCGGGCACGACTGTACCAGTGGACTAGGGGCCGTTTTAAGGAATTGAAGCTGGTACCCGCGGCTGGAGACCCTACACGACCCTGGCACTAGACGCCGGTGTGGGGAATCCAACCTGGGACCTTAGTCGGAGACTCGACTCTACCTGTGGATGTGGGGCAGGAGTGCGGAATCGAACTTCGTTCCCGGGGCTGGGGACCTTGCCCGAGCCGGGGACTAGGGGTCGGTGCGTGGAAACGAACCAAGGACCCTATCCGGGGACATGACTCTACCAGTGGTCTAGGGGCCGTTTTAAGGAATTGAAGCTGGTACCCGCGGCTGGAGACCCTACACGACCGTGGCACTAGAAGCCGGTGTGGGGAATCGAACCTGGGACCTGAGCCGGGGACAAGACTCTACCCGGGGACCCGG
Source organism: Clangula hyemalis (assembly GCA_963989345.1). The sequence goes on from CAXDIO010000207.1 coordinate 182,850, forward strand.
GGCAGGAGTTGGGACTCGAACTTCATTGCCCGGGCTGGGGACCGTACACGACCCGGGGACTAGGGGCCGATACGGGGAATCAAACCAGGGACCCGGGGCTGGAGACCCTACACGGCCCGGGGACTAGAATCCGGTGTGGGGAATCAAACCTGGGAACCAGGGTCAGGTTCCCGACTCGATCCGAAGACCCGGGGCCATTTTAGGAAACAGATCCACGTACCGGGGCTGAGGACTGTACCCGACCCGGGGACCAGGGGCTGGGGTAGGGAATCGAAACAGGGACAAGGGGCTGGAGACACTACACGACACTGGGACTAGAAGCCGGTGTAGGGTATGGAACCTGGGACCCGATCCGGGGACACGACTCTACCTGTGGACGCGGGGCAGGAGTGCGGAATCGAACTTCGTTCCCAGGGCTGGGGACCTTGCCCGAGCCTGGGACTAGGGGTCGGTGCGTGGAATCGAACCAAGGGCCATGTCCCGGGCACGACTGTACCAGTGGACTAGGGGCCGTTTTAAGGAATTGAAGCTGGTACCCGCGGCTGGAGACCCTACACGACCCTGGCACTAGACGCCGGTGTGGGGAATCCAACCTGGGACCTTAGTCGGAGACTCGACTCTACCTGTGGATGTGGGGCAGGAGTGCGGAATCGAACTTCGTTCCCGGGGCTGGGGACCTTGCCGGAGCCGGGGACTAGGGGTCGGTGCGTGGAAACGAACCAAGGGCCATGTCCCGGGCACGACTCTACCAGTGGACTAGGGGCCGTTTTAAGGAATTGAAGCTGATATCCGCGGCTGGAGACCCTGCATGACCCTGGCACTAGAAGCCGGTGTAGGGTATGGAACCTGGGACCCGATCCGGGGACACGACTCTACCTGTGGACGCGGGGCAGGAGTGCGGAATCGAACTTCGTTCCCGGGGCTGGGGACCTTGCCCGAGCCGGGGACTAGGGGTCGGTGCGTGGAAACGAACCAAGGACCCTATTCGGGGACATGACTCTACCAGTGGTCTAGGGACCGTTTTAAGGAATTGAAGCTGGTACCCGCGGCTGGAGACCCTACACGACCGTGGCACTAGAAGCCGGTGTGGGGAATCGAACCTGGGACCTGAGCCGGGGACAAGACTCTACCCGGGGACCCGGGGCAGGAGTTGGGACTCGAACTTCATTGCCCGGGCTGGGGACCGTACACGACCCGGGGACTAGGGGCCGATACGGGGAATCAAACCAGGGACCCGGGGCTGGAGACCCTACACGGCCCGGGGACTAGAATCCGGTGTGGGGAATCAAACCTGGGAACCAGGGTCAGGTTCCCGACTCGATCCGAAGACCCGGGGCCATTTTAGGAAACAGATCCACGTACCGGGGCTGAGGACTGTACCCGACCCGGGGACCAGGGGCCGGGGTAGGGAATCGAACCAGGGACAAGGGGCTGGAGACACTACACGACACTGGGACTAGAAGCCGGTGTAGGGTATGGAACCTGGGACCCGATCCGGGGACACGACTCTACCTGTGGACGCGGGGCAGGAGTGCGGAATCGAACTTCGTTCCCAGGGCTGGGGACCTTGCCGGAGCCGGGGACTAGGGGTCGGTGCGTGGAAACGAACCAAGGGCCATGTCCCGGGCACGACTCTACCAGTGGACTATGGGCCGTTTTAAGGAATTGAAGCTGATACCCGCGGCTGGAGACCCTGCATGACCCTGGCACTAGAAGCCGGTGTAGGGTATGGAACCTGGGACCCGATCCGGGGACACGACTCTACCTGTGGACGCGGGGCAGGAGTGCGGAATCGAACTTCGTTCCCGGGGCTGGGGACCTTGCCCGAGCCGGGGACTAGGGGTCGGTGCGTGGAAACGAACCAAGGACCCTATTCGGGGACATGACTCTACCAGTGGTCTAGGGACCGTTTTAAGGAATTGAAGCTGGTACCCGCGGCTGGAGACCCTACACGACCGTGGCACTAGAAGCCGGTGTGGGGAATCGAACCTGGGACCTGAGCCGGGGACAAGACTCTACCCGGGGACCCGGGGCAGGAGTTGGGACTCGAACTTCATTGCCCGGGCTGGGGACCGTACACGACCCGGGGACTAGGGGCCGATACGGGGAATCAAACCAGGGACCCGGGGCTGGAGACCCTACACGGCCCGGGGACTAGAATCCGGTGTGGGGAATCAAACCTGGGAACCAGGGTCAGGTTCCCGACTCGATCCGAAGACCCGGGGCCATTTTAGGAAACAGATCCAGGTACCGGGGCTGAGGACTGTACCCGACCCGGGGACCAGGGGCCGGGGTAGGGAATCGAACCAGGGACAAGGGGCTGGAGACACTACACGACACTGGGACTAGAAGCCGGTGTAGGGTATGGAACCTGGGACCCGATCCGGGGACACGACTCTACCTGTGGACGCGGGGCAGGAGTGCGGAATCGAACTTCGTTCCCAGGGCTGGGGACCTTGCCCGAGCCTGGGACTAGGGGTCGGTGCGTGGAATCGAACCAAGGGCCATGTCCCGGGCACGACTGTACCAGTGGACTAGGGGCCGTTTTAAGGAATTGAAGCTGGTACCCGCGGCTGGAGACCCTACACGACCCTGGCACTAGACGCCGGTGTGGGGAATCCAACCTGGGACCTTAGTCGGAGACTCGACTCTACCTGTGGATGTGGGGCAGGAGTGCGGAATCGAACTTCGTTCCCGGGGCTGGGGACCTTGCCGGAGCCGGGGACTAGGGGTCGGTGCGTGGAAACGAACCAAGGGCCATGTCCCGGGCACGACTCTACCAGTGGACTAGGGGCCGTTTTAAGGAATTGAAGCTGATATCCGCGGCTGGAGACCCTGCATGACCCTGGCACTAGAAGCCGGTGTAGGGTATGGAACCTGGGACCCGATCCGGGGACACGACTCTACCTGTGGACGCGGGGCAGGAGTGCGGAATCGAACTTCGTTCCCGGGGCTGGGGACCTTGCCCGAGCCGGGGACTAGGGGTCGGTGCGTGGAAACGAACCAAGGACCCTATTCGGGGACATGACTCTACCAGTGGTCTAGGGACCGTTTTAAGGAATTGAAGCTGGTACCCGCGGCTGGAGACCCTACACGACCGTGGCACTAGAAGCCGGTGTGGGGAATCGAACCTGGGACCTGAGCCGGGGACAAGACTCTACCCGGGGACCCGGGGCAGGAGTTGGGACTCGAACTTCATTGCCCGGGCTGGGGACCGTACACGACCCGGGGACTAGGGGCCGATACGGGGAATCAAACCAGGGACCCGGGGCTGGAGACCCTACACGGCCCGGGGACTAGAATCCGGTGTGGGGAATCAAACCTGGGAACCAGGGTCAGGTTCCCGACTCGATCCGAAGACCCGGGGCCATTTTAGGAAACAGATCCAGGTACCGGGGCTGAGGACTGTACCCGACCCGGGGACCAGGGGCCGGGGTAGGGAATCGAACCAGGGACAAGGGGCTGGAGACACTACACGACACTGGGACTAGAAGCCGGTGTAGGGTATGGAACCTGGGACCCGATCCGGGGACACGACTCTACCTGTGGACGCGGGGCAGGAGTGCGGAATCGAACTTCGTTCCCAGGGCTGGGGACCTTGCCGGAGCCGTGGACTAGGGGTCGGTGCGTGGAAACGAACCAAGGACCCTATCCGGGGACATGACTCTACCAGTGGTCTAGGGGCCGTTTTAAGGAATTGAAGCTGGTACACGCGGCTGGAGACCCTACACGACCGTGGCACTAGAAGCCGGTGTGGGGAATCGAACCTGGGACCTGAGCCGGGGACAAGACTCTACCCGGGGACCCGGGGCAGGAGTTGGGACTCGAACTTCATTGCCCGGGCTGGGGACCGTACACGACCCGGGGACTAGGGGCCGATACGGGGAAACAAATCAGGGACCCGGGGCTGGAGACCCTACACGGCCCGGGGACTAGAATCCGGTGTGGGGAATCAAACCTGGGAACCAGGGTCAGGTTCCCGACTCGATCCGAAGACCCGGGGCCATTTTAGGAAACAGATCCAGGTACCGGGGCTGAGGACTGTACCCGACCCGGGGACCAGGGGCCGGGGTAGGGAATCGAACCAGGGACAAGGGGCTGGAGACACTACACGACACTGGGACTAGAAGCCGGTGTAGGGTATGGAACCTGGGACCCGATCCGGGGACACGACTCTACCTGTGGACGCGGGGCAGGAGTGCGGAATCGAACTTCGTTCCCAGGGCTGGGGACCTTGCCGGAGCCGTGGACTAGGGGTCGGTGCGTGGAAACGAACCAAGGACCCTATCCGGGGACATGACTCTACCAGTGGTCTAGGGGCCGTTTTAAGGAATTGAAGCTGGTACACGCGGCTGGAGACCCTACACGACCGTGGCACTAGAAGCCGGTGTGGGGAATCGAACCTGGGACCTGAGCCGGGGACAAGACTCTACCCGGGGACCCGGGGCAGGAGTTGGGACTCGAACTTCATTGCCCGGGCTGGGGACCGTACACGACCCGGGGACTAGGGGCCGATACGGGGAAACAAATCAGGGACCCGGGGCTGGAGACCCTACACGGCCCGGGGACTAGAATCCGGTGTGGGGAATCAAACCTGGGAACCAGGGTCAGGTTCCCGACTCGATCCGAAGACCCGGGGCCATTTTAGGAAACAGATCCAGGTACCGGGGCTGAGGACTGTACCCGACCCGGGGACCAGGGGCCGGGGTAGGGAATCGAACCAGGGACAAGGGGCTGGAGACACTACACGACACTGGGACTAGAAGCCGGTGTAGGGTATGGAACCTGGGACCCGATCCGGGGACACGACTCTACCTGTGGACGCGGGGCAGGAGTGCGGAATCGAACTTCGTTCCCAGGGCTGGGGACCTTGCCGGAGCCGTGGACTAGGGGTCGGTGCGTGGAAACGAACCAAGGACCCTATCCGGGGACATGACTCTACCAGTGGTCTAGGGGCCGTTTTAAGGAATTGAAGCTGGTACACGCGGCTGGAGACCCTACACGACCGTGGCACTAGAAGCCGGTGTGGGGAATCGAACCTGGGACCTGAGCCGGGGACAAGACTCTACCCGGGGACCCGGGGCAGGAGTTGGGACTCGAACTTCATTGCCCGGGCTGGGGACCGTACACGACCCGGGGACTAGGGGCCGATACGGGGAAACAAATCAGGGACCCGGGGCTGGAGACCCTACACGGCCCGGGGACTAGAATCCGGTGTGGGGAATCAAACCTGGGAACCAGGGTCAGGTTCCCGACTCGATCCGAAGACCCGGGGCCATTTTAGGAAACAGATCCAGGTACCGGGGCTGAGGACTGTACCCGACCCGGGGACCAGGGGCCGGGGTAGGGAATCGAACCAGGGACAAGGGGCTGGAGACACTACACGACACTGGGACTAGAAGCCGGTGTAGGGTATGGAACCTGGGACCCGATCCGGGGACACGACTCTACCTGTGGACGCGGGGCAGGAGTGCGGAATCGAACTTCGTTCCCAGGGCTGGGGACCTTGCCCGAGCCTGGGACTAGGGGTCGGTGCGTGGAATCGAACCAAGGACCCTATCCCGGGCACGACTGTACCAGTGGACTAGGGGCCGTTTTAAGGAATTGAAGCTGGTACCCGCGGCTGGAGACCCTACACGACCCTGGCACTAGACGCCGGTGTGGGGAATCCAACCTGGGACCTTAGTCGGAGACTCGACTCTACCTGTGGATGTGGGGCAGGAGTGCGGAATCGAACTTCGTTCCCGGGGCTGGGGACCTTGCCGGAGCCGGGGACTAGGGGTCGGTGCGTGGAAACGAACCAAGGGCCATGTCCCGGGCACGACTCTACCAGTGGACTAGGGGCCGTTTTAAGGAATTGAAGCTGATACCCGCGGCTGGAGACCCTGCATGACCCTGGCACTAGAAGCCGGTGTAGGGTATGGAACCTGGGACCCGATCCGGGGACACGACTCTACCTGTGGACGCGGGGCAGGAGTGCGGAATCGAACTTCGTTCCCGGGGCTGGGGACCTTGCCCGAGCCGGGGACTAGGGGTCGGTGCGTGGAAACGAACCAAGGACCCTATTCGGGGACATGACTCTACCAGTGGTCTAGGGACCGTTTTAAGGAATTGAAGCTGGTACCCGCGGCTGGAGACCCTACACGACCGTGGCACTAGAAGCCGGTGTGGGGAATCGAACCTGGGACCTGAGCCGGGGACAAGACTCTACCCGGGGACCCGGGGCAGGAGTTGGGACTCGAACTTCATTGCCCGGGCTGGGGACCGTACACGACCCGGGGACTAGGGGCCGATACGGGGAAACAAATCAGGGACCCGGGGCTGGAGACCCTACACGGCCCGGGGACTAGAATCCAGTGTGGGGAATCAAACCTGGGAACCAGGGTCAGGTTCCCGACTCGATCCGAAGACCCGGGGCCATTTTAGGAAACAGATCCAGGTACCGGGGCTGAGGACTGTACCCGACCCGGGGACCAGGGGCCGGGGTAGGGAATCGAACCAGGGACACGGGGCTGGAGACCCTACACAGCTCTAACACTAGAATCCGGTGTGGGGAATCAAACCTGGGACCCGATCCGGGGACACGACTCTACCTGTGGACGCGGGGCAGGAGTGCGGAATCGAACTTCGTTCCCAGGGCTGGGGACTGTACCCGACCAGGTACTACGGGTGGATACGGGCAATCGAACTAGGGACCAGGGGATGGAGACTCTATATGACCCTGGGTATAGAAGCCGGTGTGGGGAATCGAACCTGGGACCTGAGCTGTGGACATGACTCTACGCGGGTTCCTGAGTGGAGTCACAGGGTAAGGTCTGTACCCCAGCACCCTATGTTGTAGGTTCGATTCCTCATAAGGGCCAAAAATCCCTGGGTCGGGTCGGGTCCCGGAATGGCGTCACAGGGTTATGTATGGAACACAGCATCACGACAGGGTCATTACTGCATCACCGCTGCATCATCAAAGCATCATCAATGATTCATCACAGCATTATCACAGCGTCATCACAGCATCACGATATGGTCAACACAGCATCAGCAGAGCAGCACCACTGCATCAAAACATCATCACAGCATGATCACTGCATCATAGCACCATCATAAAAACATTATCACAACATCAACACATGATCATCACAGCATCATCACTGTATCATCACATCATCCTCAATTCATCATCACAGCATCAGCACAGCTTCAGATTCAGAGTCAGAGTCAGACGTAAGGGTCAGTGACAGGGTCAGTATCAGGGTCAGGGTCATGTTCAGGGGTAGGGTCAGGATCAGGGTCAGGGAAAGGGTCAGGTTTAGGGTTAGGGTCAGCTCCTGGATCAGTGTCATGGTCAGGGTTAGGGTCAGCTCCTGGATCAGGGTCATGGTCAGGGTTAGGGGTTAGAGGTTAGGGTTAGGGTGTGGCGCCACCCGGAGACACGACCTGACCCGGTATTTTTGGACGGTATGGGGAATCGAACCTGCAGCCTCAGATGCCGGGGACCTTACATTACTCTGTGGCGCCACCCGGGGACCCGACCTGACCCGGGCTTTTCTGGCCGGTTTGGGGAATCAAACCTGCAACCTCTGGAGCCAGAGTCCAGACATTACCCTGTGGCGCCACCCGGGGACCCGACCCGACATGGGCTTTTTTGGCCCTTATGGGGAATCGAACCTGAGACCTCATGTCCCGGGGTCCAGACATTACCATGTGGCGCCACCCGCGGACCCGACCCGACCCGGAGATTTTTGGCCGGTTTGGGGAATCGAACCTGCGACCTCGGATGCCAGGGTCCCAACATTACTCTGAGGCGCCACCCGGGGACCCGACGCGACCCGGGCTTTTTTGGCCCTTATGGGGAATCGAACCTGCGTCCTCGGTTGCGGGGGTCCCAACATTACTCGGTGGCGCCACGCGGGGACACTTACCGACCCGGGCTTTTTTGGCCCTTATGGGGAATCGAACCTGCGACCTCGGGTGCCAGGGTCCAGACATTACTCTGAGGCGCCACCTGGGGTCCCGACCCGACCTGGGCTTTTTTGGCCTTTATGGGGAATTGTACCTGCGACCTTGGGTGCCGGGGTCCCGACATTACCGTGTGACGCCACCCCGGGACCTGACCCGACAAGGGCTTTTTTGGCCCTTATGGGGAATCGAACCTGCGACCTTGGGTGCCGGGGTCCCGACATTACCCTGTGGCGCCACCCGGGGTCCCGAACCGACCCGGGATTTTTTGGCCGGTATAGGGAATTGAACCTACGACCTCGGGTGCCGCGGTCCCGACATTACCCTGTGGCACCACCCGGGGACACTAGCCGACCCAGAATTTTTGGCCGGTATAAGGAATCGAACCTGCGACCTCGGGTGCCGGGGTCCCAACATTACCCTGTGGCGCCACCCGCGGACCCAACCCGGGAAGTGTTTTTTTGGCCCTTATGGGGAATCGAACCTGCGACCTCGGGTGCCGGGGTCCCGACATTACCATGTGGCGCCACCCGGGGTCCCGAACCGACCCGGGATTTTTTGGCCGGTATAGGGAATCGAACCTGCGACCTCGGGTGCCGGGGTCCCGACATTACTCTGTGGTGCGTACCCGGGGACCTAATCTGACCCGGGCTTTTTTGGCCCTTATGGGGAATCGAACCTGCGACCTCGGGTGCCGGGGTCCCGACATTACAATGTGGCGCAACTCGGGGACTCAAACATTGCTGGGGTTTTTATAGCCCTTATGGGGAATTGAACCTGCGACCTCGGGTGCCGGGGTCCCAACATTACCCTGTGGTGACACCCGGGGACCCGACCCGGGAAGTGTTTTTTTGGCCCTTATGGGGAATCGAACCTGCGACCTCGGGTGCCGGGGTCCCGACATTACCATGTGGCGCCACCCAGGGACCCGACCCAACAAGGGCTTTTTTTGGCCCTTATGGGGAATCGAACCTGCGACCTCGGGTGACCGGGGTCCCGACATCACCCTGTGGCACCACCCGGGCCCACTAGCCGACCCGGAATTTTTGGCCGGTATAAGGAATCGAACCTGCGACCTCGGGTGCCGGGGTCCAGACATTACTCTGTGGCGCCACCCGGGGACCTAATCTGACCCGGGCTTTTTTAGCCCTTATGGGGAATCGAACATGCGACCTCGGGTGCCGGTGTCCCGACATTACCCTGTGGCGCCACCCGGAGACCCGACCCAACCTGGGCACTTTTGGCCCTTATGGGAAATCGAACCTGCGACCTCAGGTGACCGGGGTCCCGACATTACCCTGTGGTGACACCCGGGGACCCGACCCGGGAAGTGTTTTTTTGGCCCTTATGGGAAATCGAACCTGCGACCTCAGGTGCCGGGGTCCCGACATTACCATGTGGCGCCACCCAGGGACCCGACCCGACCTGGGCTTTTTTGGCCCTTATGGGGAATACGAACCTGCAACCTCGGGTGCCAGGGTCATAACATTTCCGTGTCGAGCCACCCGGGGTCCCGACGCGACCCGGGCTTTTTTGGCCCTTATGGGGAATCGAACCTGCTACCTCGGTTGCGGGGGTCCCGACATTACTCAGTGGCGCCACCCGGGGACCCGACCCGACCCGGGCTTTTTTGGCCCTTATGGGGAATAGAACCTGCGACCTCGGGTGCCAGGGTCCCAACATTACTCTGAGGCGCCACCCGGGGACCCGACCCGACCCGGGCTTTTTTGGCCCTTATGGGGAATCGAACCTGCGACCTCGGGTGCAAGGGTCCAGACATTACTCTGAGGCGCCACCTGGGGTCCCGACGCGACCCGGGCTTTTTTGGCCCTTATGGGGAATTGAACCTGCGACCTCGGGTGCCGGGGTCCCGACATTACCGTGTGACGCCACCCCGGGACCTGACCCGACAAGGGCTTTTTTGGCCCTTATGGGGAATCGAACCTGCGACCTTGGGTGCCGGGGTCCCGACATTACCCTGTGGCGCCACCCGGGGTCCCGAACCGACCCGGGATTTTTTGGCCGGTATAGGGAATTGAACCTACGACCTCGGGTGCCGCGGTCCCGACATTACCCTGTGGCACCACCCGGGGACACTAGCCGACCCAGAATTTTTGGCCGGTATAAGGAATCGAACCTGCGACCTCGGGTGCCGGGGTCCCAACATTACCCTGTGGCGCCACCCGCGGACCCAACCCGGGAAGTGTTTTTTTGGCCCTTATGGGGAATCGAACCTGCGACCTCGGGTGCCGGGGTCCCGACATTACCATGTGGCGCCACCCGGGGTCCCGAACCGACCCGGGATTTTTTGGCCGGTATAGGGAATCGAACCTGCGACCTCGGGTGCCGGGGTCCCGACATTACTCTGTGGTGCGTACCCGGGGACCTAATCTGACCCGGGCTTTTTTGGCCCTTATGGGGAATCGAACCTGCGACCTCGGGTGCCGGGGTCCCGACATTACAATGTGGCGCAACTCGGGGACTCAAACATTGCTGGGGTTTTTATAGCCCTTATGGGGAATTGAACCTGCGACCTCGGGTGCCGGGGTCCCAACATTACCCTGTGGAGACACCCGGGGACCCGACCCGGGAAGTGTTTTTTTGGCCCTTATGGGGAATCGAACCTGCGACCTCGGGTGCCGGGGTCCCGACATTACCATGTGGCGCCACCCAGGGACCCGACCCAACAAGGGCTTTTTTTGGCCCTTATGGGGAATCGAACCTGCGACCTCGGGTGACCGGGGTCCCGACATCACCCTGTGGCACCACCCGGGCCCACTAGCCGACCCGGAATTTTTGGCCGGTATAAGGAATCGAACCTGCGACCTCGGGTGCCGGGGTCCAGACATTACTCTGTGGCGCCACCCGGGGACCTAATCTGACCCGGGCTTTTTTAGCCCTTATGGGGAATCGAACATGCGACCTCGGGTGCCGGTGTCCCGACATTACCCTGTGGCGCCACCCGGAGACCCGACCCAACCTGGGCACTTTTGGCCCTTATGGGAAATCGAACCTGCGACCTCAGGTGACCGGGGTCCCGACATTACCCTGTGGTGACACCCGGGGACCCGACCCGGGAAGTGTTTTTTTGGCCCTTATGGGAAATCGAACCTGCGACCTCGGGTGCCGGGGTCCCGACATTACCATGTGGCGCCACCCAGGGACCCGACCCGACCTGGGCTTTTTTGGCCCTTATGGGGAATACGAACCTGCAACCTCGGGTGCCAGGGTCATAACATTTCCGTGTCGAGCCACCCGGGGTCCCGACGCGACCCGGGCTTTTTTGGCCCTTATGGGGAATCGAACCTGCTACCTCGGTTGCGGGGGTCCCGACATTACTCAGTGGCGCCACCCGGGGACCCGACCCGACCCGGGTTTTTTTGGCCCTTATGGGGAATAGAACCTGCGACCTCGGGTGCCAGGGTCCCAACATTACTCTGAGGCGCCACCCGGGGACCCGACCCGACCCAGGCTTTTTTGGCCCTTATGGGGAATCGAACCTGCGACCTCGGGTGCAAGGGTCCAGACATTACTCTGAGGCGCCACCTGGGGTCCCGACGCGACCCGGGCTTTTTTGGCCCTTATGGGGAATTGAACCTGCGACCTCGGGTGCCGGGGTCCCGATATTACTCTGTGGCGCTACCCGGGGATCAGACCCGACCCGGGCTTTTTTGGCCCTTATGGGGAATCGAACCTGCGACCTCGGGTGCCGGGGTCCCGACATTACCATGTGGCGGCACCCGGGGACCGTAGCCGACCCGGACTATTTAGGACCTAATGGGGAATCGAACCTGCGACCTCGGGTGCCAGGGTCCAGACATTACCCTGTGACGCCACCCGGGGTTCCGACCCGACCTGGGCTTTTTTGGCCCTTATGGGGAATCGAACCTGCGACCTCGGGTGCCGGGGTCCCGACATTACCGTGTGACGCCACCCGGGGACCCGACCCGATCCGGGCTTTTTTGGCCCTTATGGGGAATCGAACCTGCGACCTCGGGTGCCGGGGTCCCGACATTACCATGTGGCGGCACCCGGGGACCGTAGCCGACCCGGACTATTTAGGACCTAATGGGGAATCGAACCTGAGACCTCGGGTGCCAGGGTCCAGACATTACCCTGTGACGCCACCCGGGGTTCCGACCCGACCTGGGCTTTTTTGGCCCTTATGGGGAATCGAACCTGCGACCTCGGGTGCCGGGGTCCCGACATTACCGTGTGACGCCACCCGGGGACCCGACCCGATCCGGGCTTTTTTGGCCCTTATGGGGAATCGAACCTGCGACCTCGGGTGACGGGGTCCCGACATTACCCTGTGGGGCCACCCGCGGACCCGACCCGACATGGGCTTTTTTGGCCCTTATGGGGAATCGAACCTGCGACCTCGGGTGCCGGGGTCCCGACATTACCATGTGGCGCCACCCGGGGTCCCGAACCGACCCGGGATTTTTTGGCCGGTATAGGGAATCGAACCTGCGACCTCGGGTGCCGCGGTCCCGACATTACCCTGTGGCACGACCCGGGGACACTAGCCGACCCGGAATTTTTGGCCGGTATAAGGAATCGAACCTGCGACCTCGGGTGCCGGGGTCCCGACATTACCCTGTGGCGCCACCTGGGGACCCTATCCGACCCGGGCTTTTTTGGCCCTTATGGGGAATCGAACCTGCGACCTCGGGTGCCAGGGTCCCAACATTACTCTGAGGCGCCACCCGGGGACCCGACGCGACCCGGGCTTTTTTGGCCCTTATGGGGAATCGAACCTGCGTCCTCGGTTGCGGGGGTCCCGACATTACTCGGTGGCGCCACCCGGGGACACTAGCCGACCCGGGCTTTTTTGGCCCTTATGGGGAATCGAACCTGCGACCTCGGGTGACCGGGGTCCCGACATCACCCTGTGGCACCACCCGGGCCCACTAGCCGACCCGGAATTTTTGGCCGGTATAAGGAATCGAACCTGCGACCTCGGGTGCCGGGGTCCAGACATTACTCTGTGGCGCCACCCGGGGACCTAATCTGACCCGGGCTTTTTTGGCGCTTATGGGGAATCGAACATGCGACCTTGGGTGCCGGTGTCCCGACATTACCCTGTGGCGCCACCCGGAGACCCGACCCAACCTGGGCACTTTTGGCCCTTATGGGAAATCGAACCTGCGACCTCAGGTGACCGGGGTCCCGACATTACAATGTGGCGCAACTCGGGGACTCAAACATTGCTGGGGTTTTTTAAGGCCTTATGGGGAATTGAACCTGCGACCTCGGGTGCCGGGGTCCCAACATTACCCTGTGGTGACACCCGGGGACCCGACCCGGGAAGTGTTTTTTTGGCCCTTATGGGAAATCGAACCTGCGACCTCGGGTGCCGGGGTCCCGACATTACCATGTGGCGCCACCCAGGGACCCGACCCGACCTGGGCTTTTTGGCCCTTATGGGGAATACGAACCTGCAACCTCGGGTGCCAGGGTCATAACATTTCCGTGTCGAGCCACCCGGGGTCCCGACGCGACCCGGGCTTTTTTGGCCCTTATGGGGAATCGAACCTGCGACCTCGGGTGCCGGGGTCCCGACATTACCATGTGGCGCCACCCGGGGTCCCGAACCGACCCGGGATTTTTTGGCCGGTATAGGGAATCGAACCTGCGACCTCGGGTGCCGCGGTCCTGACATTACCCTGTGGCACGACCCGGGGACACTAGCCGACCCGGAATTTTTGGCCGGTATAAGGAATCGAACCTGCGACCTCTGGTGCCGGGGTCCAGACATTACTCTGTGACGCGTACCCTGGGACACTTACCGACCCGGGCTTTTTTGGCCCTTATGGGGAATCGAACCTGCGTCCTCGGTTGCGGGGGTCCCGACATTACTCGGTGGCGCAACCCGGGGACACTTACCGACCCGGGCTTTTTTGGCCCTTATGGGGAATCGAACCTGCGACCTTGGGTGCCAGGGTCCAGACATTACCCTGTGACGCCACCCGGGGTCCCAATCCGACCTGGGCTTTTTTGGCCCTTATAGGGAATCGAACGTGCGACCTTGGGTGCCGGTGTCCCGACATTACCCTGTGGCGCCACCCGGAGATCCGACCCAACCTGGGCACTTTTGGCCCTTATGGGCAATCGAACCTGCGACCTCAGGTGACCGGGGTCCCGACATTACAATGTGGCGCAACTCGGGGACTCAAACATTCCTGGGCTTTTTTGGCCCTTATGGGGAATACGAACCTGTGACCTCGGGTGCCAGGGTCCCAACATTACCGTGTCGAGCCACCCGGGGTCCCGACGCGACCCGGGCTTTTTTGGCCCTTATGCGGAATCGAACCTGCGACCTCGGTTGCGTGGGTCCCGACATTACTCTGTGGTGCCACGCGGGGACACTTACCGACCCGGGCTTTTTTGGCCCTTATGGGGAATTGAACCTGCGACCTCAGTTGCGGGGGTCCCGACATTACCCTGTAGCGCCACCCGGGGACCCGACCCATCCTGGGATTTTTTGGCCCTTATGGGGAATCGAACCTGCGACCTCAGGTGCCAGGGTCCAGACATTACCCTGTGGCGCCACCCGGGGACTTGACTCGAGAAGGGCTTTTTTTGGCCCTTATGGGGAATCGAACCTGCAACCTCGGGTGCCAGGGTCCAGACATTACTCTGAGGTGCCACCCGGGGACCCGACCCGATCCGGGCTTTTTTGGCCGGTATAGGGAATTGAACCTGCGACCTCGGGTGCCAGGGTCCAGACATTACCCTGTGACGCCACCCGGGGTTCCGACCCGACCTGGGATTTTTTGGCCCTTATGGGGAATCGAACCTGCGACCTCGGGTGCCGGGGTCCCGACATTACCGTGTGACGCCACCCGGGGACCCGACCCATCCTGGGATTTTTTGGCCCTTATCGAGAATCGAATCTGCGACCTCGGGTGCCGGGGTCCCGACATTACCCTGTGGCGCCACCCGCGGACCTGACCCGACATGGGCTTTTTTGACCCTTATGGGGAATCGAACCTGCGACCTCGGGTGCCGGGGTCCCGACATTACCCTGTGACGCCACCCGGGGACCCGACCTGATCCGGGCTTTTTTGGCCCTTATGGGGAATCGAACCTGCGACCTCGGGTGCCGGGGTCCCGACATTACCCTGTGGCGCCAACCGTGGACCCGACCCGACCCGGGCTTTTTTGGCCCTTATGGGGAATCGAACCTGCGACCTCGGGTGCCGGGGTCCCGACATTACCATGTGGCGCCACCCGGGGTCCCGAACCGACCCGGGATTTTTGGCCGGTATAGGGAATCGAACCTACGACCTCGGGTGCCGCGGTCCCGACATTACCCTGTGGCACGACCCGGGGACACTAGCCGATCCGGAATTTTTGGCCGGTATAAGGAATCGAACCTGCGACCTCGGGTGCCGGGGTCCAGACATTACCCTGTGGCGCCACCCAGGGACACGACCCAACAAGGGCTTTTATGGCCCTTAGGCGGAATAGAACCTGCGACCTCGGGTGCCGGGGTCCAGACATTACTCTGTTGCGCGTACCGGGGGACCTAATCTAACCTGGGCTTTTTTGACCCTTATGGGGAATCGAACCTGCGACCTCGGGTGCCGGGGTCCAGACATTACCCTGTGGCGCCACCTGGGGACCCTAGCCGACCCGGGCTTTTTTGACCCTTATGGGGAATCGAACCTGCGACCTCGGGTGCCGGGGTCCCAACATTACCCTTTGGCGCCACCCGGGGACCCGACCCGGGAAGTGTTTTTTTGCCCCTTATGGGGAATCGAACCTGCGACCTCGGGTGCCGGGGTCCCGACATTACCCTGTGGCGCCACCCGCGGACCCGACCCGACATGGGCTTTTTTGGCCCTTATGGCGAATCGAACCTGCGACCTCGGGTGCCGGGGTCCCGACATTACCATGTGGCGCCACCCGGGGTCCTGAACCGACCCGGGATTTTTTGGCCGGTATAGGGAATCGAACCTACGACCTCGGGTGCCGCGGTCCCGACATTACCCTGTGGCACGACCCGGGGACACTAGCCGACCCGGAATTTTTGGCCGGTATAAGGAATCGAACCTGCGACCTCGGGTGCCGGGGTCCAGACATTACCCTGTGGCGCCACCCACGGACCCGACCCAACAAGGGCTTTTTTGGCCCTTATGGGGAATCGAACCTGCGACCTCGGGTGCCGGGGCCCCGACATTACTCTGAGGTGCCACCCGGGGTTCCGTCCCGACCCGGGCTTTTTTGGCCCTTATGGGGAATCGAACCTGCAACTTCGGGTGCCGGGGTCCCGACATTACCCTGTGGCGCCACCCGCGGACCCGACCCGACATGGGCTTTTTTGGCCCTTATGGGGAATCGAACCTGCGACCTCGGGTGCCGGGATCCCGACATTACCCTGTGGCGCCACCCGCGGACCCGACCCGGGAAGTGTTTTTTTGGCCCTTATGGGGAATCGAACCTGCGACCTCGGGTGCCAGGGTCCAGACCTTACCCTGTGGCGCCACCCGCGGACCCGACCCGACATGGGCTTTTTTGGCCCTTATGGGGAATCGAACCTGCAACTTCGGGTGCCGGGGTCCCGACATTACCATGTGGCGCCACCCGGGGTCCCGAACCGACCCGGGATTTTTTGGCCGGTATAGGGAATTGAACCTACGACCTCGGGTGCCGGGGTCCCGACATTACTCTGTGGCGCCACCCAGGGACCCGACCCGACATGGGCTTTTTTGGCCCTTATGGGGAATTGAACCTGCGACCTCGGGTGCCGGGGTCCAGACATTACCCTGTGGCGCGTACCCGGGGACCTAATCTGACCCGGGCTTTTTTGGCCCTTATGGGGAATCGAACCTGCGACCTCGGGTGCCGGGGTCCCAACATAAACCTGTGGCGCCACCTGGGGACCCTAGCCGACCCGGGCTTTTTTGACCCTTATGGGGAATCAAACCTGCGACCTCGGGTGCCGGGGTCCCAACATTACCCTGTGGCGCCACCCGCGGACCCGACCCGACATGGGCTTTTTTGGCCCTTATGGGGAATCGAACCTGCGTCCTCGGTTGCGGGGGTCCCGACATTACTCGGTGGCGCAACCCGGGGACACTTACCGACCCGGGCTTTTTTGGCCCTTATGGGGAATCGAACCTGCGACCTTGGGTGCCAGGGTCCAGACATTACCCTGTGACGCCACCCGGGGTCCCAATCCGACCTGGGCTTTTTTGGCCCTTATGGGGAATCGAACGTGCGACCTCGGGTGCCGGTGTCCCGACATTACCCTGTGGCGCCACCCGGAGATCCGACCCAACCTGGGCACTTTTGGCCCTTATGGGGAATCGAACCTGCGACCTCAGGTGACCGGGGTCCCGACATTACAATGTGGCGCAACTCGGGGACTCAAACATTCCTGGGCTTTTTTGGCCCTTATGGGGAATACGAACCTGTGACCTCGGGTGCCAGGGTCCCAACATTACCGTGTCGAGCCACCCGGGGTCCCGACGCGACCCGGGCTTTTTTGGCCCTTATGCGGAATCGAACCTGCGACCTCGGTTGCGTGGGTCCCGACATTACTCTGTGGTGCCACGCGGGGACACTTACCGACCCGGGCTTTTTTGGCCCTTATGGGGAATTGAACCTGCGACCTCAGGTGCGGGGGTCCCGACATTACCCTGTAGCGCCACCCGGGGACCCGACCCATCCTGGGATTTTTTGGCCCTTATGGGGAATCGAACCTGCGACCTCAGGTGCCAGGGTCCAGACATTACCCTGTGGCGCCACCCGGGGACTTGACTCGAGAAGGGCTTTTTTTGGCCCTTATGGGGAATCGAACCTGCAACCTCGGGTGCCAGGGTCCAGACATTACTCTGAGGTGCCACCGGGGGACCCGACCCGATCCGGGCTTTTTTGGCCGGTATAGGGAATTGAACCTGCGACCTCGGGTGCCAGGGTCCAGACATTACCCTGTGACGCCACCCGGGGTTCCGACCCGACCTGGGATTTTTTGGCCCTTATGGGGAATCGAACCTGCGACCTCGGGTGCCGGGGTCCCGACATTACCGTGTGACGCCACCCGGGGACCCGACCCATCCTGGGATTTTTTGGCCCTTATCGAGAATCGAATCTGCGACCTCGGGTGCCGGGGTCCCGACATTACCCTGTGGCGCCACCCGCGGACCCGACCCGACATGGGCTTTTTTGACCCTTATGGGGAATCGAACCTGCGACCTCGGGTGCCGGGGTCCCGACATTACCCTGTGACGCCACCCGGGGACCCGACCTGATCCGGGCTTTTTTGGCCCTTATGGGGAATCGAACCTGCGACCTCGGGTGCCGGGGTCCCGACATTACCCTGTGGCGCCACCCGGGGACCCGACCCGACCCGGGCTTTTTTGGCCCTTATGGGGAATCGAACCTGCGACCTCGGGTGCCGGGGTCCCGACATTACCATGTGGCGCCACCCGGGGTCCCGAACCGACCCGGGATTTTTTGGCCGGTATAGGGAATCGAACCTACGACCTCGGGTGCCACGGTCCCGACATTACCCTGTGGCACGACCCGGGGACACTAGCCGATCCGGAATTTTTGGCCGGTATAAGGAATCGAACCTGCGACCTCGGGTGCCGGGGTCCAGACATTACCCTGTGGCGCCACCCATGGACCCGACCCAACAAGGGCTTTTATGGCCCTTAGGCGGAATAGAACCTGCGACCTCGGGTGCCGGGGTCCAGACATTACTCTGTTGCGCGTACCGGGGGACCTAATCTAACCTGGGCTTTTTTGACCCTTATGGGGAATCGAACCTGCGACCTCGGGTGCCGGGGTCCAGACATTACCCTGTGGCGCCACCTGGGGACCCTAGCCGACCCGGGCTTTTTTGACCCTTATGGGGAATCGAACCTGCGACCTCGGGTGCCGGGGTCCCAACATTACCCTTTGGCGCCACCCGGGGACCCGACCCGGGAAGTGTTTTTTTGCCCCTTATGGGGAATCGAACCTGCGACCTCGGGTGCCGGGGTCCCGACATTACCCTGTGGCGCCACCCGCGGACCCGACCCGACATGGGCTTTTTTGGCCCTTATGGCGAATCGAACCTGCGACCTCGGGTGCCGGGGTCCCGACATTACCATGTGGCGCCACCCGGGGTCCTGAACCGACCCGGGATTTTTTGGCCGGTATAGGGAATCGAACCTACGACCTCGGGTGCCGCGGTCCCGACATTACCCTGTGGCACGACCCGGGGACACTAGCCGACCCGGAATTTTTGGCCGGTATAAGGAATCGAACCTGCGACCTCGGGTGCCGGGGTCCAGACATTACCCTGTGGCGCCACCCACGGACCCGACCCAACAAGGGCTTTTTTGGCCCTTATGGGGAATCGAACCTGCGACCTCGGGTGCCGGGGCCCCGACATTACTCTGAGGTGCCACCCGGGGTTCCGTCCCGACCCGGGCTTTTTTGGCCCTTATGGGGAATCGAACCTGCAACTTCGGGTGCCGGGGTCCCGACATTACCCTGTGGCGCCACCCGCGGACCCGACCCGACATGGGCTTTTTTGGCCCTTATGGGGAATCGAACCTGCGACCTCGGGTGCCGGGATCCCGACATTACCCTGTGGCGCCACCCGCGGACCCGACCCGGGAAGTGTTTTTTTGGCCCTTATGGGGAATCGAACCTGCGACCTCGGGTGCCAGGGTCCAGACCTTACCCTGTGGCGCCACCCGCGGACCCGACCCGACATGGGCTTTTTTGGCCCTTATGGGGAATCGAACCTGCAACTTCGGGTGCCGGGGTCCCGACATTACCATGTGGCGCCACCCGGGGTCCCGAACCGACCCGGGATTTTTTGGCCGGTATAGGGAATTGAACCTACGACCTCGGGTGCCGGGGTCCCGACATTACTCTGTGGCGCCACCCAGGGACCCGACCCGACATGGGCTTTTTTGGCCCTTATGGGGAATTGAACCTGCGACCTCGGGTGCCGGGGTCCAGACATTACCCTGTGGCGCGTACCCGGGGACCTAATCTGACCCGGGCTTTTTTGGCCCTTATGGGGAATCGAACCTGCGACCTCGGGTGCCGGGGTCCCAACATAAACCTGTGGCGCCACCTGGGGACCCTAGCCGACCCGGGCTTTTTTGACCCTTATGGGGAATCAAACCTGCGACCTCGGGTGCCGGGGTCCCAACATTACCCTGTGGCGCCACCCGCGGACCCGACCCGACATGGGCTTTTTTGGCCCTTATGGGGAATCGAACCTGCGTCCTCGGTTGCGGGGGTCCCGACATTACTCGGTGGCGCAACCCGGGGACACTTACCGACCCGGGCTTTTTTGGCCCTTATGGGGAATCGAACCTGCGACCTTGGGTGCCAGGGTCCAGACATTACCCTGTGACGCCACCCGGGGTCCCAATCCGACCTGGGCTTTTTTGGCCCTTATGGGGAATCGAACGTGCGACCTCGGGTGCCGGTGTCCCGACATTACCCTGTGGCGCCACCCGGAGATCCGACCCAACCTGGGCACTTTTGGCCCTTATGGGGAATCGAACCTGCGACCTCAGGTGACCGGGGTCCCGACATTACAATGTGGCGCAACTCGGGGACTCAAACATTCCTGGGCTTTTTTGGCCCTTATGGGGAATACGAACCTGTGACCTCGGGTGCCAGGGTCCCAACATTACCGTGTCGAGCCACCCGGGGTCCCGACGCGACCCGGGCTTTTTTGGCCCTTATGCGGAATCGAACCTGCGACCTCGGTTGCGTGGGTCCCGACATTACTCTGTGGTGCCACGCGGGGACACTTACCGACCCGGGCTTTTTTGGCCCTTATGGGGAATTGAACCTGCGACCTCAGGTGCGGGGGTCCCGACATTACCCTGTAGCGCCACCCGGGGACCCGACCCATCCTGGGATTTTTTGGCCCTTATGGGGAATCGAACCTGCGACCTCAGGTGCCAGGGTCCAGACATTACCCTGTGGCGCCACCCGGGGACTTGACTCGAGAAGGGCTTTTTTTGGCCCTTATGGGGAATCGAACCTGCAACCTCGGGTGCCAGGGTCCAGACATTACTCTGAGGTGCCACCGGGGGACCCGACCCGATCCGGGCTTTTTTGGCCGGTATAGGGAATTGAACCTGCGACCTCGGGTGCCAGGGTCCAGACATTACCCTGTGACGCCACCCGGGGTTCCGACCCGACCTGGGATTTTTTGGCCCTTATGGGGAATCGAACCTGCGACCTCGGGTGCCGGGGTCCCGACATTACCGTGTGACGCCACCCGGGGACCCGACCCATCCTGGGATTTTTTGGCCCTTATCGAGAATCGAATCTGCGACCTCGGGTGCCGGGGTCCCGACATTACCCTGTGGCGCCACCCGCGGACCCGACCCGACATGGGCTTTTTTGACCCTTATGGGGAATCGAACCTGCGACCTCGGGTGCCGGGGTCCCGACATTACCCTGTGACGCCACCCGGGGACCCGACCTGATCCGGGCTTTTTTGGCCCTTATGGGGAATCGAACCTGCGACCTCGGGTGCCGGGGTCCCGACATTACCCTGTGGCGCCACCCGGGGACCCGACCCGACCCGGGCTTTTTTGGCCCTTATGGGGAATCGAACCTGCGACCTCGGGTGCCGGGGTCCCGACATTACCATGTGGCGCCACCCGGGGTCCCGAACCGACCCGGGATTTTTTGGCCGGTATAGGGAATCGAACCTACGACCTCGGGTGCCACGGTCCCGACATTACCCTGTGGCACGACCCGGGGACACTAGCCGATCCGGAATTTTTGGCCGGTATAAGGAATCGAACCTGCGACCTCGGGTGCCGGGGTCCAGACATTACCCTGTGGCGCCACCCATGGACCCGACCCAACAAGGGCTTTTATGGCCCTTAGGCGGAATAGAACCTGCGACCTCGGGTGCCGGGGTCCAGACATTACTCTGTTGCGCGTACCGGGGGACCTAATCTAACCTGGGCTTTTTTGACCCTTATGGGGAATCGAACCTGCGACCTCGGGTGCCGGGGTCCAGACATTACCCTGTGGCGCCACCTGGGGACCCTAGCCGACCCGGGCTTTTTTGACCCTTATGGGGAATCGAACCTGCGACCTCGGGTGCCGGGGTCCCAACATTACCCTTTGGCGCCACCCGGGGACCCGACCCGGGAAGTGTTTTTTTGCCCCTTATGGGGAATCGAACCTGCGACCTCGGGTGCCGGGGTCCCGACATTACCCTGTGGCGCCACCCGCGGACCCGACCCGACATGGGCTTTTTTGGCCCTTATGGCGAATCGAACCTGCGACCTCGGGTGCCGGGGTCCCGACATTACCATGTGGCGCCACCCGGGGTCCTGAACCGACCCGGGATTTTTTGGCCGGTATAGGGAATCGAACCTACGACCTCGGGTGCCGCGGTCCCGACATTACCCTGTGGCACGACCCGGGGACACTAGCCGACCCGGAATTTTTGGCCGGTATAAGGAATCGAACCTGCGACCTCGGGTGCCGGGGTCCAGACATTACCCTGTGGCGCCACCCACGGACCCGACCCAACAAGGGCTTTTTTGGCCCTTATGGGGAATCGAACCTGCGACCTCGGGTGCCGGGGCCCCGACATTACTCTGAGGTGCCACCCGGGGTTCCGTCCCGACCCGGGCTTTTTTGGCCCTTATGGGGAATCGAACCTGCAACTTCGGGTGCCGGGGTCCCGACATTACCCTGTGGCGCCACCCGCGGACCCGACCCGACATGGGCTTTTTTGGCCCTTATGGGGAATCGAACCTGCGACCTCGGGTGCCGGGATCCCGACATTACCCTGTGGCGCCACCCGCGGACCCGACCCGGGAAGTGTTTTTTTGGCCCTTATGGGGAATCGAACCTGCGACCTCGGGTGCCAGGGTCCAGACCTTACCCTGTGGCGCCACCCGCGGACCCGACCCGACATGGGCTTTTTTGGCCCTTATGGGGAATCGAACCTGCAACTTCGGGTGCCGGGGTCCCGACATTACCATGTGGCGCCACCCGGGGTCCCGAACCGACCCGGGATTTTTTGGCCGGTATAGGGAATTGAACCTACGACCTCGGGTGCCGGGGTCCCGACATTACTCTGTGGCGCCACCCAGGGACCCGACCCGACATGGGCTTTTTTGGCCCTTATGGGGAATTGAACCTGCGACCTCGGGTGCCGGGGTCCAGACATTACCCTGTGGCGCGTACCCGGGGACCTAATCTGACCCGGGCTTTTTTGGCCCTTATGGGGAATCGAACCTGCGACCTCGGGTGCCGGGGTCCCAACATAAACCTGTGGCGCCACCTGGGGACCCTAGCCGACCCGGGCTTTTTTGACCCTTATGGGGAATCAAACCTGCGACCTCGGGTGCCGGGGTCCCAACATTACCCTGTGGCGCCACCCGCGGACCCGACCCGACATGGGCTTTTTTGGCCCTTATGGGGAATCGAACCTGCAACTTCGGGTGCCGGGGTCCCGACATTACTCTGTGGCGCCACCCGGGGTTCTGTCCCGACCCGGGCTTTTTTGGCCCTTAGGCGGAATAGAACCTGCGACCTCGGGTGCCGGGGTCCAGACATTACCCTGTGCCGCCACCCGGGGACCCTTGCCGACCCGGACTATTTAGGCCCTTATGGGGAATCGAACCTGCGACCTCGGGTGCCGGGGTCCCGACATTACCCTGTGGCGCCACCCGTGGACCCGACCCGACCCGGGCTTTTTTGGCCCTTATGGGGATTCGAACCTGCGACCTCGGGTGCCGGGGTCCCGACATTACCATGTGGCGCCACCCGGGGTCCCGAACCGACCCGGGATTTTTTGGCCGGTATAGGGAATCGAACCTACGACCTCGGGTGCCACGGTCCCGACATTACCCTGTGGCACGACCCGGGGACACTAGCCGATCCGGAATTTTTGGCCGGTATAAGGAATCGAACCTGCGACCTCGGGTGCCGGGGTCCAGACATTACCCTGTGGCGCCACCCGTGGACCCGACCCAACAAGGGCTTTTATGGCCCTTAGGTGGAATAGAACCTGCGACCTCGGGTGCCGGGGTCCAGACATTACTCTGTTGCGCGTACCGGGGGACCTAATCTAACCTGGGCTTTTTTGACCCTTATGGGGAATCGAACCTGCGACCTCGGGTGCCGCGGTCCCGACATTACCCTGTGGCACGACCCGGGGACACTAGCCGACCCGGAATTTTTGGCCGGTATAAGGAATCGAACCTGCGACCTCGGGTGCCGGGGTCCAGACATTACCCTGTGGCGCCACCTGGGGACCCTATCCGACCCGGGCTTTTTTGGCCCTTATGGGGAATCGAACCTGCGACCTCGGGTGCCAGGGTCTCAACATTACTCTGAGGCGCCACCCGGGGACCCAACGCGACCCGGGCTTTTTTGGCCCTTATGGGGAATCGAACCTGCGTCCTCGGTTGCGGGGGTCCCGACATTACCATGTGGCGCCACCCGGGGTCCCGAACCGACCCGGGATTTTTTGGCCAGTATAGGGAATCGAACCTACGACCTTGGGTGCCGCGGTCCCGACATCACCCTGTGGCACACTAGCTGACCCGGAATTTTTGGCCGGTATAAGGAATCGAACCTGCGACCTCGGGTGCCGGGGTCCAGACATTACTCTGTGACGCGTACCCTGGGACACTTACCGACCCGGGCTTTTTTGGCCCTTATGGGGAATCGAACCTGCGACCTCGGGTGCCAGGGTCCAGACATTACCCTGTGACGCCACCCGGGGTCCCGACCCGACCTGGGCTTTTTTGGCCCTTATGGGGAATTGTACCTGCGACCTTGGGTGCCGGGGTCCCGACATTACCGTGTGACGCCACCCCGGGACCTGACCCGACAAGGGCTTTTTTGGCCCTTATGGGGAATCGAACCTGCGACCTCGGGTGCCGGGGTCCCGACATTACCCTGTGGCGCCACCCGGGGTTCCGAACTGACCCGGGATTTTTTGGCCGGTATAGGGAATCGAACCTACGACCTCGGGTGCCGCGGTCCCGACATTACCATGTGGCGCCACCCGGGGTCCCGAACCGACCCGGGATTTTTTGGCCGGTATAGGGAATCGAACCTGCGACCTCGGGTGCCGCGGTCCCGACATTACCCTGTGGCACGACCCGGGGACACTAGCCGATCCGGAATTTTTGGCCGGTATAAGGAATCGAACCTGCGACCTCGGGTGCCGGGGTCCAGACATTACCCTGTGGCGCCACCTGGGGACCCTATCTGACCCGGGCTTTTTTGGCCCTTATGGGGAATCGAACCTGCGACCTCGGGTGCCAGGGTCCCAACATTACTCTGAGGCGCCACCCGGGGACCCGACGCGACCCGGGCTTTTTTGGCCCTTATGGGGAATCGAACCTGCGTCCTCGGGTGCCGGGGTCCCGACATTACCATGTGGCGCCACCCGGGGTCCCGAACCGACCCGGGATTTTTTGGCCAGTATAGGGAATCGAACCTACGACCTTGGGTGCCGCGGTCCCGACATCACCCTGTGGCACACTAGCTGACCCGGAATTTTTGGCCGGTATAAGGAATCGAACCTGCGACCTCGGGTGCCGGGGTCCCGACATTACTCTGTGACGCGTACCCTGGGACACTTACCGACCCGGGCTTTTTTGGCCCTTATGGGGAATCGAACCTGCGACCTCGGGTGCCAGGGTCCAGACATTACCCTGTGACGCCACCCGGGGTCCCGACCCGACCTGGGCTTTTTTGGCCCTTATGGGGAATTGTACCTGCGACCTTGGGTGCCGGGGTCCCGACATTACCGTGTGACGCCACCCCGGGACCTGACCCGACAAGGGCTTTTTTGGCCCTTATGGGGAATCGAACCTGCGACCTCGGGTGCCGGGGTCCCGACATTACCCTGTGGCGCCACCCGGGGTTCCGAACTGACCCGGGATTTTTTGGCCGGTATAGGGAATCGAACCTACGACCTCGGGTGCCGGGGTCCCGACATTACCCTGTGGCACCACCCGGGGACACTAGCCGACCCAGAATTTTTGGCCGGTATAAGGAATCGAACCTGCGACCTCGGGTGCCGGGGTCCAGACATTACCCTGTGGCGCCACCCAGGGACCCGACCCAACAAGGGCTTTTTTGGCCCTTAGGCGGAATTGAACCTGCGACCTCGGGTGCCGGGGTCCAGACATTACTCTGTGGCGCGGACCCGGGGACCTGACCCGACAAGGGCTTTTTTGGCCCTTATGGGGAATCGAACCTGCGACCTCGGGTGCCGGGGTCCCGACATTACCCTGTGGCGCCACCCGGGGACCCGACCCGGGAAGTGTTTTTTTGGCCCTTATGGGGAATCGAACCTGCAACTTCGGGTGCTGGGGTCCAGACATTACCATGTGGCGCCACCCGCGGACCCGACCCGGGAAGTGTTTTTTTGGCCCTTATGGGGAATCGAACCTGCAACTTCGGGTGCCGGGGTCCCGACATTACCATGTGGCGCCACCCGGGGTCCCGAACCGACCCGGGATTTTTTGGCCAGTATAGGGAATCGAACCTACGAGCTCGGGTGCCGGGGTCCCGACATTACCCTGTGGCGCCACCCGCGGACCCGACCCGACATGGGCTTTTTTGGCCCTTATGGCGAATCGAACCTGCGACCTCGGGTGCCGGGGTCCCGACATTACCATGTGGCGCCACCCGGGGTCCCGAACCGACCCGGGATTTTTTGGCCGGTATAGGGAATCGAACCTGCGACCTCGGGTGCCGCGGTCCCGACATTACCCTGTGGCACGACCCGGGGACACTAGCCGACCCGGAATTTTTGGCCGGTATAAGGAATCGAACCTGCGACCTTGGGTGCCGGGGTCCAGACATTACTCTGTGACGCGTACCCTGGGACACTTACCGACCCGGGCTTTTTTGGCCCTTATGGGGAATCGAACCTGCGTCCTCGGTTGCGGGGGTCCCGACATTACTCGGTGGCGCAACCCGGGGACACTTACCGACCCGGGCTTTTTTGGCCCTTATGGGGAATCGAACCTGCGACCTTGGGTGCCAGGGTCCAGACATTACCCTGTGACACCACCCGGGGTCCCAATCCGACCTGGGCTTTTTTGGCCCTTATGGGGAATCGAACCTGCGACCTCAGGTGACCGGGGTCCCGACATTACAATGTGGCGCAACTCGGGGACTCAAACATTCCTGGGCTTTTTTGGCCCTTATGGGGAATACGAACCTGTGACCTCGGGTGCCAGGGTCCCAACATTACCGTGTCGAGCCACCCGGGGTCCCGACGCGACCCGGGCTTTTTTGGCCCTTATGCGGAATCGAACCTGCGACCTCGGTTGCGTGGGTCCCGACATTACTCTGTGGTGCCACGCGGGGACACTTACCGACCCGGGCTTTTTTGGCCCTTATGGGGAATTGAACCTGCGACCTCAGGTGCGGGGGTCCCGACATTACCCTGTAGCGCCACCCGGGGACCCGACCCATCCTGGGATTTTTTGGCCCTTATGGGGAATCGAACCTGCGACCTCAGGTGCCAGGGTCCAGACATTACCCTGTGGCGCCACCCGGGGACCTGACTCGAGAAGGGCTTTTTTTGGCCCTTATGGGGAATCGAACCTGCAACCTCGGGTGCCAGGGTCCAGACATTACTCTGAGGTGCCACCCGGGGACCCGACCCGATCCGGGCTTTTTTGGCCGGTATAGGGAATTGAACCTGCGACCTCGGGTGCCAGGGTCCAGACATTACCCTGTGACGCCACCCGGGGTTCCGACCCGACCTGGGCTTTTTTGGCCCTTATGGGGAATCGAACCTGCGACCTCGGGTACCGGGGTCCCGACATTACCGTGTGACGCCACCCGGGGACCCGACCCATCCTGGGATTTTTTGGCCCTTATCGAGAATCGAATCTGCGACCTCGGGTGCCGGGGTCCCGACATTACCCTGTGGCGCCACCCGCGGACCCGACCCGACATGGGCTTTTTTGACCCTTATGGGGAATCGAACCTGTGACCTCGGGTGCCGGGGTCCCGACATTACCGTGTGACGCCACCCGGGGACCCGACCCATCCTGGGATTTTTTGGCCCTTATCGAGAATCGAATCTGCGACCTCGGGTGCCGGGGTCCCGACATTACCCTGTGACGCCACCCGGGGACCCGACCTGATCCGGGCTTTTTTGGCCCTTATGGGGAATCGAACCTGCGACCTCGGGTGCCGGGGTCCCGACATTACCCTGTGGCGCCAACCGTGGACCCGACCCGACCCGGGCTTTTTTGGCCCTTATGGGGAATCGAACCTGCGACCTCGGGTGCCGGGGTCCCGACATTACCATGTGGCGCCACCCGGGGTCCCGAACCGACCCGGGATTTTTTGGCCGGTATAGGGAATCGAACCTACGACCTCGGGTGCCGCGGTCCCGACATTACCCTGTGGCACGACCCGGGGACACTAGCCGATCCGGAATTTTTGGCCGGTATAAGGAATCGAACCTGCGACCTCGGGTGCCGGGGTCCAGACATTACCCTGTGGCGCCACCCATGGACCCGACCCAACAAGGGCTTTTATGGCCCTTAGGCGGAATAGAACCTGCGACCTCGGGTGCCGGGGTCCAGACATTACTCTGTTGCGCGTACCGGGGGACCTAATCTAACCTGGGCTTTTTTGACCCTTATGGGGAATCGAACCTGCGACCTCGGGTGCCGGGGCCCCGACATTACTCTGAGGTGCCACCCGGGGTTCCGTCCCGACCCGGGCTTTTTTGGCCCTTATGGGGAATCGAACCTGCAACTTCGGGTGCCGGGGTCCCGACATTACCCTGTGGCGCCACCCGCGGACCCGACCCGACATGGGCTTTTTTGGCCCTTATGGGGAATCGAACCTGCGACCTCGGGTGCCGGGATCCCGACATTACCCTGTGGCGCCACCCGCGGACCCGACCCGGGAAGTGTTTTTTTGGCCCTTATGGGGAATCGAACCTGCGACCTCGGGTGCCAGGGTCCAGACCTTACCCTGTGGCGCCACCCGCGGACCCGACCCGACATGGGCTTTTTTGGCCCTTATGGGGAATCGAACCTGCAACTTCGGGTGCCGGGGTCCCGACATTACCATGTGGCGCCACCCGGGGACCCGACCCGACCCGGGCTTTTTTGGCCGGTATAGGGAATTGAACCTGCGACCTCGGGTGCCAGGGTCCAGACATTACCCTGTGACGCCACCCGGGGTTCCGACCCGACCTGGGCTTTTTTGGCCCTTATGGGGAATCGAACCTGCGACCTCGGGTACCGGGGTCCCGACATTACCGTGTGACGCCACCCGGGGACCCGACCCATCCTGGGATTTTTTGGCCCTTATCGAGAATCGAATCTGCGACCTCGGGTGCCGGGGTCCCGACATTACCCTGTGGCGCCACCCGCGGACCCGACCCGACATGGGCTTTTTTGACCCTTATGGGGAATCGAACCTGCGACCTCGGGTGCCGGGGTCCCGACATTACCGTGTGACGCCACCCGGGGACCCGACCCATCCTGGGATTTTTTGGCCCTTATCGAGAATCGAATCTGCGACCTCGGGTGCCGGGGTCCCGACATTACCCTGTGGCGCCACCCGGGGACCCGACCTGATCCGGGCTTTTTTGGCCCTTATGGGGAATCGAACCTGCGACCTCGGGTGCCGGGGTCCCGACATTACCCTGTGGCGCCAACCGTGGACCCGACCCGACCCGGGCTTTTTTGGCCCTTATGGGGAATCGAACCTGCGACCTCGGGTGCCGGGGTCCCGACATTACCATGTGGCGCCACCCGGGGTCCCGAACCGACCCGGGATTTTTTGGCCGGTATAGGGAATCGAACCTACGACCTCGGGTGCCGCGGTCCCGACATTACCCTGTGGCACGACCCGGGGACACTAGCCGATCCGGAATTTTTGGCCGGTATAAGGAATCGAACCTGCGACCTCGGGTGCCGGGGTCCAGACATTACCCTGTGGCACGACCCGGGGACACTAGCCGATCCGGAATTTTTGGCCGGTATAAGGAATCGAACCTGCGACCTCGGGTGCCGGGGTCCAGACATTACCCTGTGGCGCCACCCACGGACCCGACCCAACAAGGGCTTTTTTGGCCCTTATGGGGAATCGAACCTGCAACTTCGGGTGCCGGGGTCCCGACATTACCCTGTGGCGCCACCCGCGGACCAGACCCGACATGGGCTTTTTTGGCCCTTATGGGGAATCGAACCTGCGACCTCGGGTGCCGGGATCCCGACATTACCCTGTGGCGCCACCCGCGGACCCGACCCGGGAAGTGTTTTTTTGGCCCTTATGGGGAATCGAACCTGCGACCTCGGGTGCCAGGGTCCAGACCTTACCCTGTGGCGCCACCCGCGGACCCGACCCGACATGGGCTTTTTTGGCCCTTATGGGGAATCGAACCTGCAACTTCGGGTGCCGGGGTCCCGACATTACCATGTGGCGCCACCCGGGGTCCCGAACCGACCAGGGATTTTTTGGCCGGTATAGGGAATCGAACCTGCGACCTCGGGTGCCGGGGTCCAGACATTACCCTGTGGCGCGTACCCGGGGACCTAATCTGACCCGGGCTTTTTTGGCCCTTATGGGGAATCGAACCTGCGACCTCGGGTGCCGGGGTCCAGACATTACCCTGTGGCGCGTACCCGGGGACCTAATCTGACCCGGGCTTTTTTGGCCCTTATGGGGAATCGAACCTGCGACCTCGGGTGCCGGGGTCCAGACATTACCCTGTGGCGCGTACCCGGGGACCTAATCTGACCCGGGCTTTTTTGGCCCTTATGGGGAATCGAACCTGCGACCTCGGGTGCCGGGGTCCCAACATAAACCTGTGGCGCGTACCCGGGGACCTAATCTGACCCGGGCTTTTTTGGCCCTTATGGGGAATCGAACCTGCGACCTCGGGTGCCGGGGTCCCAACATTACCCTGTGGCGCCACCCGCGGACCCGACCCGACATGGGCTTTTTTGGCCCTTATGGGGAATCGAACCTGCGACCTCGGGTGCCGGGGTCCCGACATTACTCTGTGGCGCCACCCGGGGTTCTGTCCCGACCCGGGCTTTTTTGGCCCTTAGGCGGAATAGAACCTGCGACCTCGGGTGCCAGGGTCCAGACATTACCCTGTGCCGCCACCCGGGGACCCTTGCCGACCCGGACTATTTAGGCCCTTATGGGGAATCGAACCTGCGACCTCGGGTGCCGGGGTCCCGACATTACCCTGTGGCGCCACCCGTGGACCCGACCCGACCCGGGCTTTTTTGGCCCTTATGGGGAATCGAACCTGCGACCTCGGGTGCCGGGGTCCCGACATTACCATGTGGCGCCACCCGGGGTCCCGAACCGACCCGGGATTTTTTAGCCGGTATAGGGAATCGAACCTACGACCTCGGGTGCCGCGGTCCCGACATTACCCTGTGGCACGACCCGGGGACACTAGCCGATCCGGAATTTTTGGCCGGTATAAGGAATCGAACCTGCGACCTCGGGTGCCGGGGTCCAGACATTACCCTGTGGCGCCACCCGTGGACCCGACCCAACAAGGGCTTTTATGGCCCTTAGGCGGAATAGAACCTGCGACCTCGGGTGCCGGGGTCCAGACATTACTCTGTTGCGCGTACCGGGGGACCTAATCTAACCTGGGCTTTTTTGACCCTTATGGGGAATCGAACCTGCGACCTCGGGTGCCGGGGTCCAGACATTACCCTGTGGCGCCACCTGGGGACCCTAGCCGACCCGGGCTTTTTTGACCCTTATGGGGAATCGAACCTGCGACCTCGGGTGCCGGGGTCCCAACATTACCCTTTGGCGCCACCCGGGGACCCGACCCGGGAAGTGTTTTTTTGCCCCTTATGGGGAATCGAACCTGCGACCTCGGGTGCCAGGGTCCCGACATTACCCTGTGGCGCCACCCGCGGACCCGACCCGACATGGGCTTTTTTGGCCCTTATGGCGAATCGAACCTGCGACCTCGGGTGCCGGGGTCCCGACATTACCCTGTGGCGCCACCCGGGGTCCCGAACCGACCAGGGATTTTTTGGCCGGTATAGGGAATCGAACCTACAACCTCGGGTGCCGCGGTCCCGACATTACTCTGTGGCGCCACCCAGGGACCCGACCCGACATGGGCTTTTTTGGCCCTTATGGGGAATTGAACCTGCGACCTCGGGTGCCGGGGTCCAGTCATTACCCTGTGGCGCGTACCCGGGGACCTAATCTGACCCGGGCTTTTTTGGCCCTTATGGGGAATCGAACCTGCGACCTCGGGTGCCGGGGTCCCAACATAAACCTGTGGCGCCACCTGGGGACCCTAGCCGACCCGGGCTTTTTTGACCCGTATGGGGAATCAAACCTGCGACCTCGGGTGCCGGGGTCCCAACATTACCCTGTGGCGCCACCCGCGGACCCGACCCGACATGGGCTTTTTTGGCCCTTATGGGGAATCGAACCTGCAACTTCGGGTGCCGGGGTCCCGACATTACTCTGTGGCGCCACCCGGGGTTCTGTCCCGACCCGGGCTTTTTTGGCCCTTAGGCGGAATAGAACCTGCGACCTCGGGTGCCGGGGTCCAGACATTACCCTGTGCCGCCACCCGGGGACCCTTGCCGACCCGGACTATTTAGGCCCTTATGGGGAATCGAACCTGCGACCTCGGGTGCCAGGGTCCAGACATTACCCTGTGACGCCACCCGGGGTTCCGACCCGACCTGGGCTTTTTTCGCCCTTATGGGGAATCGAACCTGCGACCTCGGGTGCCGGGGTCCCGACATTACCATGTGACGCCACCCGCGGACCCGACCCATCCTGGGATTTTTTGGCCCTTATGGGGAATCGAACCTGCGACCTCGGGTGCTGGGGTCCCGACATTACCCTGTGGCGCCACCCGCGGACCCGACCCGGGAAGTGTTTTTTTGGCCCTTATGGGGAATCGAACCTGCAACTTCGGGTGCTGGGGTCCCGACATTACTCTGTGGCGCCACCCGGGGTTCTGTCCCGACCCGGGCTTTTTTGGCCCTTAGGCGGAATAGAACCTGCGACCTCGGGTGCCGGGGTCCAGACATTACCCTGTGCCGCGTACCCTGGGACACTTACCGACCCGGGCTTTTTTGGCCCTTATGGGGAATCGAACCTGCGACCTCGGGTGCCAGGGTCCAGACATTACCCTGTTACGCCACCCGGGGTTCCGACCCGACCTGGGCTTTTTTCGCCCTTATGGGGAATCGAACCTGCGACCTCGGGTGCCGGGGTCCCGACATTACCGTGTGACGCCACCCGCGGACCCGACCCATCCTGGGAATTTTTGGCCCTTATGGGGAATCGAACCTGCGACCTCGGGTGCTGGGGTCCCGACATTACCCTGTGGCGCCACCCGGAGACCTGACCCGACAAGGGCTTTTTTTGGCCCTTATGGGGAATCGAACCTGCGACCTCGGGTGCCGGGGTCCCGACATTACCCTTTGACACCACCCGGGGACCAAACACGACCCGGGGTTTTTTGGCCGGTATGGGGAATTGAACCTGCGACCTCTTGTGCCAGGTTCCAAACATTACCCTGTGATGTCACCTGGGGATCCGACTCGACTCGGGGTTTTTTGGCAAGTATGGAGAATCAAACCTGGGACCTCGGGCGCCAGAGTCCAGACATTACCCTATCACGCCATCCAGGGACCCGACCTGACCTGTTTTTTTTTTTCTGGTATGGGGAATTGATCTTCATCATCTGTGATGATGCAGGTCTGATCATCAGAACGTTATCACAGCATCATTACTGTATCATTACAGCGTCATCACTGCATCACGACAGCGTCATCAGAGCATCAGCACTGCGTCATCACAGCATCAGCATATCATCATCACTGCATTATCACAATATCATCACAGTGTCATCAAAGCATCATCACAGCGTTATAACAGAATCATCACAGAATCATAATAGCATCATGACAGCATCATAAAAGCGACATCACAGCATCATAGCAGCGTCATCACTGCATCATCAGAGTATCATCAAAGGATCATCATAACATCATCACAGCATCGTCACCGTATAAGCACTGCATCATCACAGCATCATCACTGCATCATAACATCATCATCAATGCATCATCACAGCACCGTAACTGCATATTCTCATCATCATCACAGCGGTATCACAGTGTCATCACAGCATTGTCAGAGGATCATCGCAGCATCATCACAGCATCATTACTGCGTCATCACTGCATAATCACAGCATCATCACTGCATCGTCACAGCGTCATTACATCGTTACAACAGGGTCATCACAGCATCTTCGATACTTCATCCCTGCATCATCACGTCATCATCACTTAATCATCACAGCATCGTAAAAGCATCATCACTGCATCATTACATCATCATCACTGCATCATCAGAGCAACATCAAAGAATCATAGCTGGATCATCACAGCATCATTACTGTGTCATCACAACATCATCACTGCATCATCACAGCATCATCACTACGTCATCAGTGTCATCACAGCGTCATTACAGCATCACGACCACGTCATCACTTCATCATCAAAACGTCATCACTTCATAATCACAGTGTCATCACAGCAGCATTAAAACATCATCCCAGTATCATCACAGCGTTATCTCAGACTCATTACTGCATCATCATATCATCATCACAAAATCATCATTTCGTCATCACAGCGTCACCAAAGCATCATCACATCATCATCACTACTTAATCACAGCATCATCACTACGTCATCAAAGTGTCATCAAAGCATCATCACTGCATAATAACTGCATCATCACAGCATAATCACTGCATCATCACAGCATAATAACTGCATCATCTCAGCATCATCAGAGCGTAATCACTGCTTCATCACTGGATCATAACAGAATCATTACTGCATAATCACAGATTCATCACAGTGTCATCAAAACATCATCACTGCATCATAACAGCATCGTTACTGCATTATCACTGCATCATCACAGCGTCATCACAGCATCATCGCATCTTCATCACTACATCATCACAGAATCAGCACTGCATCATCACTGAGTCATCACAGCCTCATCGCTGCGTCATCACTGCATCATCACATCATCATCTTTGAATAATCACAGCATCATCACAGCATTAACACAGCATCATCACAACATCATCACTGCGTCATCACAGCGTCATCAGAGCATCATAACTGCGACATCACAGAATCGTCACAGCATCTTCACAGCATCTTCACTGCATAATCACTGCATCATCACAGCATCATAGCTGCTGAATCACAGCACTGTCACAGCATCACGACAGTGTCATGACAGTGTCATCACAGCATCATCACTGCATAATCAGTGCATAGTCACAGCATCATCACATCATCATCACTGCATCATCGCATCGTCATCCCTGCATCATCACAGCATCCTCACATCATCACAGCATCATCGCGTCTTCATAACAGCATCATCACAACATCATCAGAACATCATCACCGACTCATCTCTGTATCATCACTGTGTCATGACAGAGTCAACACAGCGTCATCACAGCATCATCACAGCATCATCGCATCGTCATCACTGCCTCATCACAACACAATCACAGCATCATAACTGCATCATCACAACATCATCACAGTGTCATCACAGCATAATCACAGCATCATCACAGCATCATCTCATAATCATCACAGCATCATTAATGCATAAACACTGCGTCATCACAGCGTCATAATCATATCATCACTGCATCATCAAAGCATCATCAGTGTGTCATCACAGCATCACGACAGCGTCATCACAGAGTCATAATTACGCTGTTCTGATGATGTGATGATGCTGTGATGATGTTGTGATGATTTTTTTGTGATGCTGTGATTATGCAGTGATGATGATGTGAAGAGGTTGTGATGATGCTGTGATGATGCAGTGATGACGCTATGATGATGCTGTGATTATGTTTTGGTGATGCTCTGATGATGCAGTGATGACTATGCGATGATGCTGGGATGATGCTTTGATGATGTTCTGGTGATGTTGTGATGATGCAGTGATGACTGTGACGATTATGTGATGATGCTGTGATGATCACAGAATCACAGAATCACAGAATTTCTAGGTTGGAAGAGACCTCAAGATCATCGAGTCCAACCTTTGACCTAACGCTAACAGTCCCACTAAACCATATCCCTAAGCTCTACATCTAAACGTCTTTTAAAGACTTCCAGGGATGGTGACTCCACCACCTCCCTGGGCAGCCTGTTCCAGTGCCTAACAACCCTTTCAGTAAAGAAGTTCTTCCTAACATCTAACCTAAAACTCCCCTGGCGCAACTTAAGCCCATTCCCCCTCGTTCTGTCACCAGGCACGTGGGAGAACAGGCCAACCCCCACCTCACTACAGCCTCCTTTAAAGTAACTGTAAAGAGCGATAAGGTCGCCCCTGAGCCTCCTCTTCTCCAGGCTGAACAAGCCCAGCTCCCTCAGCTGCTCCTCGTAGCACTTGTTCTCCAGGCCCCTCACCAGCTTCGTCACCCTCCTCTGGACCCGCTCAAGCACCTCGATGTCCTTCTTGTAGCGAGGGGCCCAAAACTGAACACAGTACTCGAGGTGCGGCCTTGTTGTCGACGGAAGGAAGACACAGACGCTCAATATGAGTATGCAGTGAACTCCATTTTATTGCCCGAATAGCCTAACTTATATAGTGAACTTAACAGGGGCGGACAGTGTTTCACACGAGATTATTGGTTAAAAGCACTCAGATAACAACTGCAAGAAAAGAACCCCACCTGCAAGATAACAACCCCCTTGTAATTTGCAGTC
Organism: Clangula hyemalis; assembly: GCA_963989345.1. The sequence goes on from CAXDIO010000207.1 coordinate 219,608, forward strand.
ACATAGACCTTGTCCTTGAAGCCAGCTACTGGTAATAATATTTTGCTACATTCCTCAGTGTTTTTCACATCCCCAGTCATGGGAACTGAGGCCTACTCTCAGAACAGACTCTGATCAAATAGTTGCTCAACATTCACATGGCCTACTTCAGCTAACCAGTCCTCCACACGGCCTCACCAGAGCTGAGTACAGGGGGACGATCACCTCCCTAGCCCTGCTGGCCACACTGTTTCTGATACAAGCCAGGATGCCGTTGGCCTTCTTGGCCACCTGAGCACACTGCTGGCTCATATCCAGCCGACTGTCCACCATCACTCCCAGGTCCTTCTCTGCCTGGCAGCTCTCCAACCACTCATCTCCCAGCCTGTAGCTCTGCTTGGGGTTGTTGCGCCCCAGGTGCAGGACCCGGCACTTGGCCTTGTTGAACTTCACACAGTTGACCTCAGCCCATCGGTGCAGCCTATCCAGATCCTCCTGCAGAGCCTTCCTACTCTCGAGCAGATCAACACACGCACCTAACTTGGTGTCATCTGCAAACTTACTGAGGGTGCACTCAATGCCCTCGTCCAGATCATTGATGAAGATATTAAAGAGGACCGGCCCCAGCACCGAGCCCTGGGGGACGCCACTAGTGACCGGCCTCCAACTGGACTTGACTCCATTTACCACGACACTTTGGGCCCGGCTATCCAGCCAGTTTCTAACCCAACGAAGCGTGCGCCAGTCCAAGTCAAGAGCAGCCAGTTTCTTGAGGAGAATGCTGTGGGAGATGGTGTCAAATGCCTTGCTGAAGTCAAGGTAGACCACATCCACAGCCTTTCCCTCGTCCACCCAGCGCGTCACTTTGTCATAGAAGGAGATCAGGTTTGTCAAGCAGGATCTGCCTTCCATAAACCAATGCTGGATGGGCCTGATCACCTGCTTGCCCTGCAAGTGCTGCATGATGACTCTCAAGAGGATCTGCTCCATGAGCTTCCCTGAAACTGAGGTCAAACTGACAGGCCTGTAGTTTCCCGGGTAATGATGCTGCGATGATGCTGTGATTATGTTGTGACGATGAGGTGATGATGCAGTGATTATGCAGTGATGATGCTGTCATGATACTCTAATGATGCTCGGATGATGCAGAGATGATGCAGTGATTTTTCTGTGATGATGTTGTAATGATGCTGTGATGATGCAGTGAAGATGATGTGATGATGCAGTGATGATGCTCTGATGCTGTAGTGATGATGTTGTGAAGATGCACGGAGGACTCAGAGATGATGCTGTGATGAAAATGCGAAGATTCTGTGAAGATGCAGTGAGGCGCAGTGATGATGCTGTGATGACACTGTGATTATGTGGTGATGATGATACGATGATGCTGTGACGATGCTGTGATGATGATGTCATGATGCAATGATGATGCAGTGGTGATGCTCTGATGATGCTGTAATGATGCTGTGACGATGAACTGATGATGCTGAGATGATGCTCTGATGACGCTGTGATGATGTTGTGATGACGCTGTGAAGATGCAGTGATGACGCTGCGATGATGCTGTGATCATGCTGTGATGATGCAGTGATGATTCAGTGATGATTCTGTTATGATGCTGTGATGACGCTGCGACGACGATATGATGATGCTGTGATTACTCTGTGATGACGTTTTGATGACACTATTATGATGTTGTGATGATGCAGTGGTGATGCTCTGGTGATGCTGTAATGATGCTGTGATGATGCAGTGATTATGCAGTGATGATGCAGTGATGAGACTGTGATGATGCTGTGATGATGTTTTGATGATGGATTGATGATGATGTGATGATGTAGCTATGATGCTGTGATGATGCAGTGAGGATGCAGTGATCAAAGCGTCATCACAGCATCATCACAGCATATCGCAGCGTCATCACTGCATCATCACAGCGTCATCACAACATCATCACAGCGTCATCACAGCATCATCTCAGCATCATTACTGCATCGTAACAGCATCATCAAAGCATAAACACATCATCAATACGTCATCACAGAATCATTATTGCATCATCAAAACATCATCACATTGTCATCAAAGCGTAATCACAACATCATAATAGCATCACAACAGCATGATCACAGCACCATTACAATATCACCACAGCATCAGAGCGTCATCAAAGCGTTATGAGAGCGTCATCACAGCATCAGCATAGCATAATCACACCATCATAACAACATCATCACAGCGTCATAACAGCATCATCACAGCATTACAACAGCATCATCACAGCATCACAACAGCATCATAACAAAATCATCGCAGCGTCATCACAGCGTCATCACTACATCATCACTGCATCATTACAGCGTCATCAGAGCATCATCACAGCATCATCAAAGCATCACAGCGTCATCAAAGTGTCATCAGAGCATCATCACGGCATCACTACAGCATCATCATATCATCACAGCATTATTACAGCATCATCACAGAGTCATCACTGCGTCATCACAGCATCATCACAGCATCATCACTGCATTATTACTTCATCATCACTGCATCATTACAGCATCATCACTGCATCATCAGAGCATCATCACTGCATCATCACAGCATCATCGAAGCGTCATCACAGTATCATCACAACATCATCACAGCATCATCACATCATCATTATTGCATCATGACTGCATCATTACAGCATCATCACAGCAGAATCAGTGCGTCGTCAGAGCATCATTGCTGCATCATCACAACATCATCACAGTGTTATTGCAGCGTCATCACAGCATCACCACAACATCATCACAGAATCATTACAGCATCATTGCAGCATCATGACTGCATCATCACAACATCATCAAATAATCATTAAAGCATCACAGCTTCATCAAAGCGTCATCAGAGCGTCATCACTGTATCTTCACTGCATCATCAGAGCATCATCACAGCATCATCTCATCATCATCACTGCATCATCACTGCATCATCACAGCATCATAACAGCATCACAGCGTCATCACAGCGTCATCACAGCATCACCAAAGATTCGCAGCGTCATCATTGCATCATCACAGAATCATCAAAACATCATCATAGTGTCATCAGAGCATTATCGCTGCCTTATCACTGCATCATCACAGCATCATCACTGCGTCATCACAACATCATCACTTCAACATCACAACAACATCACACTGTCATCAAAGCGTCATCACAGCATCATTACTGCATCACAGCGTCATCAAAGACTCATCACAGCATCATCACAGCATCGCCACTGCGTCATCAAATCATCATTACAGCATCATCACAACAGCATCACCACAGCATCATAACATCATCATTTCTGGTGCCAACGCAGAAATCTTGTTTTTTTTTGACCATGGGGCACTTTACTCAGCACCTGGCCTGATGGCCGCAGACGGGTCCCTATCTTTTAGGGGAAAAAGGATCCTGGGCCAGGAGCTGGCAGGGCTCATTGAGAGGGCTTTAAACTAGGTAAGAAGGGGGATGGGGCTGAAGCAAGGATTGTTGGGGCTGTGCCAGGGGGAACAATGACAAGGCCGGAGGATAGGGCAATGGCCCAGCTGAAGTGCATCTACACCAATGCTCTGATGATGCTCTGATGATGCAGTGATGTTGCAGTAGTGACGCTGTGATGACGCTTAGATGTTGCTTTGATGATGCTGCAATGAAGTTCTGGTGATGCTCTGATGATACAGTGATGATAATTTGATGACGCTATGATGCTGTGATGATGCTGTGATGCACAGCACACATGATCAGAGCATCACAGCATCACCATAGTATCATCACAGCATCATCACCGCATCATCACAGCATCATCACCGCATCATCACAGCGTCCTTACAGTGTCATCACAGCTTGTGATGCTGTGATGATGGTGATGATGCAGTGAGGATGCTGTTACGATGCTGTGATGACGCTGTGATGATGCAGTGATGATGCACTGATAATGCTGTCATGACGATGTGATGATGCTGTGATGATGCTGTTATGACGCAGTGATGATGCTTGGATGATGCTGTGATGATGATATGATGATGCAGTGTTGAAGCAGTGATGACGCAGTGATGGTGATTTGATAACGCAGTGATAGTACTCTGATTATGCAGTGATGATGCTGTGATGCTGAGATGATGTTGTGATGATGCAGTGATGATGTTGTGATGACGCAGTGATGATGCTTCGATGATGTGGTGATGATGTGAAGATGCTGTGATGACGCAGTGACGATGCTGTGATGACGCTTTGATGACGCTATAGTGATTCTGTGATGATGCTGTAGTGGTACTATGATGATGCTGTGAGGATGCTGCGATGACGCTCTGATGACGCATAATCATGATGTAATGATGCTGTGTTGACGCTGCGATGACACTGTCGTGATGCTGTGATGACGCTGTGATGATGCTGTGATGATACTGAGATGGCGTTGTGATGATGCATTGATGATGCAGTGATGACGCAGTAATGATGCTATGATTACGTAGTGATGATGTAGTGATGATGCTCTGATGATGCACTGACAGTAGTGTGATGACGCTGTGAGGATGCAGTGAGTAAGCAGTAAAGATGCTTTGATGATGCTGTTATGATGCTGCAATGATGCTGTGATGATGCTGTGGGCTGCTCTGATGACAATTTGATGACGTAGTGATGATTCTGTCATGACGCCATGATGCTGCTCTGATGCTGCTCTGATGATGCTGTGATTATGCTGTGATGACGCTCTGATGACACAGTGATGATGCTGTGATGACGCTGTGATGATGCTGTGATGATGTTTTGATGATGCTCTGATGATGCAGTGATGATACTGTGATGGCACTCTGATGATGTTGTGATGATGATGTGATTATTCTCTGATGATGCAGTGATGATACTGTGATAACGCTGTGATGATGCAGTGTTTATGCAGTAATGATTCTGTGATAATGCTGTGATGATGTTGTTATGACACTGATGATTTTGTGATGATTTATAATGATGCTGTGATGATGTAGTGATGATGCTGTGATTATGGAGCTATGAAGCTGTGATGATGCTGTGATGATGATGTGATGATGCTGTGATGATGCAGTGATGATGTAGTGATGATACTGTGATGATGCTCTCATGACCCTGTGATGATGCGGTGATGATGCAGTGATTATGCATTTATGATGCTGTGATGATATTTTGATGATGCTGTAACGATGCATTGATGACACTGCGAAGATGCTGAGATGATGATTCTGTGATGAAGCAGTGATGGTGATGTGATGGCGCTCTGATCACGAAGTGATGACGCTGCGATGATGATGTGATGATGCTGTGATGAATATGGGATGATGCAGTGATGATGATGTGATGATGCTGTGATGACGCTGTTATGATGCAGTGATGATGATGTGATGACGTAGTGAGGATGCTGTGATGACGCTATGATCATGCTGTGTGGATGCTGTGACGACACTGTGATGATGATTATGCAGTGATGATACTGTGATGACACTGTGATGATGCAGTGATTATGCAGTAACAATTCTGTAATGACGCTGAGATGATGCTGTGATGATGCAGCGATGATGCAGTGATGATGATGTCATGATGCAGTGATGATGCTGTGATGATGCTGTGATGACCCTGTGATGATGCGGTGATGATGCAGTGACGATGCTGTGATGATATTGTGATGATGCTGTAACGATGCATTGATGACACTGCGAAGATGCTGAGATGGTGATTCTGTGATGACGCAGTGATGGTGATGTGATGACGCTCTGATCACAAAGTGATGACGCTGCGATGATGATGTGATGATGCTGTGGTGAATATGGGATGATGCTGTGATGATGCTGTTATGATGCTGTGATGACGCAGTGATGAAACCATGATGGTGGTGTGATGATGTTGTGTTGATGCAGTGATGATGATGTGATGATGCAGATATGATGGTGTTATGATGCAGTGAATACACCGTGATGACGCTGTGATGATGCAGTGAGGAAGCAGTAATGATGCTGCAATGATGCTGTGATGATGCTGTGATTATACGGTTTTTATGCAGTAATTATGCAGTGATGATGCTGTAAAGACACTGTAATGATGCTGTGATGAGGCAGAGATGATGCAGTGATGATGCTGTGATGATGTTGTGATGAAGCTGTGATGATGCAGTGATGATGATGGGATTATGAAGTGATGATGATGTGATGATGCAGTGATGATACTGTGATGACGCTGTGATAATGCAGTGATTATGTAGAAATGATGCTGTGATGACACTGAGATGATGCTTTTATGATGCAGTGATGATGCTGTGAGGATGCAGTGAGGACACAGTGATGATGTTGTGCATATGCTGTGATGATGTTTTGATTACGTAGTGATGATGCAGTGATGATGCAGTGATGATGCAGTGATCAAAGCGTCATCACAGCATCATCACAGCATATCGCAGCGTCATCACTGCATCATCACAGCGTCATCACAACATCATCACAGCGTCATCACAGCATCATCTCAGCAACATTACTGCATCGTAACAGCATCATCAAAGCATAAACACAACATCATCAATACGTCATCACAGCATCATTATTGCATCATCAAAACATCATCATATTGTCATCAAAGCGTCATCACAGCATCATAACAGCATCAAAACAGCATCATCACAACAGTATCACAACATCACCACAGCATCAGAGCGTCATCAAAATGTTATGAGAGCGCCATCACAGCATCAGCATAGCATAATCACACCATCATAACAACATCATCACAGCGTCATAACAGCATCATCACAACATAATCACAGCATAATCACAGCATCATCACAACATCATCACAGCATTATCACAGCATCATCGCTGCATCATCACAGCATCATAACATCATCATCAGAGCATCACAGCATCATCACAGCATCATCACTGCATCATCAGAACATCATCACAGTGTCATCAAAGCGTCATCACAGCATCATCACAGCATCATCACAGTATCAAGACAACATCATCACTGCAAAATCAGTGCATTATCAATGCATCATCAGAGCTTCAAAAAGGCATCACAGTGCCATCACAGTGTCATCACTGCATCATCAGAGTCATCAAAGCATCATCACATCATCATCACAGCATCATCACAGCGTCAGCAATGCGTCATCACCACTACATCGTCACAGCATCATCACTGCATCATAACAGCGTCATCACAGCGTCATCACAGCGTCATCACTGCATCTTCACAGAATTATCAAAGCATCATCGCAGCGTCATCACTACATCATGACAGCATGATCACAGCATGATCACAGCGTCATCACAGCATCATAACAGCATTATCGTAGCGTCATCACAGCATAATCACAACATCATCACAGCATCATCGCTGCATCATTACAGCATCATCACAGCATCATCACTGCGTCATCACTGCATGATTACTGCATCATCAGAACATTATCATAGTGTCATCAAAGCGTCAACACAGCATCATCACAGCATCACAACAGCATCATCGCAGCATCATCACTGCATCATCACAGCATCACAACAGCATCATAACAAAATCATCACAGCGTCATCAAAGCGTCATCACAGCGTCATCACAGCATCATCACTACGTCATCACTGCATCATTACAGCGTCATCAGAGCATCATCACATCATCATCACAGCATCACAACAGCATCATCGCAGTGTCATCACTGCATCACTACAGCATCACAACAGCATCATAACAAAATCATCACAGCGTCATCAAAGCGTCATCACAGCGTCATCACTACATCATCATCACTGCATCATTACAGCGTCATCAGAGCATCATCACAGCATCATCAAAGCATCACAGCGTCATCAAAGTGTCATCAGAGCATCATCACGGCATCACTAGAGCATCATCCTATCATCACAGCATTATTACAGCATCATCACAGAGTCATCACTGCATCATCACAGCATCATCACTGCATCATTACTGCATCATCACTGCTTCATTACAGCATCATCACAGCATCATCAGTGCGTCGTCACAGCATCATTACTGCATCATCACAACATCATCACACTGTTATCGCAGCGTCATCACAGCATCATCACAACATCATCACAGAATCATAACACATCATCACAGCATCATCACAGCACCATCACAGCGTCATCACTGCATCATCACAGTATTATCATCACAGCATCCCAACAGTATCATCACTGCGTCATCACACCATCATCACAGCATCATCGCAGCATCATCACAGCATCATTAATGCATCACAGCATCATCAAAGAGTCATCACAGTGTCATCACAGCATCACCACTGCGTTATCAGAGCGTCATCAAAGAACCATCACAGCGTCATCAGAGCTTCATCACAGCATCAACACAGCATCATCACAGTGTCATGAAAGTGTCATCACAGCATCATCAACGCATCATCACAGAATCATCACAGCGTAATAACAACATTATCAGTTCGTCATCACAGTGTAATCACAGCATCATCGCAGCGTCATCACTGCATTATCACAGCATCATAACTGCATCATCACAACATCATCAAATAATCATGAAAGCATCACAGCTTCATCAAAGCATCACCAGAGCGTCATCACTGCATCTTCACTGCATCATCACTGCATCATCACAGCATCATCGCATCATCATCACAGCATCACAGCGTCATCACAGCGTCATCACAGTATCATCACTCCGTTATCACAGCATCATCACAGCATCATCACAGAATAACCAAAGATTCGCAGCGTCACCATTGCATCATCACAGAATCATCAAAGCATCATCATAGCGTCATCAGAACATTATCGCTGCCTCATCACTGCATCATCACAGCATCATTAAAGCATCACAGCATCATCAAAGCGTCATCACAGCATCATCAGCGCGTCATCACAGAATCATCACAGCGTAATAACTACATTATCAGTGCATCATCACAGCGTCATCACAGCATCATTACAGCATCATCACAGCGTTATCACTGCATCATCACAGCATCACCAAAGAATCACAGCGTCATCATTGTATCACAGCATCATCATAGCATCATCACAGCATCATCACAACATTATCACAGTATCACAGCGTCATCACAGCAGCATCATCACATCATCACTGCACCATCGCTGTGTCATCACTGCATCATCACTGCATCATCAAAGCATCACAACAGCATCATCACAGCATCATCAAAGCATCACAGCGTCATCAGAGCAGCATCACAAAATCATTTCTGCGTCATCACAGCGTCATCAAAGCACCATCACAGCGTCATCAAAGCTTCATCACGGCGTCACTACAACATCATTACAGTGCCATCAAAGTGTCATCACAGAGTCATCACAGCATCATCACAGCATCACCATAGTATCATCAGAGCATCATCACCGCATCATCACAGCATCATCACAGCGTCCTTACAGTGTCATCACAGCTTGTGATGCTGTGATGATGGTGATGATGCAGTGAGGATGCAGTTACGATGCTGTGATGATGCTGTTATGACGCAGTGATGATGCTTACATGATGCTGTGATGATGATATGATGATGCAGTGATGAAGCAGTGATGACGCAGTGATGGTGATTTGATAACGCAGAGATAGTGCTCTGATTATGCAGTGATGATGCTGTGATGTTGTGATGATGCAGTGATGATGCTGTGATGATGCAGTGATCTTGCAGTGATGATGTTGTGATGATGCAGTGATCTTGCTGTGATGATGTTGTGATGACGCAGTGATGATGCTTCGATGATGTGGTGATGATGTGAAGATGCTGTGATGACGCAGTGACAATGCTGTGATGATGCTGTGATGACGCATAATCATGATGTAATGATGCTGTGTTGACGCTGCGATGACACTGTCATGATGCTGTGATGACGCTGTGATGATGCTGGGATGATACTATGGCGTTGTGATGATGCATTGATGATGCAGTGATGACGCAGTAATGATGCTATGATTATGTAGTGATGATGTAGTGATGACGCAGTGATGATGCTCTGATGATGCTGTGATGATGATGTGATGATGCAGTGATGATGATGTGATGATGCAGTGATTCTGCACTAATGATGCTGTGATTATGCTGAGATGATGCTCTGATGATGCAGTGATGATTCTGCGATGATGTTGTGATGATGTTGCTATGATGTGATGATACTGTGATGATGCAGTGATGACGCTGCAATGATGCTCTGATGAATCTGTGATGACGCTATGATTACGCTGTCGTGATGCTCAGATAACACTGTTGTGATGCTATGATGATGCTGCGATGATGTTGTGATGATGGTGTGATGATGCAATGATTCTGCAGTACTGATACTGTGATGATGATGAGATTATGCTGTGATAATGCTGTGATGATGCAGTGATGATGATGTGATGATGCAGGGATGATGATGTGATGACGCGGTCATGATTCTGTGACTATGCAGTGATGATGCTGTGATGACCCTGACGTGATGTTGTGATGACGCTGTCGTGATGCTGTGATGATGCTGTGATGACAATATGATGACGTAGTTATGATGCTGTTATGATGCAGTTATTATGCAATGATGATGCAGATATGAGTCTGTGATGAAGCTGTGATGATAGTGTGATGATGCTGTGATGACGCTGTGATGACACAGTGATGATGCTGTGATGATTCTGCGATGACTCTGTGATGACCATATCGTAATTATGTGATAACGCTGTGATGATGCTGTGATGACGCAGTGATGATGCAGTGATGATGATATGATGATGCAGTGATGATGATGTGATGATGCTGTGATGACACTGTGATGATACAGTGATGATGCTGACATGACGCTGTGATGACGCTGTTATGATGCAGTGAAGATGCTGAGATGATGCTGTGATGATGCAGTGATGATACTGTGATGATGCTGTGATGATGCAGTGATAATACTGTGATGATGCTGTGATGATGCTGTGATGACCCTGTGATGATGCGGTGATGATGCAGTGATTATGCATTTATGATGTTGTGATGATATTGTGATGATGCTGTAACGATGCACTGATGACACTTCGAAGATGCTGAGATGATGATTCTGTGATGATGCAGTGATGGTGATGTGATGATGCTGTGATGATGCTGTGATGATATTGTGATGATGTAGTGATGATGTTGTGATTACGAAGTGATGATGCTGTGATGATGCTGTGATGATGCTGTGGTGATGATATGATGATGCAGTGATTACGCAGTGATGATGCAGTGATGACGCTGTGATGATGTGGTGATGACGCAGTGATGATGCTGCGATGATTCTGCGATGATGCTTTGGTGATGATGTGATGATGCTGTGATGACTCAGTGACGATGCTGTAATGATGCTGTGATGACACTGATGACGCTATAGTGATTCTGTGATGATGCTGTAGTGGTACTATGATGATGCTGTGAGGATGCTGCGATGACACTGTCGTGATGCTGTGATGATGCTGTGATGATACTGAGATGACGTTGTGCTTATGCAGTGATGATGCAGTGATGATGCAGTGATGACGCAGTAATGATGCTATGATTATGTATTGATGATGTAGTGATTACGCTGTGATGACGCAGTGATGATGCTCTGATGATGCTGTGATTATGATGTGATGATGTGTTGATCATGATGTGATGATGCTTTGATGATGCTGTGATGATGCAGTGATGACTCTGTGATGATGCAGTGTTTATGTAGCTATGATGCTGTGATGATGATGTGATGATGCAATTATAATGATGTGATGATGCAGTGATGATGATATGATGATGCAGTGATGATGATGTGATGATGCAGTGATTCTGCACTTATGATGCTGTGGTTATGCTGAGATGATGCTCTGATGATGCAGTAATGAGTCTGCGATGATGTTGTGATGATGTTGCTATGATGTGATGATACTGTGATGATGCAGTGATGACGCTGCAATGATGCTCTGATGAATCTGTGATGACGCTATGATTACGCTGTCGTGATGCTCAGATAACACTGTTGTGATGCTATGATGATGCTGCGATGATGTTGTGATGATGGTGTGATGATGCAATGATTCTGCAGTACTGATACTGTGATGATGATGAGATTATGCTGTGATGATGCTGTGATGATGCAGTGATGATGATGTGATGATTCTGTGACAATGTAGTGATGATGCATTGAAGATGCTGTGAGGATTCTATGATGATGCTCTGATGCTGCAGTGATGACGCTTCGATCCTGCTGTGATTATGCTGTTATTACGCTGTGATGATGATGTGATTACGCTGTGATGATGCTGTGATGATGCAGTGATGATGATGTGATGATGCAGGGATGATGATGTGATGATGTTGTGATGATGCTGTAACGACGCTGTGATGACGCAGTGATGATGCTGTGATGATGCTGCGATGACTCTGTGATGACCCTATCGTGATTATGTGATAACGCTGTGATCATGCTGTGATGATGCAATGATGATGCTGTGATGACGCAGTGATGATGCAGTGATGATGATGTGATGATGCAGTGATGGTGATGTGATGATGCAGATATTTTGATGTGATGATGTAGTGATTCCGCAGTATTGATACTGTGGTGATGCTGAGATGAAGCATTGATGATACAGTGATGATGCTGTGATGATGTTATGATTATTTTGTGATGATGTAGTGATGATGCATTTATGACACTGCGACGATGTTGTGATTACTATGTAATGATTCTGTGATGACACTGTTGTGATGCTCTGGTAACGCTGTCGTGATGCTGTGATGATGCTGCGATGATGTTGTGATGATTTTGTGATGATGCAATGATGATGCTGTGATGATGCAGTGCTTATGCAGTTATGACACTGTGATGACCCTGTTATGATGCCTTAATGAGGATGCGATGATGCTGTGACTATGCAGTGATGATGCAGTGATGATGCTGCGATGATGCAGTGATGACGCTGCGATGATGATATGATGATGCAGTGATGATACTGTGATAATGTTGTGATGATGCAGTGATGATGCAGTGATGATGCTGTAATGATGCAGTGATTATGCAGTAATGATGCTGTAGTTACGCTGCGATTATGCTGTGATGATTCTGTGATGTTGCTGTGGTGACGCTGTGTTGAGGGTGTTGTGATGCTCTGATAACGCTGTTGTGATGTTGTGATGATGCTACGACGATGTTGTGATGATGCTGTGATGATACCGTGATGATGCAGTTACGATGCAGTGATGATGCTGTGATGTTGCTGCGATGACGCTGTGGTGACGATGTGATGATGCAGTTATGATGTAGTGATGATGCAGTTATGATGCTTTAATGAAGTTGTGATGATATTGTGATTATGCTGTGATGACATAGTGATGATGCTGTGATGATTCTGTGATGATGCTCTGATGATGATGTGATGATGCTGTGATGATGCTGTTATAAGACTGTGATGACACTGTGATGATGCTGAGATTATGCTGTGAAGATGCAGTGATTATGCAGTGATGATGCAGTGATGAGACTGTGATGATGCTGTGATGATGGTTTGATGATGCATTGATGATGTGATGATGTAGCTATGATGCTGTGATGATGCAGTGATGAAACCGTGATGACACTCTGATGATGCAGTGAGTAAGCAGTAATGATGCTGCAATGACGCTGTGATGATGCTGTGATTATACGGTTTTTATGCTGTAATTATGCAGTGATGATGCTGTCATGACACTCTAATGATGTTGTGATGAGGCAGAGATGATGCAGTGATGATGCTGTGATGATGTTGTGATGAAGCTGTGATGATGCAGTGATGATGCTAATATTATGAAGTGATGATGATGTGATGATGCTAGTGATGATACTGTGATGATGCTGTGATAATGCAGTGATTATGTAGAAATGATGCTGTGATGACATTGAGATGATGCTTTGATGATGCAGTGATGATGCTGTTAGGATGCAGTGATGATGCAGTGGTCAAAGCGTCATCACAGCATCATCACAGCATATCGCAGTGTCATCAATGCATCATCACAGCATCATCACAGCATCATCACAGCGTCATCACAGCATCATCTCAGCATCATTACTGCATCGTAACAGCATCATCAAAACATCATCACATTGTCATCAAAGCATCATCACAGCATGATAACAGCATCACAATAGCATCATCACGGCACCATCACAACATCACAACAACATCAGAGCATCATCAAAGAGTTATGAGAGAGTCATCACAGCATCAGCATAGCATAATCACACCATCATAACAACATCATCACAGTGTCATAACAGCATATTCACAGCATGACAACAGCATCATCGCAGTATCATCACTGCATCATCACAGCATCACAACAGCATCATAACAAAATCATCGCAGCGTCATCAAAGCGTCATCACAGCGTCATCACAGCATCATCACTACATCATTACAGTGTCATCAGAGCATCATCCCAGCATCATCAAAGCATCACAGCGTCATCAAATCAGAGCATCATCACGGCATCACTACAGCGTCATCATATCATCACAGCATTATTACAGCATCATCACAGAGTCATCACTGCGTCATCACAGCATCATCACAGCATCATCACTGCATCATCACAGCATCATCACTGCATCATCACAGCATCACCGAAGCATCATCACAGTATCATCACAACATCATCATAGCATCATCACATCATCATTATTGCATCATGACTGCATAATTACAGCATCATCACAGCAGAATCAGTGCGTCGTCACAGCATCATTACTGCATCCTCACAACATCATCAGAACATAATCACACTGTCATCAAAGCGTCATCACAGCATCATCACGGCATCATAACAGCATCATAACATATCATCACAGCATCATCACAGCACCATCACAGCGTCATTACTGCATCATCACAATATTATAATCACAGCATCCCAACAGTATCATCACTGCGTCATCAGACCATCATCACAGCTTCATCGCAGCATCATCACAGCATCATCACTGCGTTATCAGAGTGTCATCAAAGAACCATCACAGCGTCATCAGGGCTTCATCACAGCATCAACACAGCATCATCACAGTGTCATCAAAGTGTCATCACAGCATCATCAACGCATCATCACAGAATCATCACAACATAATAACAACATTATCAGTTCGTCATCACAGTGTCATCACAGCATCATCACAGCATCAACACAGCATCATCGCAGTGTAATCAATGCATCATCGCATCGTCATCAATGCATCATCACAGCATCATAACTGCATCATGACTGCATCATCACAACATCATCAAATAATCATTAAAGCATCACAGCTTCATCAAAGCGTCATCAGAGTGTCATCACTGCATCTTCACTGCATCATCACAGCATCATCACAGCATCATCTCATCATCATCACTGCATCATCACAGCATCATCGCATCATCATAAAAGCATCACAGTGTCATCACAGCGTCATCACAGCATCATCACTTTATCATCACTCCGTTATCACAGCATCATCACAGCATCATCACAGCATCACCAAAGATTGGCAGCGTCATCATTGCATCATCACAGAATCATCAAAGCATCATCATAGCGTCATCAGAGCATTATCGCTGCCTCCTCACTGCATCATCACAGCATCATTACTGCGTCATCACAACATCATAACTTCAACATCACAACAACATCACACTGTCATCAAAGCGTCATCACAGCATCATAACACATCATCACCACATCACAACAGCATCATCACAGCATCATAACAGCATCATCCAGGCGTCATCACTGTATCATCACAGCGTCACCACAGCATCATCACTGTATCATCACTGCATCATCACAGCATCATCGCAGCATCATAACAGCATCATCAAAGCATCACAGAGTAATCAAAGCGTCATCACAGCTTCATCACGGCATCAACACCGCATCATCACAGCATCATCAAAGAGTCATCACGCCATCATCACAGCATCATCACAGCATCATTAAAGCATCACAGCGTCATCAAAGAGTCATCACAGCGTCATCACAGCATTACCACTGCGTCATCAGAGCGTCATCAACGCACCATCACAGCGTCATCACAGCTTCATCACAGCATCATCACAGTGTCATCAAAGCGTCATCACAGCATCATCAGCACATCATCACAGAATCATCACAGCGTAATAACTACATTATCAGTGCATCATCACAGCGTCATCACAGCATCATTACAGCATCAACACAGCATCATCACTGCATCATCACAGCATCATAACAACATCATCACATCATCATCACTGCATCATCACAACATCAAAGAAGAATAACAGCGTCATCATTGCATCATCACAGCATCATCACAATATTATCACAGCCTCACCACAGCGTCATAACTGCATCATCACTGCATCATCACTGTATCATCAGAGCATCATCACTGCATGATCACAGCATAATAACAGCATCATCACAACATCATCACAGCGTCATCACGGCATCATTACTGCATAATCACAGAATCATCACTGCATCAACACAACATCATCACAGAATCATCACGGCATCATCACAGCATCATTACTGCATCATCACAGCATCATCAGAGCTTCAACAAAGCATCACAGTGCCATCACAGCGTCATCACTGAATCATCACAGAGAAATCACAGCATCATCACAGCATCATCGCAGCATCATCACTGCATCATCACAGAATCATCATAACATGATCACAGCATCATCATTGCATCATCACAGTATCATTACTTCATCATCACAACATTATCATAGTGTCATCAAAGCGTCATCAAAACATTATCACAGCATCATAACATTATGATCACTGCATCATGAAAACGTCATCACAGCATCACCACAACGTCATCACAGCATCACAGCGTCATCACAGCGTCATCACAGCATCATCACAGCATCATCAAAGAATCAAAGCGTCATCAAACCGTCATCACAGCATCATCACAGTATCATCACTGCATCATCACAGCATCATCGCAGCGTCATCACAGCATCATTACAGCATCATTACTGCATCATCACAATATCATCACAGCGTCATCATAGCGTCATCACAGCATCATCACAACATTATCACAGTATCACAGCGTCATCACAGCATCATCATCACATCATCAATGCACCATCGCTGTGTCATCACAGCATCATTACCGCATCATCACAACATCATCACAGTGTTATCAAAGCGTTGTCACAGCATCATCACAACATCAAAACAGCATCATAGCATGATCATCACTGCATCATCATTGCATCATCATAGCATCATCACAGCATCACAACAGCATCATCACAGCGTCATCTTTGCATCATCCAGGCGTCATCACAGCATCATCTCAGCGTCACCACAGAGTCATCACTGCATCATCACAGCATCATCAAAACATCACAGCGTCGCCATCACTGCATCATCACAGAATCATCACTGTATCATCGCAGTGGTATCACTGCATCATCACAGCATGATCACAGCATGATCACAGCACCATCACAACATCATCACAGCATCATCACTCCGTCATTACAGCGTCATCAGAGCATCATCACAGCATCACCAAAGCATCATCACTGCATCATCACAGCATCGTCACTGCATCATTACAATATCATCGCAGTGTCATCACTGCATCATCACAGCATCATCACACCATCATCACAGCATCATCACAGCATCACAGCGTCATCAGAGCGTCATCACAACATCATCACTGCGTCATCAGAGCGTCATGAAAGTACCATCGCAGCGTCATCAAGGCTTAATCACGGCGTCACTACAGCATCATTACAGTGTCATCAAAGTGTCATCACAGCTTCATCACAGCATTATAACAGTGTCATCAAAGCATCATCACAACATCATCAAAGCGTCATCACAGCACCATCACAGCATCATCACTGCACCATCACTGTGTCATCAAATCATCATCACAGCATCATAACAACAGCATCACCACATCATCATTTCTGGTGCCAACGCAGAAATCTTGTTTTTTTTGACCATGGGGCACTTTACTCAGCACCTGGCCTGATGGCCACAGACGGGTCCCTATCTTTTAGGGGAAAAAGGATCCTGGGCCAGGAGCTGGCAGGGCTCATTGAGAGGGCTTTAAACTAGGTAAGAAGAGGGATGGGGCTGAAGCAAGGATCGTTGGGGCTGTGCCAGGGGGAACAATGGCAAGGCCGGAGGATAGGGCAATGGCCCAGCTGAAGTGCATCTACACCAATGCTCTGATGATGCTCTGATGATGCAGTGATGTTGCAGTAGTGACGCTGTGATGACGCTTAGATGTTGCTTTGATGATGCTGCAATGAAGTTCTGGTGATGCTCTGATGATACAGTGATGATAATTTGATGACGCTATGATGCTGTGATGATGCTGTGATGCACAGCACACATGATCAGAGCATCACAGCATCACCATAGTATCATCACAGCATCATCACCGCATCATCACAGCATCATCACAGCATCATCACAGCCTCCTTACAGTGTCATCACAGCTTGTGATGCTGTGATGATGGTGATGCGGTGATGATGCAGTGAGGATGCAGTTACGATGCTGAGATGGTGCTGTGATGATGCTGTGATGAGGCTGTGATGATTCTATGATGACGCTGTTATGATACAATTATGATGGTGTGATGACGCTGCGATGATGCTGCCATGATGCTATGATGATGTAGTGATGGTGCTGTGATGACGCAGTGATGATGCAGTGATGACGCTCTGATGATGTGATGACGCAGTGATGATGCTGCGATGATGCTGTGGTGGTGATGTGATGATGCTGCGATGACGCTTTGATGACGCTATAGTGATTCTGTGATGATGCTGTAGTGGTACTATGATGATGCTGTGAGGATGCTGTGATGACGCTCTGATGACGCAGTAAGCATGATGTAATGATGCTGTGATGACGCTGCAATGACACTGTCGTGATGCTGTGATGACGCTGTGATGATGCTGTAATGATGCTATGATTATGTAGTGATGATGTATTGATTACGCTGTGATGACGCAGTGATGATGCTCTGATGATGCTGTGATTATGATGTGATGATGCAGTGATGATGATGCAGTGATGATGATGTGATGATGCAGTGATTCTGCACTAATGATGCTGTGATTATACTTAAATGATGCTCTGATGATGCAGTGATGATAATGAGATGATGTTGTGATGATGTTGCTATGATGTGATGATACTGTGATGATGCAGTGATGACGCTGCAATGATGCTCTGATGAATCTGTGATGATGCTATGATTAAGCTGTCGTGATGCTCAGATAACACTGTTGTGATGCTATGATGATGCTGCGATGATGTTGTGATGATGGTGTGATGATGCAATGATTCTGTAGTACTGATACTGTGATGATGCTGAGATAATGCTGTAATGATGCTGAGATGATGCAGTGATGATGATGTGATGATGCTGTGATGATGCTGTGATGATGCTGTGATGATGTAGTGATGATGATGTGATGATGCAGGGATGATGATGTGATGATGTTTTGTTGATGCTGTGATGATGCTGTCATGATTCTGTGATGATGTAGTGCTGATGCTCTGATGACCCTGACGTGATGTTGTGATGACACTGTCGTGATGCTGTGATGACAATATGATGACGTAGTTATGATGCTGTTATGATGCAGTCATTATGCAATGATGATGCAGATATGAGTCTGTGATGAAGCTGTGATGATAGTGTGATGATGCTGTGATGACGCTGTGATGACACAGTGATGATGCTGTGATGATTCTGCGATGACTCTGTGATGACCATATCGTGATTATGTGATAACGCTGTGATGATGCTGTGATGACGCAGTGATGATGCAGTGATGATGATATGATGATGCAGTGATGATGATGTGATGATGCTGTGATGACGCTGTGATGATACAGTGATGATGCTGACATGACGCTGTGATGACGCTGTTATGATGCAGTGAAGATGCTGAGATGATGCTGTGATGATGCAGTGATGATACTGTGATGATGCTGTGATGATGCAGTGATAATACTGTGTTGATGCTGTGATGATGCTGTGATGACCCTGTGATGATGCGGTGATGATGCAGTGATTATGCATTTATGATGTTGTGATGATATTGTGATGATGCTGTAACGATGCACTGATGACACTTCGAAGATGCTGAGATGATTCTGTGATGATGCAGTGATGGTGATGTGATGATGCTGTGATGATGCTGTGATGATATTGTGATGATGTAGTGATGATGTTGTGATTACGAAGTGATGATGCTGTGATGATGCTGTGGTGATGATATGATGATGCAGTGATTACGCAGTGATGATGCAGTGATGACGCTGTGATGATGTGGTGATGACGCAGTGATGATGCTGCGATGATTCTGCGATGATGCTTTGGTGATGATGTGATGATGCTGTGATGACTCAGTGACGATGCTGTAATGATGCTGTGATGACACTGATGACGCTATAGTGATTCTGTGATGATGCTGTAGTGGTACTATGATGATGCTGTGAGGATGCTGCGATGACACTGTCGTGATGCTGTGATGATGCTGTGATGATACTGAGATGACGTTGTGCTTATGCAGTGATGATGCAGTGATGATGCAGTGATGACGCAGTAATGATGCTATGATTATGTATTGATGATGTAGTGATTACGCTGTGATGACGCAGTGATGATGCTCTGATGATGCTGTGATTATGATGTGATGATGTGTTGATCATGATGTGATGATGCTTTGATGATGCTGTGATGATGCAGTGATGACTCTGTGATGATGCAGTGTTTATGTAGCTATGATGCTGTGATGATGATGTGATGATGCAATTATAATGATGTGATGATGCAGTGATGATGATATGATGATGCAGTGATGATGATGTGATGATGCAGTGATTCTGCACTAATGATGCTGTGATTATACTTAAATGATGCTCTGATGATGCAGTGATGATAATGAGATGATGTTGTGATGATGTTGCTATGATGTGATGATACTGTGATGATGCAGTGATGACGCTGCAATGATGCTCTGATGAATCTGTGATGACGCTATGATTACGCTGTCGTGATGCTCAGATAACACTGTTGTGATGCTATGATGATGCTGCGATGATGTTGTGATGATGGTGTGATGATGCAATGATTCTGCAGTACTGATACTCTGATGATGATGAGATTATGCTGTGATGATGCTGTGATGATGCAGTGATGATGATGTGATGATTCTGTGACAATGTAGTGATGATGCATTGAAGATGCTGTGAGGATTCTATGATGATGCTCTGATGCTGCAGTGATGACGCTTCGATCCTGCTGTGATTATGCTGTTATTACGCTGTGATGATGATGTGATTACGCTGTGATGATGCTGTGATGATGCAGTGATGATGATGTGATGATGCAGGGATGATGATGTGATGATGTTGTGATGATGCTGTAACGACGCTGTGATGACGCAGTGATGATGCTGTGATGATGCTGCGATGACTCTGTGATGACCCTATCGTGATTATGTGATAACGCTGTGATCATGCTGTGATGATGCAATGATGATGCTGTGATGACGCAGTGATGATGCAGTGATGATGATGTGATGATGCAGTGATGGTGATGTGATGATGCAGATATTTTGATGTGATGATGTAGTGATTCCGCAGTATTGATACTGTGGTGATGCTGAGATGAAGCATTGATGATACAGTGATGATGCTGTGATGATGTTATGATTATTTTGTGATGATGTAGTGATGATGCATTTATGACACTGCGACGATGTTGTGATTACTATGTAATGATTCTGTGATGACACTGTTGTGATGCTCTGGTAACGCTGTCGTGATGCTGTGATGATGCTGCGATGATGTTGTGATGATTTTGTGATGATGCAATGATGATGCTGTGATGATGCAGTGCTTATGCAGTTATGACACTGTGATGACCCTGTTATGATGCCTTAATGAGGATGCGATGATGCTGTGACTATGCAGTGATGATGCAGTGATGATGCTGCGATGATGCAGTGATGACGCTGCGATGATGATATGATGATGCAGTGATGATACTGTGATAATGTTGTGATGATGCAGTGATGATGCAGTGATGATGCTGTAATGATGCAGTGATTATGCAGTAATGATGCTGTAGTTACGCTGCGATTATGCTGTGATGATTCTGTGATGTTGCTGTGGTGACGCTGTGTTGAGGGTGTTGTGATGCTCTGATAACGCTGTTGTGATGTTGTGATGATGCTACGACGATGTTGTGATGATGCTGTGATGATACCGTGATGATGCAGTTACGATGCAGTGATGATGCTGTGATGTTGCTGCGATGACGCTGTGGTGACGATGTGATGATGCAGTTATGATGTAGTGATGATGCAGTTATGATGCTTTAATGAAGTTGTGATGATATTGTGATTATGCTGTGATGACATAGTGATGATGCTGTGATGATTCTGTGATGATGCTCTGATGATGATGTGATGATGCTGTGATGATGCTGTTATAAGACTGTGATGACACTGTGATGATGCTGAGATTATGCTGTGAAGATGCAGTGATTATGCAGTGATGATGCAGTGATGAGACTGTGATGATGCTGTGATGATGGTTTGATGATGCATTGATGATGATGTGATGATGTAGCTATGATGCTGTGATGATGCAGTGATGAAACCGTGATGACACTCTGATGATGCAGTGAGTAAGCAGTAATGATGCTGCAATGACGCTGTGATGATGCTGTGATTATACGGTTTTTATGCTGTAATTATGCAGTGATGATGCTGTCATGACACTCTAATGATGTTGTGATGAGGCAGAGATGATGCAGTGATGATGCTGTGATGATGTTGTGATGAAGCTGTGATGATGCAGTGATGATGCTAATATTATGAAGTGATGATGATGTGATGATGCTAGTGATGATACTGTGATGATGCTGTGATAATGCAGTGATTATGTAGAAATGATGCTGTGATGACATTGAGATGATGCTTTGATGATGCAGTGATGATGCTGTTAGGATGCAGTGATGATGCAGTGGTCAAAGCGTCATCACAGCATCATCACAGCATATCGCAGTGTCATCAATGCATCATCACAGCATCATCACAGCATCATCACAGCGTCATCACAGCATCATCTCAGCATCATTACTGCATCGTAACAGCATCATCAAAACATCATCACATTGTCATCAAAGCATCATCACAGCATGATAACAGCATCACAATAGCATCATCACGGCACCATCACAACATCACAACAACATCAGAGCATCATCAAAGAGTTATGAGAGAGTCATCACAGCATCAGCATAGCATAATCACACCATCATAACAACATCATCACAGTGTCATAACAGCATATTCACAGCATGACAACAGCATCATCGCAGTATCATCACTGCATCATCACAGCATCACAACAGCATCATAACAAAATCATCGCAGCGTCATCAAAGCGTCATCACAGCGTCATCACAGCATCATCACTACATCATTACAGTGTCATCAGAGCATCATCCCAGCATCATCAAAGCATCACAGCGTCATCAAATCAGAGCATCATCACGGCATCACTACAGCGTCATCATATCATCACAGCATTATTACAGCATCATCACAGAGTCATCACTGCGTCATCACAGCATCATCACAGCATCATCACTGCATCATCACAGCATCATCACTGCATCATCACAGCATCACCGAAGCATCATCACAGTATCATCACAA
Organism: Clangula hyemalis; assembly: GCA_963989345.1. Next base: position 243,372 of record CAXDIO010000207.1, read on the forward strand.
CATCATCATAGCATCATCACATCATCATTATTGCATCATGACTGCATAATTACAGCATCATCACAGCAGAATCAGTGCGTCGTCACAGCATCATTACTGCATCCTCACAACATCATCAGAACATAATCACACTGTCATCAAAGCGTCATCACAGCATCATCACGGCATCATAACAGCATCATAACATATCATCACAGCATCATCACAGCACCATCACAGCGTCATTACTGCATCATCACAATATTATAATCACAGCATCCCAACAGTATCATCACTGCGTCATCAGACCATCATCACAGCTTCATCGCAGCATCATCACAGCATCATCACTGCGTTATCAGAGTGTCATCAAAGAACCATCACAGCGTCATCAGGGCTTCATCACAGCATCAACACAGCATCATCACAGTGTCATCAAAGTGTCATCACAGCATCATCAACGCATCATCACAGAATCATCACAACATAATAACAACATTATCAGTTCGTCATCACAGTGTCATCACAGCATCATCACAGCATCAACACAGCATCATCGCAGTGTAATCAATGCATCATCGCATCGTCATCAATGCATCATCACAGCATCATAACTGCATCATGACTGCATCATCACAACATCATCAAATAATCATTAAAGCATCACAGCTTCATCAAAGCGTCATCAGAGTGTCATCACTGCATCTTCACTGCATCATCACAGCATCATCACAGCATCATCTCATCATCATCACTGCATCATCACAGCATCATCGCATCATCATAAAAGCATCACAGTGTCATCACAGCGTCATCACAGCATCATCACTTTATCATCACTCCGTTATCACAGCATCATCACAGCATCATCACAGCATCACCAAAGATTGGCAGCGTCATCATTGCATCATCACAGAATCATCAAAGCATCATCATAGCGTCATCAGAGCATTATCGCTGCCTCCTCACTGCATCATCACAGCATCATTACTGCGTCATCACAACATCATAACTTCAACATCACAACAACATCACACTGTCATCAAAGCGTCATCACAGCATCATAACACATCATCACCACATCACAACAGCATCATCACAGCATCATAACAGCATCATCCAGGCGTCATCACTGTATCATCACAGCGTCACCACAGCATCATCACTGTATCATCACTGCATCATCACAGCATCATCGCAGCATCATAACAGCATCATCAAAGCATCACAGAGTAATCAAAGCGTCATCACAGCTTCATCACGGCATCAACACCGCATCATCACAGCATCATCAAAGAGTCATCACGCCATCATCACAGCATCATCACAGCATCATTAAAGCATCACAGCGTCATCAAAGAGTCATCACAGCGTCATCACAGCATTACCACTGCGTCATCAGAGCGTCATCAACGCACCATCACAGCGTCATCACAGCTTCATCACAGCATCATCACAGTGTCATCAAAGCGTCATCACAGCATCATCAGCACATCATCACAGAATCATCACAGCGTAATAACTACATTATCAGTGCATCATCACAGCGTCATCACAGCATCATTACAGCATCAACACAGCATCATCACTGCATCATCACAGCATCATAACAACATCATCACATCATCATCACTGCATCATCACAACATCAAAGAAGAATAACAGCGTCATCATTGCATCATCACAGCATCATCACAATATTATCACAGCCTCACCACAGCGTCATAACTGCATCATCACTGCATCATCACTGTATCATCAGAGCATCATCACTGCATGATCACAGCATAATAACAGCATCATCACAACATCATCACAGCGTCATCACGGCATCATTACTGCATAATCACAGAATCATCACTGCATCAACACAACATCATCACAGAATCATCACGGCATCATCACAGCATCATTACTGCATCATCACAGCATCATCAGAGCTTCAACAAAGCATCACAGTGCCATCACAGCGTCATCACTGAATCATCACAGAGAAATCACAGCATCATCACAGCATCATCGCAGCATCATCACTGCATCATCACAGAATCATCATAACATGATCACAGCATCATCATTGCGTCATCACAGTATCATTACTTCATCATCACAACATTATCATAGTGTCATCAAAGCGTCATCAAAACATTATCACAGCATCATAACATTATGATCACTGCATCATGAAAACGTCATCACAGCATCACCACAACGTCATCACAGCATCACAGCGTCATCACAGCGTCATCACAGCATCATCACAGCATCATCAAAGAATCAAAGCGTCATCAAACCGTCATCACAGCATCATCACAGTATCATCACTGCATCATCACAGCATCATCGCAGCGTCATCACAGCATCATTACAGCATCATTACTGCATCATCACAATATCATCACAGCGTCATCATAGCGTCATCACAGCATCATCACAGCATCATCACAACATTATCACAGTATCACAGCGTCATCACAGCATCATCATCACATCATCAATGCACCATCGCTGTGTCATCACAGCATCATTACCGCATCATCACAACATCATCACAGTGTTATCAAAGCGTTGTCACAGCATCATCACAACATCAAAACAGCATCATAGCATGATCATCACTGCATCATCATTGCATCATCATAGCATCATCACAGCATCACAACAGCATCATCACAGCGTCATCTCTGCATCATCCAGGCGTCATCACAGCATCATCTCAGCGTCACCACAGAGTCATCACTGCATCATCACAGCATCATCAAAACATCACAGCGTCGCCATCACTGCATCATCACAGAATCATCACTGTATCATCGCAGTGGTATCACTGCATCATCACAGCATGATCACAGCATGATCACAGCACCATCACAACATCATCACAGCATCATCACTCCGTCATTACAGCGTCATCAGAGCATCATCACAGCATCACCAAAGCATCATCACTGCATCATCACAGCATCGTCACTGCATCATTACAATATCATCGCAGTGTCATCACTGCATCATCACAGCATCATCACACCATCATCACAGCATCATCACAGCATCACAGCGTCATCAGAGCGTCATCACAACATCATCACTGCGTCATCAGAGCGTCATGAAAGTACCATCGCAGCGTCATCAAGGCTTAATCACGGCGTCACTACAGCATCATTACAGTGTCATCAAAGTGTCATCACAGCTTCATCACAGCATTATAACAGTGTCATCAAAGCATCATCACAACATCATCAAAGCGTCATCACAGCACCATCACAGCATCATCACTGCACCATCACTGTGTCATCAAATCATCATCACAGCATCATAACAACAGCATCACCACATCATCATTTCTGGTGCCAACGCAGAAATCTTGTTTTTTTTGACCATGGGGCACTTTACTCAGCACCTGGCCTGATGGCCACAGACGGGTCCCTATCTTTTAGGGGAAAAAGGATCCTGGGCCAGGAGCTGGCAGGGCTCATTGAGAGGGCTTTAAACTAGGTAAGAAGAGGGATGGGGCTGAAGCAAGGATCGTTGGGGCTGTGCCAGGGGGAACAATGGCAAGGCCGGAGGATAGGGCAATGGCCCAGCTGAAGTGCATCTACACCAATGCTCTGATGATGCTCTGATGATGCAGTGATGTTGCAGTAGTGACGCTGTGATGACGCTTAGATGTTGCTTTGATGATGCTGCAATGAAGTTCTGGTGATGCTCTGATGATACAGTGATGATAATTTGATGACGCTATGATGCTGTGATGATGCTGTGATGCACAGCACACATGATCAGAGCATCACAGCATCACCATAGTATCATCACAGCATCATCACCGCATCATCACAGCATCATCACAGCATCATCACAGCCTCCTTACAGTGTCATCACAGCTTGTGATGCTGTGATGATGGTGATGCGGTGATGATGCAGTGAGGATGCAGTTACGATGCTGAGATGGTGCTGTGATGATGCTGTGATGAGGCTGTGATGATTCTATGATGACGCTGTTATGATACAATTATGATGGTGTGATGACGCTGCGATGATGCTGCCATGATGCTATGATGATGTAGTGATGGTGCTGTGATGACGCAGTGATGATGCAGTGATGACGCTCTGATGATGTGATGACGCAGTGATGATGCTGCGATGATGCTGTGGTGGTGATGTGATGATGCTGCGATGACGCTTTGATGACGCTATAGTGATTCTGTGATGATGCTGTAGTGGTACTATGATGATGCTGTGAGGATGCTGTGATGACGCTCTGATGACGCAGTAAGCATGATGTAATGATGCTGTGATGACGCTGCAATGACACTGTCGTGATGCTGTGATGACGCTGTGATGATGCTGTAATGATGCTATGATTATGTAGTGATGATGTATTGATTACGCTGTGATGACGCAGTGATGATGCTCTGATGATGCTGTGATTATGATGTGATGATGCAGTGATGATGATGCAGTGATGATGATGTGATGATGCAGTGATTCTGCACTAATGATGCTGTGATTATACTTAAATGATGCTCTGATGATGCAGTGATGATAATGAGATGATGTTGTGATGATGTTGCTATGATGTGATGATACTGTGATGATGCAGTGATGACGCTGCAATGATGCTCTGATGAATCTGTGATGATGCTATGATTAAGCTGTCGTGATGCTCAGATAACACTGTTGTGATGCTATGATGATGCTGCGATGATGTTGTGATGATGGTGTGATGATGCAATGATTCTGTAGTACTGATACTGTGATGATGCTGAGATAATGCTGTAATGATGCTGAGATGATGCAGTGATGATGATGTGATGATGCTGTGATGATGCTGTGATTACGCTGTGATGATGCTGTGATGATGTAGTGATGATGATGTGATGATGCAGGGATGATGATGTGATGATGTTTTGTTGATGCTGTGATGATGCTGTCATGATTCTGTGATGATGTAGTGCTGATGCTCTGATGACCCTGACGTGATGTTGTGATGACACTGTCGTGATGCTGTGATGACAATATGATGACGTAGTTATGATGCTGTTATGATGCAGTCATTATGCAATGATGATGCAGATATGAGTCTGTGATGAAGCTGTGATGATAGTGTGATGATGCTGTGATGACGCTGTGATGACACAGTGATGATGCTGTGATGATTCTGCGATGACTCTGTGATGACCATATCGTGATTATGTGATAACGCTGTGATGATGCTGTGATGACGCAGTGATGATGCAGTGATGATGATATGATGATGCAGTGATGATGATGTGATGATGCTGTGATGACACTGTGATGATACAGTGATGATGCTGACATGACGCTGTGATGACGCTGTTATGATGCAGTGAAGATGCTGAGATGATGCTGTGATGATGCAGTGATGATACTGTGATGATGCTGTGATGATGCAGTGATAATACTGTGATGATGCTGTGATGATGCTGTGATGACCCTGTGATGATGCGGTGATGATGCAGTGATTATGCATTTATGATGTTGTGATGATATTGTGATGATGCTGTAACGATGCACTGATGACACTTCGAAGATGCTGAGATGATGATTCTGTGATGATGCAGTGATGGTGATGTGATGATGCTGTGATGATGCTGTGATGATATTGTGATGATGTAGTGATGATGTTGTGATTACGAAGTGATGGTGCTGTGATGATGCTGTCATGATGCTGTGGTGATGATATGATGATGCAGTGATTACGCAGTGATGATGCAGTGATGACGCTGTGATGATGTGGTGATGACGCAGTGATGATGCTGCGATGATTCTGCGATGATGCTTTGGTGATGATGTGATGATGCTGTGATGACTCAGTGACGATGCTGTAATGATGCTGTGATGACACTGATGACGCTATAGTGATTCTGTGATGATGCTGTAGTGGTACTATGATGATGCTGTGAGGATGCTGCGATGACACTGTCGTGATGCTGTGATGATGCTGTGATGATACTGAGATGACGTTGTGCTTATGCAGTGATGATGCAGTGATGATGCAGTGATGACGCAGTAATGATGCTATGATTATGTATTGATGATGTAGTGATTACGCTGTGATGACGCAGTGATGATGCTCTGATGATGCTGTGATTATGATGTGATGATGTGTTGATCATGATGTGATGATGCTTTGATGATGCTGTGATGATGCAGTGATGACTCTGTGATGATGCAGTGTTTATGTAGCTATGATGCTGTGATGATGATGTGATGATGCAATTATAATGATGTGATGATGCAGTGATGATGATATGATGATGCAGTGATGATGATGTGATGATGCAGTGATTCTGCACTTATGATGCTGTGGTTATGCTGAGATGATGCTCTGATGATGCAGTAATGAGTCTGCGATGATGTTGTGATGATGTTGCTATGATGTGATGATACTGTGATGATGCAGTGATGACGCTGCAATGATGCTCTGATGAATCTGTGATGACGCTATGATTACGCTGTCGTGATGCTCAGATAACACTGTTGTGATGCTATGATGATGCTGCGATGATGTTGTGATGATGGTGTGATGATGCAATGATTCTGCAGTACTGATACTGTGATGATGATGAGATTATGCTGTGATGATGCTGTGATGATGCAGTGATGATGATGTGATGATTCTGTGACAATGTAGTGATGATGCATTGAAGATGCTGTGAGGATTCTATGATGATGCTCTGATGCTGCAGTGATGACGCTTCGATCCTGCTGTGATTATGCTGTTATTACGCTGTGATGATGATGTGATTACGCTGTGATGATGCTGTGATGATGCAGTGATGATGATGTGATGATGCAGGGATGATGATGTGATGATGTTGTGATGATGCTGTAACGACGCTGTGATGACGCAGTGATGATGCTGTGATGATGCTGCGATGACTCTGTGATGACCCTATCGTGATTATGTGATAACACTGTGATCATGCTGTGATGATGCAATGATGATGCTGTGATGACGCAGTGATGATGCAGTGATGATGATGTGATGATGCAGTGATGGTGATGTGATGATGCAGATATTTTGATGTGATGATGTAGTGATTCCGCAGTATTGATACTGTGGTGATGCTGAGATGAAGCATTGATGATACAGTGATGATGCTGTGATGATGTTATGATTATTTTGTGATGATGTAGTGATGATGCATTTATGACACTGCGACGATGTTGTGATTACTATGTAATGATTCTGTGATGACACTGTTGTGATGCTCTGGTAACGCTGTCGTGATGCTGTGATGATGCTGCGATGATGTTGTGATGATTTTGTGATGATGCAATGATGATGCTGTGATGATGCAGTGCTTATGCAGTTATGACACTGTGATGACCCTGTTATGATGCCTTAATGAGGATGCGATGATGCTGTGACTATGCAGTGATGATGCAATGATGATGCTGCGATGATGCAGTGATGACGCTGCGATGATGATATGATGATGCAGTGATGATACTGTGATAATGTTGTGATGATGCAGTGATGATGCAGTGATGATGCTGTAATGATGCAGTGATTATGCAGTAATGATGCTGTAGTTACGCTGCGATTATGCTGTGATGATTCTGTGATGTTGCTGTGGTGACGCTGTGTTGAGGGTGTTGTGATGCTCTGATAACGCTGTTGTGATGTTGTGATGATGCTACGACGATGTTGTGATGATGCTGTGATGATACCGTGATGATGCAGTTACGATGCAGTGATGATGCTGTGATGTTGCTGCGATGACGCTGTGGTGACGATGTGATGATGCAGTTATGATGTAGTGATGATGCAGTTATGATGCTTTAATGAAGTTGTGATGATATTGTGATTATGCTGTGATGACATAGTGATGATGCTGTGATGATTCTGTGATGATGCTCTGATGATGATGTGATGATGCTGTGATGATGCTGTTATAAGACTGTGATGACACTGTGATGATGCTGAGATTATGCTGTGAAGATGCAGTGATTATGCAGTGATGATGCAGTGATGAGACTGTGATGATGCTGTGATGATGGTTTGATGATGCATTGATGATGATGTGATGATGTAGCTATGATGCTGTGATGATGCAGTGATGAAACCGTGATGACACTCTGATGATGCAGTGAGTAAGCAGTAATGATGCTGCAATGACGCTGTGATGATGCTGTGATTATACGGTTTTTATGCTGTAATTATGCAGTGATGATGCTGTCATGACACTCTAATGATGTTGTGATGAGGCAGAGATGATGCAGTGATGATGCTGTGATGATGTTGTGATGAAGCTGTGATGATGCAGTGATGATGCTAATATTATGAAGTGATGATGATGTGATGATGCTAGTGATGATACTGTGATGATGCTGTGATAATGCAGTGATTATGTAGAAATGATGCTGTGATGACATTGAGATGATGCTTTGATGATGCAGTGATGATGCTGTTAGGATGCAGTGATGATGCAGTGGTCAAAGCGTCATCACAGCATCATCACAGCATATCGCAGTGTCATCAATGCATCATCACAGCATCATCACAGCATCATCACAGCGTCATCACAGCATCATCTCAGCATCATTACTGCATCGTAACAGCATCATCAAAACATCATCACATTGTCATCAAAGCATCATCACAGCATGATAACAGCATCACAATAGCATCATCACGGCACCATCACAACATCACAACAACATCAGAGCATCATCAAAGAGTTATGAGAGAGTCATCACAGCATCAGCATAGCATAATCACACCATCATAACAACATCATCACAGTGTCATAACAGCATATTCACAGCATGACAACAGCATCATCGCAGTATCATCACTGCATCATCACAGCATCACAACAGCATCATAACAAAATCATCGCAGCGTCATCAAAGCGTCATCACAGCGTCATCACAGCATCATCACTACATCATTACAGTGTCATCAGAGCATCATCCCAGCATCATCAAAGCATCACAACGTCATCAAATCAGAGCATCATCACGGCATCACTACAGCGTCATCATATCATCACAGCATTATTACAGCATCATCACAGAGTCATCACTGCGTCATCACAGCATCATCACAGCATCATCACTGCATCATCACAGCATCATCACTGCATCATCACAGCATCACCGAAGCATCATCACAGTATCATCACAACATCATCATAGCATCATCACATCATCATTATTGCATCATGACTGCATAATTACAGCATCATCACAGCAGAATCAGTGCGTCGTCACAGCATCATTACTGCATCCTCACAACATCATCAGAACATAATCACACTGTCATCAAAGCGTCATCACAGCATCATCACGGCATCATAACAGCATCATAACATATCATCACAGCATCATCACAGCACCATCACAGCGTCATTACTGCATCATCACAATATTATAATCACAGCATCCCAACAGTATCATCACTGCGTCATCAGACCATCATCACAGCTTCATCGCAGCATCATCACAGCATCATCACTGCGTTATCAGAGTGTCATCAAAGAACCATCACAGCGTCATCAGGGCTTCATCACAGCATCAACACAGCATCATCACAGTGTCATCAAAGTGTCATCACAGCATCATCAACGCATCATCACAGAATCATCACAACATAATAACAACATTATCAGTTCGTCATCACAGTGTCATCACAGCATCATCACAGCATCAACACAGCATCATCGCAGTGTAATCAATGCATCATCGCATCGTCATCAATGCATCATCACAGCATCATAACTGCATCATGACTGCATCATCACAACATCATCAAATAATCATTAAAGCATCACAGCTTCATCAAAGCGTCATCAGAGTGTCATCACTGCATCTTCACTGCATCATCACAGCATCATCACAGCATCATCTCATCATCATCACTGCATCATCACAGCATCATCGCATCATCATAAAAGCATCACAGTGTCATCACAGCGTCATCACAGCATCATCACTTTATCATCACTCCGTTATCACAGCATCATCACAGCATCATCACAGCATCACCAAAGATTGGCAGCGTCATCATTGCATCATCACAGAATCATCAAAGCATCATCATAGCGTCATCAGAGCATTATCGCTGCCTCCTCACTGCATCATCACAGCATCATTACTGCGTCATCACAACATCATAACTTCAACATCACAACAACATCACACTGTCATCAAAGCGTCATCACAGCATCATAACACATCATCACCACATCACAACAGCATCATCACAGCATCATAACAGCATCATCCAGGCGTCATCACTGTATCATCACAGCGTCACCACAGCATCATCACTGTATCATCACTGCATCATCACAGCATCATCGCAGCATCATAACAGCATCATCAAAGCATCACAGAGTAATCAAAGCGTCATCACAGCTTCATCACGGCATCAACACCGCATCATCACAGCATCATCAAAGAGTCATCACGCCATCATCACAGCATCATCACAGCATCATTAAAGCATCACAGCGTCATCAAAGAGTCATCACAGCGTCATCACAGCATTACCACTGCGTCATCAGAGCGTCATCAACGCACCATCACAGCGTCATCACAGCTTCATCACAGCATCATCACAGTGTCATCAAAGCGTCATCACAGCATCATCAGCACATCATCACAGAATCATCACAGCGTAATAACTACATTATCAGTGCATCATCACAGCGTCATCACAGCATCATTACAGCATCAACACAGCATCATCACTGCATCATCACAGCATCATAACAACATCATCACATCATCATCACTGCATCATCACAACATCAAAGAAGAATAACAGCGTCATCATTGCATCATCACAGCATCATCACAATATTATCACAGCCTCACCACAGCGTCATAACTGCATCATCACTGCATCATCACTGTATCATCAGAGCATCATCACTGCATGATCACAGCATAATAACAGCATCATCACAACATCATCACAGCGTCATCACGGCATCATTACTGCATAATCACAGAATCATCACTGCATCAACACAACATCATCACAGAATCATCACGGCATCATCACAGCATCATTACTGCATCATCACAGCATCATCAGAGCTTCAACAAAGCATCACAGTGCCATCACAGCATCATCACTGAATCATCACAGAGAAATCACAGCATCATCACAGCATCATCGCAGCATCATCACTGCATCATCACAGAATCATCATAACATGATCACAGCATCATCATTGCGTCATCACAGTATCATTACTTCATCATCACAACATTATCATAGTGTCATCAAAGCGTCATCAAAACATTATCACAGCATCATAACATTATGATCACTGCATCATGAAAACGTCATCACAGCATCACCACAACGTCATCACAGCATCACAGCGTCATCACAGCGTCATCACAGCATCATCACAGCATCATCAAAGAATCAAAGCGTCATCAAACCGTCATCACAGCATCATCACAGTATCATCACTGCATCATCACAGCATCATCGCAGCGTCATCACAGCATCATTACAGCATCATTACTGCATCATCACAATATCATCACAGCGTCATCATAGCGTCATCACAGCATCATCACAGCATCATCACAACATTATCACAGTATCACAGCGTCATCACAGCATCATCATCACATCATCAATGCACCATCGCTGTGTCATCACAGCATCATTACCGCATCATCACAACATCATCACAGTGTTATCAAAGCGTTGTCACAGCATCATCACAACATCAAAACAGCATCATAGCATGATCATCACTGCATCATCATTGCATCATCATAGCATCATCACAGCATCACAACAGCATCATCACAGCGTCATCTCTGCATCATCCAGGCGTCATCACAGCATCATCTCAGCGTCACCACAGAGTCATCACTGCATCATCACAGCATCATCAAAACATCACAGCGTCGCCATCACTGCATCATCACAGAATCATCACTGTATCATCGCAGTGGTATCACTGCATCATCACAGCATGATCACAGCATGATCACAGCACCATCACAACATCATCACAGCATCATCACTCCGTCATTACAGCGTCATCAGAGCATCATCACAGCATCACCAAAGCATCATCACTGCATCATCACAGCATCGTCACTGCATCATTACAATATCATCGCAGTGTCATCACTGCATCATCACAGCATCACCAAAGCATCATCACTGCATCATCACAGCATCGTCACTGCATCATTACAATATCATCGCAGTGTCATCACTGCATCATCACACCATCATCACAGCATCATCACAGCATCACAGCGTCATCAGAGCGTCATCACAACATCATCACTGCGTCATCAGAGCGTCATGAAAGTACCATCGCAGCGTCATCAAGGCTTAATCACGGCGTCACTACAGCATCATTACAGTGTCATCAAAGTGTCATCACAGCTTCATCACAGCATTATAACAGTGTCATCAAAGCATCATCACAACATCATCAAAGCGTCATCACAGCACCATCACAGCATCATCACTGCACCATCACTGTGTCATCAAATCATCATCACAGCATCATAACAACAGCATCACCACATCATCATTTCTGGTGCCAACGCAGAAATCTTGTTTTTTTTGACCATGGGGCACTTTACTCAGCACCTGGCCTGATGGCCACAGACGGGTCCCTATCTTTTAGGGGAAAAAGGATCCTGGGCCAGGAGCTGGCAGGGCTCATTGAGAGGGCTTTAAACTAGGTAAGAAGAGGGATGGGGCTGAAGCAAGGATCGTTGGGGCTGTGCCAGGGGGAACAATGGCAAGGCCGGAGGATAGGGCAATGGCCCAGCTGAAGTGCATCTACACCAATGCTCTGATGATGCTCTGATGATGCAGTGATGTTGCAGTAGTGACGCTGTGATGACGCTTAGATGTTGCTTTGATGATGCTGCAATGAAGTTCTGGTGATGCTCTGATGATACAGTGATGATAATTTGATGACGCTATGATGCTGTGATGATGCTGTGATGCACAGCACACATGATCAGAGCATCACAGCATCACCATAGTATCATCACAGCATCATCACCGCATCATCACAGCATCATCACAGCATCATCACAGCCTCCTTACAGTGTCATCACAGCTTGTGATGCTGTGATGATGGTGATGCGGTGATGATGCAGTGAGGATGCAGTTACGATGCTGAGATGGTGCTGTGATGATGCTGTGATGAGGCTGTGATGATTCTATGATGACGCTGTTATGATACAATTATGATGGTGTGATGACGCTGCGATGATGCTGCCATGATGCTATGATGATGTAGTGATGGTGCTGTGATGACGCAGTGATGATGCAGTGATGACGCTCTGATGATGTGATGACGCAGTGATGATGCTGCGATGATGCTGTGGTGGTGATGTGATGATGCTGCGATGACGCTTTGATGACGCTATAGTGATTCTGTGATGATGCTGTAGTGGTACTATGATGATGCTGTGAGGATGCTGTGATGACGCTCTGATGACGCAGTAAGCATGATGTAATGATGCTGTGATGACGCTGCAATGACACTGTCGTGATGCTGTGATGACGCTGTGATGATGCTGTAATGATGCTATGATTATGTAGTGATGATGTATTGATTACGCTGTGATGACGCAGTGATGATGCTCTGATGATGCTGTGATTATGATGTGATGATGCAGTGATGATGATGCAGTGATGATGATGTGATGATGCAGTGATTCTGCACTAATGATGCTGTGATTATACTTAAATGATGCTCTGATGATGCAGTGATGATAATGAGATGATGTTGTGATGATGTTGCTATGATGTGATGATACTGTGATGATGCAGTGATGACGCTGCAATGATGCTCTGATGAATCTGTGATGATGCTATGATTAAGCTGTCGTGATGCTCAGATAACACTGTTGTGATGCTATGATGATGCTGCGATGATGTTGTGATGATGGTGTGATGATGCAATGATTCTGTAGTACTGATACTGTGATGATGCTGAGATAATGCTGTAATGATGCTGAGATGATGCAGTGATGATGATGTGATGATGCTGTGATGATGCTGTGATTACGCTGTGATGATGCTGTGATGATGTAGTGATGATGATGTGATGATGCAGGGATGATGATGTGATGATGTTTTGTTGATGCTGTGATGATGCTGTCATGATTCTGTGATGATGTAGTGCTGATGCTCTGATGACCCTGACGTGATGTTGTGATGACACTGTCGTGATGCTGTGATGACAATATGATGACGTAGTTATGATGCTGTTATGATGCAGTCATTATGCAGTGATGATGCAGATATGAGGCTGCGATGACACTGTGATGATATTGTGATGATGCTGTGACGACGCTGTAATGACAAAGTTATGATGCTGTGATGATGCTGCGATGACTCTGTGATGACCCTATCGTGATTATGTGATAACGCTGTGATGATGCTGTGATGATGCAATGATGATGCTGTGATGATGCAGTGATGATGCAGTGATGATGCAGTGATGACTCAGTGATGATGCTGTGATGACGCTGTGATGACGCAGTGATGATGCAGTGATGGTGATGTGATGATGCAGATATTTTGATGTGTTGATGCAGTGATTCCGCAGTATTGATACTGTGATGATGCTGAGATGAAGCATTGATGATGCAGTGATGATGATGTGATGGTGCAGTGATGATTTGATAATGCTGTGACGATGCAGTGATGATACAGTGATGATGCTGTGATGATGCTATGATTATGTTGTGATGATGTAGTGATGATGCATTTATGACACTGCGATGATGTTGTGATGACTATGTGATGATTCTGTGATGACACTGTGATGACACTGCTGTGATGCTCTGGTAACGCTGTCGTGATGCTGTGATGATGCTGCGATGATGTTGTGTTGATTTTGTGATGACGCAATGAAGATGCTGTGATGATGCAGTGTTTATGCTGTTATGACGCTGTGATGACCCTGTTATGATGCCTTTATGAGGACGCGATGATGCTGTGACTATGCAGTGATGATGCAGTGATGATGCAGTGAAGACTCTGCGATGATGATATGATGATGCAGTGATGATACTGTGATAACGTTGTGATGATGCAGTGATGATGCTGTAATGATGCAGTGATGATGCAGTTATGACGCTTTTATGACGTTGTGATGATATTGTGATTATGCTGTGATGACATAGTGATGATGCTGTGATGATTCTGTGATGATGCTCTGATGATGATGTGATGATGCTGTGATGATGCTGTTATAACACTGTGATGACACTATGATGATGCAGTTATGACACTGTTATGACGGTGTGATGATGTTGTGAGTAAGCAGTAAAGATGCTTTGATGATGCTGTTATGATGCTGCAATGATGCTGTGATGATGTTGTGGGCTGCTCTGATGACAATTTGATGACGTAGTGATGATTCTGTCATGACGCCATGATGCTGCTCTGATGCTGCTGTGATGATGCTGTGATTATGCTGTGATGACGCTCTAATGACACAGTGATGATGCTCTGATGACGCAGTGATGATACTGTGATGGCACTCTGATGATGTTGTGATGATGATGTGATTATTCTCTGATGATGCAGTGATGATACTGTGATAATGCTGTGATGATGCAGTGTTTATGCAGTAATGATTCTGTGATAATGCTGTGGTTATGCTGTGATGACACTGTGATGATTTTGTGATGATTTATGATGATGCTGTGATGATGTAGTGATGAAGCTGTGATGATGTGATTATGGAGCTATGAAGCTGTGATGATGCTGTGATGATGCTGTGATGACACTGTGATGATACAGTGATGATGCTGACATGACGCTGTGATGACGCTGTTATGATGCAGTGAAGATGCTGAGATGATGCTGTGATGATGCAGTGAAGATGCTGAGATGATGCTGTGATGATGCAGTGATGATACTGTGATGATGCTGTGATGATGCAGTGATAATACTGTGATGATGCTGTGATGATGCTGTGATGACCCTGTGATGATGCGGTGATGATGCAGTGATTATGCATTTATGATGTTGTGATGATATTGCGATGATGCTGTAACGATGCACTGATGACACTTCGAAGATGCTGAGATGATGATTCTGTGATGATGCAGTGATGGTGATGTGATGATGCTGTGATGATGCTGTGATGATATTGTGATGATGTAGTGATGATGTTGTGATTACGAAGTGATGATGCTGTGATGATGCTGTGATGATGCTGTGGTGATGATATGATGATGCAGTGATTACGCAGTGATGATGCAGTGATGACGCTGTGATGATGTGGTGATGACGCAGTGATGATGCTGCGATGATTCTGCGATGATGCTTTGGTGATGATGTGATGATGCTGTGATGACTCAGTGACGATGCTGTAATGATGCTGTGATGACACTGATGACGCTATAGTGATTCTGTGATGATGCTGTAGTGGTACTATGATGATGCTGTGAGGATGCTGCGATGACACTGTCGTGATGCTGTGATGATGCTGTGATGATACTGAGATGACGTTGTGCTTATGCAGTGATGATGCAGTGATGATGCAGTGATGACGCAGTAATGATGCTATGATTATGTATTGATGATGTAGTGATTACGCTGTGATGACGCAGTGATGATGCTCTGATGATGCTGTGATTATGATGTGATGATGTGTTGATCATGATGTGATGATGCTTTGATGATGCTGTGATGATGCAGTGATGACTCTGTGATGATGCAGTGTTTATGTAGCTATGATGCTGTGATGATGATGTGATGATGCAATTATAATGATGTGATGATGCAGTGATGATGATATGATGATGCAGTGATGATGATGTGATGATGCAGTGATTCTGCACTTATGATGCTGTGGTTATGCTGAGATGATGCTCTGATGATGCAGTAATGAGTCTGCGATGATGTTGTGATGATGTTGCTATGATGTGATGATACTGTGATGATGCAGTGATGACGCTGCAATGATGCTCTGATGAATCTGTGATGACGCTATGATTACGCTGTCGTGATGCTCAGATAACACTGTTGTGATGCTATGATGATGCTGCGATGATGTTGTGATGATGGTGTGATGATGCAATGATTCTGCAGTACTGATACTGTGATGATGATGAGATTATGCTGTGATAATGCTGTGATGATGCAGTGATGATGATGTGATGATGCAGGGATGATGATGTGATGACGCGGTCATGATTCTGTGACTATGCAGTGATGATGCTGTGATGACCCTGACGTGATGTTGTGATGACGCTGTCGTGATGCTGTGATGATGCTGTGATGACAATATGATGACGTAGTTATGATGCTGTTATGATGCAGTCATTATGCAATGATGATGCAGATATGAGTCTGTGATGAAGCTGTGATGATAGTGTGATGATGCTGTGATGACGCTGTGATGACACAGTGATGATGCTGTGATGATTCTGCGATGACTCTGTGATGACCATATCGTGATTATGTGATAACGCTGTGATGATGCTGTGATGACGCAGTGATGATGCAGTGATGATGATATGATGATGCAGTGATGATGATGTGATGATGCTGTGATGACACTGTGATGATACAGTGATGATGCTGACATGACGCTGTGATGACGCTGTTATGATGCAGTGAAGATGCTGAGATGATGCTGTGATGATGCAGTGATGATACTGTGATGATGCTGTGATGATGCAGTGATAATACTGTGATGATGCTGTGATGATGCTGTGATGACCCTGTGATGATGCGGTGATGATGCAGTGATTATGCATTTATGATGTTGTGATGATATTGTGATGATGCTGTAACGATGCACTGATGACACTTCGAAGATGCTGAGATGATGATTCTGTGATGATGCAGTGATGGTGATGTGATGATGCTGTGATGATGCTGTGATGATATTGTGATGATGTAGTGATGATGTTGTGATTACGAAGTGATGATGCTGTGATGATGCTGTGATGATGCTGTGGTGATGATATGATGATGCAGTGATTACGCAGTGATGATGCAGTGATGACGCTGTGATGATGTGGTGATGACGCAGTGATGATGCTGCGATGATTCTGCGATGATGCTTTGGTGATGATGTGATGATGCTGTGATGACTCAGTGACGATGCTGTAATGATGCTGTGATGACACTGATGACGCTATAGTGATTCTGTGATGATGCTGTAGTGGTACTATGATGATGCTGTGAGGATGCTGCGATGACACTGTCGTGATGCTGTGATGATGCTGTGATGATACTGAGATGACGTTGTGCTTATGCAGTGATGATGCAGTGATGATGCAGTGATGACGCAGTAATGATGCTATGATTATGTATTGATGATGTAGTGATTACGCTGTGATGACGCAGTGATGATGCTCTGATGATGCTGTGATTATGATGTGATGATGTGTTGATCATGATGTGATGATGCTTTGATGATGCTGTGATGATGCAGTGATGACTCTGTGATGATGCAGTGTTTATGTAGCTATGATGCTGTGATGATGATGTGATGATGCAATTATAATGATGTGATGATGCAGTGATGATGATATGATGATGCAGTGATGATGATGTGATGATGCAGTGATTCTGCACTTATGATGCTGTGGTTATGCTGAGATGATGCTCTGATGATGCAGTAATGAGTCTGCGATGATGTTGTGATGATGTTGCTATGATGTGATGATACTGTGATGATGCAGTGATGACGCTGCAATGATGCTCTGATGAATCTGTGATGACGCTATGATTACGCTGTCGTGATGCTCAGATAACACTGTTGTGATGCTATGATGATGCTGCGATGATGTTGTGATGATGGTGTGATGATGCAATGATTCTGCAGTACTGATACTCTGATGATGATGAGATTATGCTGTGATGATGCTGTGATGATGCAGTGATGATGATGTGATGATTCTGTGACAATGTAGTGATGATGCATTGAAGATGCTGTGAGGATTCTATGATGATGCTCTGATGCTGCAGTGATGACGCTTCGATCCTGCTGTGATTATGCTGTTATTACGCTGTGATGATGATGTGATTACGCTGTGATGATGCTGTGATGATGCAGTGATGATGATGTGATGATGCAGGGATGATGATGTGATGATGTTGTGATGATGCTGTAACGACGCTGTGATGACGCAGTGATGATGCTGTGATGATGCTGCGATGACTCTGTGATGACCCTATCGTGATTATGTGATAACACTGTGATCATGCTGTGATGATGCAATGATGATGCTGTGATGACGCAGTGATGATGCAGTGATGATGATGTGATGATGCAGTGATGGTGATGTGATGATGCAGATATTTTGATGTGATGATGTAGTGATTCCGCAGTATTGATACTGTGGTGATGCTGAGATGAAGCATTGATGATACAGTGATGATGCTGTGATGATGTTATGATTATTTTGTGATGATGTAGTGATGATGCATTTATGACACTGCGACGATGTTGTGATTACTATGTAATGATTCTGTGATGACACTGTTGTGATGCTCTGGTAACGCTGTCGTGATGCTGTGATGATGCTGCGATGATGTTGTGATGATTTTGTGATGATGCAATGATGATGCTGTGATGATGCAGTGCTTATGCAGTTATGACACTGTGATGACCCTGTTATGATGCCTTAATGAGGATGCGATGATGCTGTGACTATGCAGTGATGATGCAGTGATGATGCTGCGATGATGCAGTGATGACGCTGCGATGATGATATGATGATGCAGTGATGATACTGTGATAATGTTGTGATGATGCAGTGATGATGCAGTGATGATGCTGTAATGATGCAGTGATTATGCAGTAATGATGCTGTAGTTACGCTGCGATTATGCTGTGATGATTCTGTGATGTTGCTGTGGTGACGCTGTGTTGAGGGTGTTGTGATGCTCTGATAACGCTGTTGTGATGTTGTGATGATGCTACGACGATGTTGTGATGATGCTGTGATGATACCGTGATGATGCAGTTACGATGCAGTGATGATGCTGTGATGTTGCTGCGATGACGCTGTGGTGACGATGTGATGATGCAGTTATGATGTAGTGATGATGCAGTTATGATGCTTTAATGAAGTTGTGATGATATTGTGATTATGCTGTGATGACATAGTGATGATGCTGTGGTGATTCTGTGATGATGCTCTGATGATGATGTGATGATGCTGTGATGATGCTGTTATAAGACTGTGATGACACTGTGATGATGCTGAGATTATGCTGTGAAGATGCAGTGATTATGCAGTGATGATGCAGTGATGAGACTGTGATGATGCTGTGATGATGGTTTGATGATGCATTGATGATGATGTGATGATGTAGCTATGATGCTGTGATGATGCAGTGATGAAACCGTGATGACACTCTGATGATGCAGTGAGTAAGCAGTAATGATGCTGCAATGACGCTGTGATGATGCTGTGATTATACGGTTTTTATGCTGTAATTATGCAGTGATGATGCTGTCATGACACTCTAATGATGTTGTGATGAGGCAGAGATGATGCAGTGATGATGCTGTGATGATGTTGTGATGAAGCTGTGATGATGCAGTGATGATGCTAATATTATGAAGTGATGATGATGTGATGATGCTAGTGATGATACTGTGATGATGCTGTGATAATGCAGTGATTATGTAGAAATGATGCTGTGATGACATTGAGATGATGCTTTGATGATGCAGTGATGATGCTGTTAGGATGCAGTGATGATGCAGTGGTCAAAGCGTCATCACAGCATCATCACAGCATATCGCAGTGTCATCAATGCATCATCACAGCATCATCACAGCATCATCACAGCGTCATCACAGCATCATCTCAGCATCATTACTGCATCGTAACAGCATCATCAAAACATCATCACATTGTCATCAAAGCATCATCACAGCATGATAACAGCATCACAATAGCATCATCACGGCACCATCACAACATCACAACAACATCAGAGCATCATCAAAGAGTTATGAGAGAGTCATCACAGCATCAGCATAGCATAATCACACCATCATAACAACATCATCACAGTGTCATAACAGCATATTCACAGCATGACAACAGCATCATCGCAGTATCATCACTGCATCATCACAGCATCACAACAGCATCATAACAAAATCATCGCAGCGTCATCAAAGCGTCATCACAGCGTCATCACAGCATCATCACTACATCATTACAGTGTCATCAGAGCATCATCCCAGCATCATCAAAGCATCACAGCGTCATCAAATCAGAGCATCATCACGGCATCACTACAGCGTCATCATATCATCACAGCATTATTACAGCATCATCACAGAGTCATCACTGCGTCATCACAGCATCATCACAGCATCATCACTGCATCATCACAGCATCATCACTGCATCATCACAGCATCACCGAAGCATCATCACAGTATCATCACAACATCATCATAGCATCATCACATCATCATTATTGCATCATGACTGCATAATTACAGCATCATCACAGCAGAATCAGTGCGTCGTCACAGCATCATTACTGCATCCTCACAACATCATCAGAACATAATCACACTGTCATCAAAGCGTCATCACAGCATCATCACGGCATCATAACAGCATCATAACATATCATCACAGCATCATCACAGCACCATCACAGCGTCATTACTGCATCATCACAATATTATAATCACAGCATCCCAACAGTATCATCACTGCGTCATCAGACCATCATCACAGCTTCATCGCAGCATCATCACAGCATCATCACTGCGTTATCAGAGTGTCATCAAAGAACCATCACAGCGTCATCAGGGCTTCATCACAGCATCAACACAGCATCATCACAGTGTAATCAATGCATCATCGCATCGTCATCAATGCATCATCACAGCATCATAACTGCATCATGACTGCATCATCACAACATCATCAAATAATCATTAAAGCATCACAGCTTCATCAAAGCGTCATCAGAGTGTCATCACTGCATCTTCACTGCATCATCACAGCATCATCACAGCATCATCTCATCATCATCACTGCATCATCACAGCATCATCGCATCATCATAAAAGCATCACAGTGTCATCACAGCGTCATCACAGCATCATCACTTTATCATCACTCCGTTATCACAGCATCATCACAGCATCATCACAGCATCACCAAAGATTGGCAGCGTCATCATTGCATCATCACAGAATCATCAAAGCATCATCATAGCGTCATCAGAGCATTATCGCTGCCTCCTCACTGCATCATCACAGCATCATTACTGCGTCATCACAACATCATAACTTCAACATCACAACAACATCACACTGTCATCAAAGCGTCATCACAGCATCATAACACATCATCACCACATCACAACAGCATCATCACAGCATCATAACAGCATCATCCAGGCGTCATCACTGTATCATCACAGCGTCACCACAGCATCATCACTGTATCATCACTGCATCATCACAGCATCATCGCAGCATCATAACAGCATCATCAAAGCATCACAGAGTAATCAAAGCGTCATCACAGCTTCATCACGGCATCAACACCGCATCATCACAGCATCATCAAAGAGTCATCACGCCATCATCACAGCATCATCACAGCATCATTAAAGCATCACAGCGTCATCAAAGAGTCATCACAGCGTCATCACAGCATTACCACTGCGTCATCAGAGCGTCATCAACGCACCATCACAGCGTCATCACAGCTTCATCACAGCATCATCACAGTGTCATCAAAGCGTCATCACAGCATCATCAGCACATCATCACAGAATCATCACAGCGTAATAACTACATTATCAGTGCATCATCACAGCGTCATCACAGCATCATTACAGCATCAACACAGCATCATCACTGCATCATCACAGCATCATAACAACATCATCACATCATCATCACTGCATCATCACAACATCAAAGAAGAATAACAGCGTCATCATTGCATCATCACAGCGTCATCACAATATTATCACAGCCTCACCACAGCGTCATAACTGCATCATCACTGCATCATCACTGTATCATCAGAGCATCATCACTGCATGATCACAGCATAATAACAGCATCATCACGACATCATCACAGCGTCATCACGGCATCATTACTGCATAATCACAGAATCATCACTGCATCAACACAACATCATCACAGAATCATCACGGCATCATCACAGCATCATTACTGCATCATCACAGCATCATCAGAGCTTCAACAAAGCATCACAGTGCCATCACAGCGTCATCACTGAATCATCACAGAGAAATCACAGCATCATCACAACATCATCGCAGCATCATCACTGCATCATCACAGAATCATCATAACATGATCACAGCATCATCATTGCGTCATCACAGTATCATTACTTCATCATCACAACATTATCATAGTGTCATCAAAGCGTCATCAAAACATTATCACAGCATCATAACATTATGATCACTGCATCATGAAAACGTCATCACAGCATCACCACAACGTCATCACAGCATCACAGCGTCATCACAGCGTCATCACAGCATCATCACAGCATCATCAAAGAATCAAAGCGTCATCAAACCGTCATCACAGCATCATCACAGTATCATCACTGCATCATCACAGCATCATCGCAGCGTCATCACAGCATCATTACAGCATCATTACTGCATCATCACAATATCATCACAGCGTCATCATAGCGTCATCACAGCATCATCACAGCATCATCACAACATTATCACAGTATCACAGCGTCATCACAGCATCATCATCACATCATCAATGCACCATCGCTGTGTCATCACAGCATCATTACCGCATCATCACAACATCATCACAGTGTTATCAAAGCGTTGTCACAGCATCATCACAACATCAAAACAGCATCATAGCATGATCATCACTGCATCATCATTGCATCATCATAGCATCATCACAGCATCACAACAGCATCATCACAGCATCATCTCTGCATCATCCAGGCGTCATCACAGCATCATCTCAGCGTCACCACAGAGTCATCACTGCATCATCACAGCATCATCAAAACATCACAGCGTCGCCATCACTGCATCATCACAGAATCATCACTGTATCATCGCAGTGGTATCACTGCATCATCACAGCATGATCACAGCATGATCACAGCACCATCACAACATCATCACAGCATCATCACCGCATCATCACAGCATCATCACCGCATCATCACAGCATCATCACAGCCTCCTTACAGTGTCATCACAGCTTGTGATGCTGTGATGATGGTGATGCGGTGATGATGCAGTGAGGATGCAGTTACGATGCTGAGATGGTGCTGTGATGATGCTGTGATGAGGCTGTGATGATTCTATGATGACGCTGTTATGATACAATTATGATGGTGTGATGACGCTGCGATGATGCTGCCATGATGCTATGATGATGTAGTGATGGTGCTGTGATGACGCAGTGATGATGCAGTGATGACGCTCTGATGATGTGATGACGCAGTGATGATGCTGCGATGATGCTGTGGTGATGATGTGATGATGCTGCGATGACGCTTTGATGACGCTATAGTGATTCTGTGATGATGCTGTAGTGGTACTATGATGATGCTGTGAGGATGCTGCGATGACGCTCTGATGACGCAGTAAGCATGATGTAATGATGCTGTGATGACGCTGCAATGACACTGTCGTGATGCTGTGATGACGCTGTGATGATGCTGTAATGATGCTATGATTATGTAGTGATGATGTATTGATTACGCTGTGATGACGCAGTGATGATGCTCTGATGATGCTGTGATTATGATGTGATGATGCAGTGATAATGATGTGATGATGCAGTGATGATGATGCAGTGATGATGATGCAGTGATTCTGCACTAATGATGCTGTGATTATACTTAAATGATGCTCTGATGATGCAGTGATGATAATGAGATGATGTTGTGATGATGTTGCTATGATGTGATGATACTGTGATGATGCAGTGATGACGCTGCAATGATGCTCTGATGAATCTGTGATGATGCTATGATTAAGCTGTCGTGATGCTCAGATAACACTGTTGTGATGCTATGATGATGCTGCGATGATGCTGCGATGATGTTGTGATGATGCAATGATTCTGTAGTACTGATACTGTGATGATGCTGAGATAATGCTGTAATGATGCTGAGATGATGCAGTGATGATGATGTGATGATGCTGTGATGATGCTGTGATTACGCTGTGATGATGCTGTGATGATGTAGTGATGATGATGTGATGATGCAGGGATGATGATGTGATGATGTTTTGTTGATGCTGTGATGATGCTGTCATGATTCTGTGATGATGTAGTGCTGATGCTCTGATGACCCTGACGTGATGTTGTGATGACACTGTCGTGATGCTGTGATGACAATATGATGACGTAGTTATGATGCTGTTATGATGCAGTCATTATGCAGTGATGATGCAGATATGAGGCTGCGATGACACTGTGATGATATTGTGATGATGCTGTGACGACGCTGTAATGACAAAGTTATGATGCTGTGATGATGCTGCGATGACTCTGTGATGACCCTATCGTGATTATGTGATAACGCTGTGATGATGCAGTGATGATGCAATGATGATGCTGTGATGATGCAGTGATGATGCAGTGATGATGCAGTGATGACTCAGTGATGATGCTGTGATGACGCTGTGATGACGCAGTGATGATGCAGTGATGGTGATGTGATGATGCAGATATTTTGATGTGTTGATGCAGTGATTCCGCAGTATTGATACTGTGATGATGCTGAGATGAAGCATTGATGATGCAGTGATGATGATGTGATGGTGCAGTGATGATTTGATAATGCTGTGACGATGCAGTGATGATACAGTGATGATGCTGTGATGATGCTATGATTATGTTGTGATGATGTAGTGATGATGCATTTATGACACTGCGATGATGTTGTGATGACTATGTGATGATTCTGTGATGACACTGTGATGACACTGCTGTGATGCTCTGGTAACGCTGTCGTGATGCTGTGATGATGCTGCGATGATGTTGTGTTGATTTTGTGATGACGCAATGAAGATGCTGTGATGATGCAGTGTTTATGCTGTTATGACGCTGTGATGACCCTGTTATGATGCCTTTATGAGGACGCGATGATGCTGTGACTATGCAGTGATGATGCAGTGATGATGCTGCGATGATGCAGTGAAGACTCTGCGATGATGATATGATGATGCAGTGATGATACTGTGATAACGTTGTGATGATGCAGTGATGATGCTGTAATGATGCAGTGATGATGCAGTTATGACGCTTTTATGACGTTGTGATGATATTGTGATTATGCTGTGATGACATAGTGATGATGCTGTGATGATTCTGTGATGATGCTCTGATGATGATGTGATGATGCTGTGATGATGCTGTTATAACACTGTGATGACACTATGATGATGCAGTTATGACACTGTTATGACGGTGTGATGATGTTGTGAGTAAGCAGTAAAGATGCTTTGATGATGCTGTTATGATGCTGCAATGATGCTGTGATGATGTTGTGGGCTGCTCTGATGACAATTTGATGACGTAGTGATGATTCTGTCATGACGCCATGATGCTGCTCTGATGCTGCTGTGATGATGCTGTGATTATGCTGTGATGACGCTCTAATGACACAGTGATGATGCTCTGATGACGCAGTGATGATACTGTGATGGCACTCTGATGATGTTGTGATGATGATGTGATTATTCTCTGATGATGCAGTGATGATACTGTGATAATGCTGTGATGATGCAGTGTTTATGCAGTAATGATTCTGTGATAATGCTGTGGTTATGCTGTGATGACACTGTGATGATTTTGTGATGATTTATGATGATGCTGTGATGATGTAGTGATGAAGCTGTGATGATGTGATTATGGAGCTATGAAGCTGTGATGATGCTGTGATGATGATGTGATGAAGCAGTGATGATACAGTGATTATGCTGTGATTAAGCTGTGATGACACAATTATGATGCTATGATGATGCAGTGATGATGCAGTGTTGATGCAGTGAAGATGCAGTGATGACGCAGTGATGATGCTGCGATGATGATTTGAAGATGCTGTGATGATGCTGTGAAGGCGCAGTGGTGATACTTTGATTATGCTGTGATGACGCAGTGATGATGCAGTGATGATGCTGTGATGATTCTGTAATGACGCTGTGATGATTCAGTGATTATGCAACGATGATGCAGTGATGATGTTGTGCTGATGATGTTTTGATTACGCAGTGATGATGCTGTGGTGATGCAGTGATGATACAGTGATGATGCAGTGATCAAAGCGTCATCACTGCATCATCAGAGCGTCATCACAACATCATCAGAGCGTCATCACAGCATCATCACAGCATCATTACTGCATCGTAACAGCATTATCAAAGCATAAACACAACATCATCACTACGTCATCACAGCATCATCACATTGTCATCAAAGCGTCATCACAGCATCATAACAGCATTACAAGAACATCATCACAGCACCATCACAACATCACCACAGCATCAGAGCGTCATCAAAGTGTTATGAGAGCGTCATCATAGCATCAGCATAGCGTAATCACACCATCATAACAACATCATCACAGCGTCATCACTTCATCATCACAGCATCATCACTGCGTCATCACAGCGTCATCACAGCATCATCACTTCATCATCATATAATCATGACAGCATCATAGCTGTATAATCACAGCATCATCAAAGCGTCATCACAACATCATCACAGCATCATTACAGCATCATCAAAGCTTCATCAGAGTATCATAACTGCATCATCACTGAATAAACACTGCATCAGCACAGCATCATCAGAGCATCATCACAGCATCATGACAGCATCATCATATCATCCTGAGAGCATCATAGCTGCATAATCAGAGCATCTTCAAATTGTCATAATAGCATCATCAGAGCGTCATAACAGCATAATAACATCGTCATCAGAGCGTCATCAAAGCATCATCACAGCGTCATCAGAGCATCATCACAGCATCATTACAGCATCCTCACTGCATCATCACAGCATCAGCATAGTATCATCACAGCATCATCACCGCATCATCACAGCATCATCACAGCAACATCACTCCATCATTACAGCGTCATCACAGTGTCATCACAGCATCATCCAAGCATCACAGTGTAATCAAAGCGTCATCAAAGCGTCATCAAAACGTCATCACAGCGTCATCACAGCTTCATCACGGCGTCATCACAGTGTAATTAAAGCGTCTTCACAGAGTCATCACAGCATCTTCACAGCATCATTACATCGTCATGTCTGCATCATCACAGCATCATCATAACAAAAAACCTTTTTATAAATACATCAACACAAAAAGGAGGACTAAGGAGAATCTCCATCCTTTACTGGATGCGGGGGGAAACTTAGTTACAAGAGATGAGGAAAAGGCGGAGGTGCTCAATGCCTTCTTTGCCTCAGTCTTTAGCGGCAATACCGGTTGTTCTCTGGATACCCAGTACCCTGAGCTGGTGGAAGGGGATGGGGAGCAGGATGGGGCCCTCACTATCAACGAAGAACTGGTTGGTGACCTGCTACGGCACTTGGAGGTGCACAAATCGATGGGGCCGGATGGGATCCACCCAAGGGTACTGAGAGAACTGGCAGAGGAGCTGGCCAAGCCCCTGTCCATCATTTACCAGAAGTCCTGGCTATCGGGGGAGGTCCCAGCTGACTGGCGACTAGCAAATGTGACGCCCATCTACAAGAAGGGCCGGAGGGCAGACCCGGGAAACTACAGGCCTGTCAGTTTGACCTCAGTACCGGGGAAGCTCATGGAGCAGATCCTCTTGAGAGTCATCATGCAGCACTTGCAGGGCAAGCAGGCGATCTGGCCCAGCCAGCATGGGTTTATGGAAGGCAGATCCTGCTTGACAAACCTGATCTCCTTCTATGACAAAGTGACGCGCTGGGTGGACGAGGGAGAGGCTGTGGATGTGGTCTACCTTGACTTCAGCAAGGCATTTGACACCATCTCCCACAGCATTCTCCTCAAGAAACTGGCTGCTCTTGACTTGGACTGGCGCACGCTTCGTTGGGTTAGAAACTGGCTGGATAGCCGGGCCCAAAGAGTCCTGGTAAATGGAGTCAAGTCCAGTTGGAGGCCAGTCACTAGTGGCATCCCCCAGGGCTCGGTGCTGGGGCCGGTCCTCTTTAATATCTTCATCAATGATCTGGATGAGGGCATTGAGTGCACCCTCAGTAAGTTTGCAGATGACACCAAGTTAGGTGCGTGTGTCGATCTGCTCGAGGGTAGGAAGGCTCTGCAGGAGGATCTGGATAGGCTGCACCGGTGGGCTGAGGTCAACTGTATGAAGTTCAACAAGGCCAAGTGCCGGGTCCTGCACCTGGGGCGCAACAACCCCAAGCAGAGCTACAGGCTGGGAGATGAGTGGTTGGAGAGCTGCCAGGCAGAGAAGGACCTGGGAGTGATGGTGGACAGTCGGCTGGATATGAGCCAGCAGTGTGCTCAGGTGGCCAAGAAGGCCAACGGCATCCTGGCTTGTATCAGAAACAGTGTGACCAGCAGGGCTAGGGAGGTGATCGTCCCCCTGTACTCGGCTCTGGTGAGGCCGCACCTCGAGTACTGTGTTCAGTTTTGGGCCCCTCGCTACAAGAAGGACATCGAGGTGCTTGAGTGGGTCCAGAGGAGGGCGACGAAGCTGGTGAGGGGCCTGGAGAACAAGTCCTACGAGGAGCGGCTGAGGGAGCTGGGCTTGTTCAGCCTGGAGAAGAGGAGGCTCAGGGGCGACCTTATAGCTCTTTACAGGTACCTTAAAGGTGGCTGTAGTGAGGTGGGGGTTGGCCTGTTCTCCCACGTGCCCGGTGACAGAACGAGGGGGAATGGGCTAAAGTTGCGCCAGGGGAGTTTTAGGTTAGATGTTAGGAAGAACTTCTTTACTGAAAGGGTTGTTAGGCACTGGAACAGGCTGCCCAGGGAAGTGGTGGAGTCACCATCCCTGGAAGTCTTTAAAAGACGTTTAGATGTAGAGCTTAGGGATATGGTTTAGTGGGGACTGTTAGTGTTAGGTCAAACGTTGGACTCGATGATCTTGAGGTCTCTTCCAACCTAGAAATTCTGTGATTCGATGATTCTATAACATCATCACAGTGTCATCAAACCGTCATCACAGCATCGTCAGACCATCACAACAGCATCATCACCGCGTCATCACTGCATCATCACAGCATGATCACTGGGACATCAGAACATAATCACAGTGTCATAAAACCGTCATCACAGTATCATCACAGCATCATCACAGTATCAAGACAACATCATCACTGCATAATCAGTGCATTATCAATGCATTATCAGAGCTTCAACAAGGCAACACAGTGCCATCACAGTGTCATCACTGCATCATCATAGAGTCATCACAGCATCATCACATCATCATCACAGCATTATCACAGCATCATCAATGCGTCATCACTGCATCATAACAGCGTCATCACAGCGTCATCACAGCGTCATCACAGTGTCATCACGTCGTCATAACTGCATCTTCACAGAATCATCAAAGCATCATCGCAGCGTCATCAGTGCATCATGACAGCATGATCATAGCATGATCACAGCGTCATCACAGCATCATAACAGCATTATCGTAGCGTCATCACAGCATAATCACAACATCATCACGGCATCATCGCTGCATCATTACAGCATCATCACAGCATCATCACTGCATCATTACTGCATCATCGGAACATTATCATAGTGTCATCAAAGCGTGAACACAGCGTCATCACAGCATCACAACAGCTTCATCGCAGCATCATCACTGCATCATCACAGCATCACAACAGCATCATAACAAAATCATCACAGCGTCATCAAAGCGTCATCACAGCATCATCACTCCATAATAACTGCATCATTACAGCGTCATCAGAGCATCATCACAGCATCACTATAGCATCATCATATCATCACAGCATCATTAAAGCATCACAGCGTCATCAAAGACTCATCAAAGTGTCATCACAGCATCACCACTGTGTCATCAGAACGTCATCAAAGCACCATCACCGCGTCATCACAGCTGCATCACAGCATCAACACAGCATCATCACAGTGTCATCACAGCGTCATCATAGCATCATTACAGCATCAACACAGCATCATCGCAGCGTCATCACTGCATCATCGCAGCGTTCTTACAGTGTCATCACAGTGTCATCACAGCTTGTGATGCTGTGATGATGGTGATGCGGTGATGATGCAGTGAGGATGCAGTTACGATGCTGTGATGACACTGTGATGATGCTGTGATGACGCTGAGATACTGCGGTGATGATGCTCTGATGATGCTGCGATGACTCTGTGATGACGCTTTGATGATGCAGTGATGATGATAGGATGATGCAGTGATGATGCAGTGATTCTGCAGTAGTGATACTCTGATGACACTGAGATAATGCTGTGATGATGCAGTGATTATGCAGTGATGGTGCTGTGTTATTGCTGAGATGATGCTGTGATGATGCAGTGATTGTGCAGTGATTATGAAGTGATGACACAGTGATGATGCTGTGATGAAAATGCGAAGATGCTGGGATGATGCAGTGATGATGCAGTGATGACGCTGTGATGAGTCCGCGATGATGATGTGATGAGAATTTGATGATGAGGTGATGATGCTGTGATGGTGCTATGATGATGCTGAAATGCTGTCGTGATTATGACTCTATAATGCTGTAATGATGCTGTGATGATGCTTTTATGACGCTGTGATGACACAGTGATTATGCTGTGATGACACTCTGATGATTTTGTGATGATGCTGTGATGATGCTGTGATGACACTGTGATCATGATGTGATGATGCTGTGAGTACGCTGTGATTGTGCAGTGATGATGCAGTGATGATGCTGTGATGATGTAGTGATGATGCTGTGATGACCCTGTCGTGATGATGCTGAGATGACGCTGTGATGACACTGTGATGATGCATTTATGATGCTGTGATTATGTACCTATGATGCAGTGATGATTCTGCGATTATTCATTGATGATGCAGTGATGATGTAGTGATGATGCTGTGATGATGCAGTGATGATACTGTGATGACGCTCTTATGATGCAGTGAGTAAGCAGTAATGATGCTGTGATGTTGCTGAGATGATGTTGTGATGATGCTATGATTATGTTTTGATGATGCTGTGATGATGCAGTGATGGTGCTGTGATGATGCAGTGATGATGCAGTGATGACGCAGTGATGGTGATGTGATAACGCAGTGATGATGCTCTGATGATGCAGTGATGATGCAGTGATGACGCGGTGATGGTGATGTGATAACGCAGTGATTATGCTCTGATGATGCTGTGATGATGCAGTGATGATGATGTGATGATGCTGTGGTGATGATTTGATGATGCTGTGATGATGCATTGATCATGCAGTGATGATGTTGTGATGACGCAGTGATGATGCTGTGATGATGCTGCGATGATGCTGTGGTGACGATATGATGATTTTGTTATGATGATGTGATGATGCTGTGATGATGCAGTGGTGACGCTGTGATGATGCAGTGATGACACTGTGATGATGCTTTGAAGATACTGAGATGACGGTGTGCTGTTTCAGTGATGATGTAGTGATGATGCAGTGATGACACAGTAATTATGCTATGATTATGTATTGATGATGTAGTGATTACGCTGTGATGACGCAGTGATGATGCTCTGATGATGCTGTGATTATGTTGTGATGATTCTGTTATGACGCTGTGATGACTGTCGTGATGCTCTGATAACTCTGTCCTGATGCTGTGATGATGCTGCGATGATGTTGTGATGATGCAAAGATTATGCTGTGTTGATGTAGTAATAATGATGTTATGATGCTGAGGTGCTGCAGTGATGGTGCAATGATGCTGCTGTATTGACGCAGTGATGATGCTGTGATGATGCAGAGTTTATTCAGTTATGACACTGTGATTATGCTTTGATGATGACGCAATGATGCTGTGATGATGCAGTGATTACGCTGCGATGATGCTGTTATGATGCTGCGATGATGCTGTGATGATGCAGTGATAATGATGTGATAATGCTGTGATGGTGATGTGATAACGCTGTGATGATGCAATGGTGATGATGTGATGATGTAGTGATGATGATGTGATGACGCACTGATGATGATGTGATGATCCAGTGATTCTGCAGTATTGATACTGTGATGATGCTGAGATGATGCTGTAATGATGCAGTGATGATACAGTGATAATGCTGTGATGATGCTATGATAATTTTGTGATGATGCTGTGATGATGCAGTTATGACGCTGCGATGATGCTGTGATGACGATGTGATGATTTTGTGATGACTCTGTGATGATGCTGTCGTGATGGTCTGATAACTTTGTCGTAACGCTGTGACGATGCTGCGATGATGTTGTGATGATTCTGTGATGATACAATGATAATGCTGTGATGATGAAGTGATGACGCACTAATAATGCTGTCATGACGATGTGGTGATGCTGTGATGATGCTGTTATGACGCTGTGATGGTGTAGTAATGATGCTGTGATGATGCAGTGATGGTGCTGTGATGATGCAGTGATGACGCAGTGATGACGCAGTGATGGTGATGTGATAACGCAGTGATGATGCTGATGATGCAGTGATGATGCAGTGATGACGCAGTGATGGTGATGCGATAATGCAGTGATCATGCTCTGATGATGCTGTGATGAAGTAGTGATGATGATGTGATGATGCTGTGGTGATGATGAGATTATGCTGTGATGATGCAGTGATCATGCAGTGATTATGTTGTGATGACGCAGTGATGATGCTGTGATGATGCTTCGATGATGCTGTGGTGATGATATGATGATGCTGTTATGATGATGTGATGATGCTGTGATGATGCAGTGATGACGCTGTGATGATGCAGTGATGACGCTGTGATGTTGTTGTGATGATGCAGTGATGATGCTGCGATGATGATGTGGTGATGATGTGATGATGCTGTGATGACGCAGTGACTATGCTGTGATGATGCTGTGATGACTCTTTGATGACGCTATAGTGATTCTGTGATGATGCTGTAGTGGTACTATGATGATGCTGTGATGATGCTGCGATGACGCTCTGATGACGCAGTAATGATGATATAATGATGCTGTGATGACACTGCGATGACACTGTCATGATGCTGTGATGACACTGTGATGATGCTGTGATGATACTGAGATGACGTTGTGCTGATGCAGTGATGATGCAGTGATGATGCAGCTATGACGCAGTAATTATGCTATGATTATGTAGTGATGATGTAGTGATTACGCTGTGATGACGCAGTGATGATGCTCTGATGATGCTGTGATTATGATGTGATGACGCATTGATCTTGATGTGATGATGCAGTAATTCTGCACTAATGATGCTGTGATTATGCTGAGATGATGCTCTGATCATGCAGTGATGATTCTGCAATGATATTGTGATGATGTTACTATGATGTTGTTATAAATAGCTCAGTCTTCAAAATAGGTTTAAATAAGAAAATAGGATTTATTAAAAGAATAGAAGTAAGCAAACAGCGCTGGGTGCACCGGGAGTCTCTGCTCCACCAGGACGCACACCAGCCACATCAAGGAGCTGATTTTTATACTCCTCGACTAATACATATTCATTACTACTTGTAAAAAAAATAGGTTATTATAATTAGCTTCCGGGGTCCAGTCCCTCCTACTGGAGCATGCGCATCAGTCTCCGGTGGTCCCTCTGGGGGTCTCTAGGGGTCTTTCATGCTGAAGGCTCGTAGTCTTCCTCTCCAAGTTTTTTTCTTGTCCTTCCCCTTTGTACTCCTTTGGCACCGTGTCAAGTTTATACAGCATCCCCTGCAGGTCTTGTCTCCTAGCCGTCCTTCAGCTTCTTTTTTTTCCTCTTCTTAATCTCTTGGACACCTGGCCAGATATCAGAGGCCTGCATAGTATTCCATAACAGTCACTAATTGTTATCAGTTATTCTGAGGCTCCCAGACATCAAAGACGTCATACAAACACAAATAGCTTTCTTATTGACACTTCACAAGTAATTAAAACATTCCTCACCAGCCATTCACAGGGACAGCCACACCTATAGCCGCGTTAAGTTAATTTCGAAGAAGACAAAACAACAGAAAAAAAGGCTATAACTGTTAGAAATAGAAATCCGGAATAACAAAGGCAAACAAGCTCAAGAATTTGAGGAGTATTTTCTGAAGACTTGATAACTTGACTAGAATGAGGGGGAAACTGGGGCACACTGCATCTGTGGTTAAGGAATCAAACTGCCATTGCAGGGCTCCGAAGCAG
Source organism: Clangula hyemalis (assembly GCA_963989345.1). Next base: position 278,732 of record CAXDIO010000207.1, read on the forward strand.
ACAGAAGCAGACAGGGCTGTTCTTTATGGACATGAATTGTTAAAACATTCCTCACAATGTGATGATACTGTGATGATGCAGTGATGACGCTGCAATGATGCTCTGATGAATCTGTGATGACGCTATGATTACGCTGTCGTGATGCTCAGATAACACTGTCGTGATGCTATGATGATGCTGCGATGATGTTGTGATGATGGTGTGATAATGCAATGATTCTGTAGTACTGATACTGTGATGATGATGAGATTATGCTGTGATGATGCTGTGATGATGCAGTGATGATGATGTGATGATGCTGTGACAATGTAGTGATGATGCAGTGAAGATGCTGTGAGGATACTGTGATGATGCTGTGATGCTGCAGTGATGACGCTGCAATCCTGCTGTGATGATGCTGTGATTACGCTGTGATGATGCTGTGGTGATGCTGTGGTAATGCAGTGATGATGATGTGATGATGCAGGGATGATGCTGTGATGATGCTGAGATGATGCTGTGATGACGCTGTGATGATGCAGTGTGTAAGTAGTAATAATGCTGTCATGATGTTGTGATGATGCTGGGATGATGATGTGATGAAGCAGTGATGATGCTGTGGTGATGCTGTGATGACGCTGCGATATAGCTGTGATGACGCTGTGATGACAATTTGATGATGAAGTGATGACTTTGTGATTACGCTGTGATGACGCATTGAAGATCATGTGATGATGATGTGATGATGCTGTGATGATGCTGTCATCATGCAGTGATGATGCTCTGATGTCGCCCTGATGACGCTGTGATGATGCAGTGATTATGCAGTTATGGTACTGTGATGACGCTGTGATGATGCTGTTATGATGCAGTAATGATGCAGTGATGACGCAGTGATGATTCTGTGATGATGCTGTTATGATGCAGTGATGATATAGTGATGACGCTGTGATGATGCATTGATGATGCTGTAATGATGCTGTGATGACCCTGTGATGATGCAGTGATGACACTGTGATGGTGGTGTGATGATGTTGTGATGATGCAGTAATGATGATGTGATGATGCAGATATGATGGTGTTATGATGCAGTGAATACACCGTGATGACGCTGTGATGATGCAGTGACTAAGCATTAATGATGCTGCGATGATGCTGTGATTATGCTGTGATGATGAGTTGATGATGCAGTGATTATGCAGTGATGATGAGTTGATGATGCAGTGATTATGCAGTGATGATGCTGTCATGATACTCTAATGATGCTCTGATGATGCAGAGATGATGCAGTGATTTTTCTGTGATGATGTTGTAATGATGTTGTGATGATGCAGTGATGATGATGTGATGATGCAGTGATGATAATGTGATGATGCTGTGATAATGCAGTGATTATGCTGTAATGATACTCTGATGACACTGAGATAATGCTCTGATGCTGTAGTGAAGATGCTGTGAAGATGCAGTGAGGACGCAGAGATGATGCTGTGATGAAAATGCGAAGATGCTGTGATGATGCAGTGATGGCGCAGTGATGATGCTGTGATGACACTGTGATTATGTGGTGATGATGATATGATGATGCTGTGATGATGCTGTGATGATGCTGAGATTATGCAGCTATGACGCTGTGATGACAGTGATGATGCTGTGATGACACTGTGATGATGATGTCATGATGCAATGATGATGCAGTGGTGATGCTCTGATGAAGCTGTAATGATGCTGTGACGATGAAGTGATGGTGCAGTGATGATGCTGTGATGATTTTGTGATGATGCAGTGGTGATGCTTTGATGACGCAGTGATGACGCTGTAATGATGCTCTGATGACGCTGTGATGATGCCGTGATGATAGATTGATTATACTGTGATGATGTTGTGATGATGTTGTTATGATGAAATGATGATGATGGGATGATGCAATGATGATGATGTGATGATGCAGTGATGATACTGGTACGACGCTGTCATAATGCAGTGATTATGCAGTAATGATTCTGTGATAATGCTGAGATGATGCTGTGATGATGTAGTGATGACGCAGTGATGATGCTTTGATGACAATGCCAAGACTCTGTGATGATGCTGTAATGTTTCCTTGATGACTCTGTGATGATGCTGTGATAGTGCAGTGATTATGCAGTGTTTATGCTGTGATGATGCTCTGATTATGTTGTGATGATGCTGTGATGATATTGTTATGATGCAGTGATGATGTTTTGATAACACAGTGATGATGCTGTGATGATGCAGTCTGAATGATGTGATGATGCTGTGAAGATGCAGTTCTGTTGCAGTGATGATGCTGTGATGATGATGTGATGATGTGATGATGCTGTGATGATGCTGTAATGATGCTGTATTGATGTTGTGATGATGCAATGATGATGTTGTGATGGCGAAGTGATGATGCTGTGATGATGCAGTGATCATGTAGTGATGATGATGTGATGACGCAGTGATTCTGCAGTAATGATGCAGTGATGATGCTGTGATGATACTGTAATGATGCAGTGATGACGCTGCGATGAAGATATGATGATGCAGTGATGATGCTGTGATGACACTGCGATGATGATGTGATGATGCTGTGATGACTGTGATGACGCTCTGATGACACTATTATGATGCTGAGATGATGCAGTGATGATGCAATGATGATGCTGTGATGATGCTGTTATGACGCTGTGATGACGCAGTGATGATGCTGTGATGATGCAGTGTTTATGTAGTTATGAGGCTGTGATGATGTTTTGATTACACAGTGATGATGCTGTGGTGATGCAGTGATGATGCAGCGATGATGCAGTGATCAAAACGTCATCACAGCATCATCACAGCATCATTACTACATCATCAGAGCATCATAACATCATAATCAGAGCATCACAGCATCATCACAGCATCATCACTGCAGCATCAGAACGTCATCACAGTGTCATCAAACCGTCATCACAGCATCATCAGAGCATAACAAGAGCATCATCACCGCGTCATCACTGCATCATCACAGCATGATCACTGGGTCATCAGAACATAATCACAGTGTCATAAAACCGTCATCACAGTATCATCACAGCATCATCACAGTATCAAGACAACATCATCACTGCATAATTAGTGCATTATCAATGCATCATCAGAGCTTCAACAAGGCATCACAGTGCCATCACAGTGTCATCACTGCATCATCATAGAGTCATCACAGCATCATCACTGCATCATCACAGCATCATCGCAGAGTCATCACAGCATCATTACTGCATCAGCACAACATCATCACAGTGTCATCACAGCATAATAACAGCAGAATCAGAGCATCACAACAGCATCATCACAGCGTCATCACTGCATCATCAGAACATCCTCACAGCATCATCAGAGTGTCATCAATGCATCATCACAACATCATGGCAGCGTCATCACAGCATCATCACAGAATCATCACAGCGTCATCATCACATCATCACTGCACCATCACTGTGTCATCACAGCATCATCACTGCATCATCAAAGCATCACAACAGCATCATCGCAGCATCATCAGAGCATCATCAATGCATCACAGCGTCGCCATCACTGCATCATCACAGAATCATCACTGTTTCATCGCAGCGGTATCACTGCATCATCACAGCATGATCACAGCATCATCACAGCACCATCACAACATCATCACAGCATCATCACAATATTATCACAGCCTCAACACAGCGTCATAACTGCATCAACACTGCATTATCACTGCATCATCACAGCGTCATCACAGCATAAACACATCATCATAAATGCATCATCACAGCATCATCAATACATCTTCACAACATCACAGCGTCATCAAAGCATCACCACAGCGTCATCACAATATCATAACAGCATCATCGCAGTGTCATCACTGCAGCATCACAACATCATGACAACATCATCGCAGCATCATCGCAGCGTTATCAATGCATCATCAAAGCATCATCACAGCATCATCGCAGCGTCATCACTGCATCATCACAGCATCATCATAGCATCATGAAAGCATCACAGCATCATCACAGCGTATTCAGTGTCATCACAGTATCAGCACGGCATCATCACTGCATCATGATATAATCATGACAGCATCATAGCTGTATAATCACAGCATCATCAAAGCGTCATCACAGCATCATCACTGCATCATCACAGCGTCATCACAGCATCATCACTGCATCATCATATAATCATGACAGCATCATAGCTGTATAATCACAGCATCATCAAAGCGTCATCACAGCATCATCACAGCATCATCACATCATCATCAAAGCTTCATCACAGTATCATAATTGCATCATCACTGCATAAACACTACATCAGCACACCATTATCAGAGCATCATCACAGCATCAAGACAGCGTCATCTGTGCATCATCACAGCATCATCACAATATCATCACAGTGTCATCACAGCATCATCACTGCATCATCATATCATCCTGAGAGCATCATAGCTGCATAATCACAGCATCATCAAATTGTCATAACAGCATCATCACAGCGTCATCACAGCATAATAACATCGTCATCACAGCGTCATCAAAGCATCATCACAGATTCATCAGAGCATCATCACAGCATCATCAGAGCATCATCACAACATCATCACATCATCATGACTGCATCATCACAGCATCATCACTGCGTCATCACAGTGTCATCACAACATCATCACAGTGTCATCAAAGCCTCATCACAGCATCACAACAGCATCATCACAGTGTCATCAAAGCATCATCACAGCGTCATCACAGCATCATCCCAGCATCATAAAAGCATCATCTCTGCATCATCACAGCATCATCGAAGCATCACAGTGTAATCAAAGAGTCATCATAGCGTCATCACTGCATCATCACAGTATCATAACTGCATCATCACTGCATAAACACTGCATCATCACAGCGTCATAACAGCATAATCACAGCATAATCACATTGTCATCAAAGCGTCATCACAGCATCATCGCAGCATCATTACAGCATCATCACAGCATCATCACGGCATCATCACAGCATCACAGCGTCATCAAATTATCATCACTGCATCATCAGAGCATCATCACAACATCATCAAAACGTCATCACAGCACCATCACTGCATCATCACTGTGTCATCAAATCATCATCACAGCATCATCACAACAGCATCACCACAGCATCATAACATCATCATTTCTGGTGCCAACGCAGAAATCTTGTTTTTTTTGACCATGGGGCACTTTACTCAGCACCTGACCTGATGGCCGCAGATGGGTCCCTATCTTTTAGGGGAAAAAGAATCCTGGGCCAGGAGCTGGCATGGCTCATTGAGAGGGCTTTAAACTAGGTAAGAAGGGGGATGGGGCTGAAGCAAGGATTGTTGGGGCTGTGCCAGGGGGAACAATGGCAAGGCCGGAGGTTAGGGCAATGGCCCAGCTGAAGTGTATCTACACCAATGCTCTGATGATGCTCTGATGATGCAGTGATGTTGCAGTAGTGACGCTGTGATGACACTGAGATGTTGCTTTGATGATGCTGCGATGAAGTTCTGGTGATGCTCTGATGATGCAGTGATGATAATTTGATGACGCTATGATGCTGTGATGATGCTGTGATGACGCTGTGATGCACAGCACACATGATCAGAGCATCACAGCATCATCACAGCATCACCATAGTATCATCAGAGCATCATCACCGCATCATCACCGCATCATCACAGCGTCCTTACAGTGTCATCACAGTGTCATCATACCTTGTGATGCTGTGATGATGGTGATGCGGTGATGATGCAGTGAGGATGCAGTTACGACGCTGTGATGACGCTATGATGATGCAGTGATGAGGCTGTGATGATGCTGTGATGACACTGTGATGATGTTGTGATGATGCAGTAATGGTGCTGTGATGATGAAGTCATGATGCTCTGATTACGAAGTGATGATGCAGTGATGATGCAGTAATGATGCTGTGATGACTCTGTGATGATGTAGCGATAATGTTGTGATGATGCTCTGATGAAGCTGTGATGATGCTGTGATGATGCTGCGATGATGTTGTGATGATGCAATGATTATGCTGTGATGATGTAGTAATGATGATGTTATGATGCTGAGGTGATTCAGTGATGATGCAATGATGATGCTGTATTGACGCAGTGATTATGCTGTGATGATGCAGAGTTTATGCAGTTATGACACTGTGATTATGCTTTGATGACGGCGCAATGATGATGTGACAATGCAGTGATGATGCTGTGATGATGCTGTGACGATGCAGTGATTACGCTGCGATGATGACATGATGATGATGCGATGATGCTGTGATGATGCAGTGATAATGACGTGATAATGCTGTGATGATGATGTGATGACGCTGTGATGATGCAGTGGTGATTATGTGATGATGTAGTGATGATGATGTGATGACGCACTGATGATGCAGTGATGATACAGTGATTCTGCAGTATTGATACTGTGATGATGCTGAGATGATGCTGTAACGATGCAGTGATGATACAGTGATAATGCTGTGATGATGCTAAGATAATGTTGTGATGATGCTGTGATGATGCAGTTATGAGGCTGCGATGATGCTGTGATGACGATGTGATGATTCTGTGATGACGCTGTGATGATGCTGTCGTGATGGTCTGATAACCTTGTCGTAACGCTGTGACGATGCTGCGATGATGTTGTGATGATTCTGTGATGATGCAATGATGATGCACTGCATGTGAGGATGCAGTGATGATGCACTGATGATGCTGTCATGGCGATGTGATGATGCTGTGATGATGCTGTTACGATGCTGTGATGACGTAGTAATGATGCTGTGATGATGCAGTTTTTACGCAGTTATGATGCTGCTATGATGCAGTGGTGATGATGTGATGATGCTGTTATGATGATGTGATGATGCTGTGATGATGCAGTGATGACGCTGTGATGATGTTGTGATGACGCATTCATGATGTTGCGATGATGCTGTGGTGATGATGTGATGATGCTGTTATGACGCAGTGACTATGCTGTGATGATGCTGTGATGATGCTTTGATGACTCTATAGTGATTCTGTGATGATGCTGTAGTGGTACTATGATGATGATATGATGACGCTGCGATGACACTGTCGTGATGCTGTGATGACGCTGTGATGATGCTGTGATGATACTGAGATGACGTTGTGCTGATGCAGTGATGATGCAGTGATGATGTAGTGATGACGCAGTAATGATGCTATGATGATGCTGTGATTATGATGTGATGATGCATTGATCACGATGTGATGATTCTGTGATGATGCAGTGATGACACTGTGATGATTTTGTGATGATTTATGATGATGCTGTGATGATGTAGTGATGATGCTGTGATTATGTGATTATGGAGCTATGAAGCTGTGATGATGCTGTGATGATGCTGTGATGACACAGAGATTATGCTGTGATGACACTTACATGATGTTGTGATGATGATGTGATGCTGTGACGATGTAGTGATGATACTGTGATGACGCTGTGATGATGCAGTGAGTAAGTAGTAATGATGGTGAGATGATGCTGAGATGTTGCTGTGAAGATGCACTGATAATGCAGTGATGATGCTGTGATCATGCTATGATTATGTTTTGTTGACGCTGCGATGATGATGTGGTGATGTTCTGGTGACACTGCGATGACACAGTGATGGTGCTGTTATGATGCTAATGACGCTCTTATGATGTTGTGATGATGCTGTGATTATGCTGTGATGATGCAGTAATGATGCTGTGATGATGCTGTGATGATGCAGCAATGACGCTGTGATGATGCAATGATGATGATGTGATGATGCTGTGATGACACTTTCATGATGTAGTGATGATGATGTGATGATGCTGTGATGACACTGTGATGATGCAGTGATGATGATTTGATGATGTTGTAATGACGCTGTGATGATGCTGTGATGATGATGTGATGATGCTGTGATGATGTAGTTACGATGCAGTGATGATGCTGTGATGTTTCTGCGATGACGCTGTGGTGATGATGTGATGATGCAGTGATGATGCAGTTATGATACAGTGATGATGCAGTTATGACGCTTTAATGACGTTCTGATGATATTGTGATTATGCTGTGATGACATAGTGATGATGCTGTGATGATTCTGTGATGACGCTCTGATGATGATGTGATGATGCTGTGATATTGCTGTTATAACACTGTGATGACACTGTGATGATGCTGAGATTATGCTGTGAAGATGCAGTGATGATGCAGTGATCACAGAATCACAGAATTTCTAGGTTGGAAGAGACCTCAAGATCATCGAGTCCAACCTTTGACCTAACGCTAACAGTCCCCACTAAACCATATCCCTAAGCTCTACATCTAAACGTCTTTTAAAGTCTTCCAGGGATGGTGACTCCACCACCTCCCTGGGCAGCCTGTTCCAGTGCCTAAGAACCCTTTCAGTAAAGAAGTTCTTCCTAACATCTAACCTAAAACTCCCCTGGCGCAACTTAAGCCCATTCATTCCCCGTCGTTCTGTCACCAGGCACGTGGGAGAACAGGCCAACCCCCACCTCACTACAGCCTCCTTTAAGGTATCTGTAGAGAGCGATAAGGTCGCCCCTGAGCCTCCTCTTCTCCAGGCTGAACAAGCCCAGCTCCTTCAGCCGCTCCTCGTAGGACTTGTTCTCCAGGCCCCTCACCAGCTTCGTCGCCCTCCTCTGGACCCGCTCAAGCACCTCGATGTCCTTCTTGTAGCGAGGGGCCCAAAACTGAACACAGTACTCGAGGTGCGGCCTCACTAGAGCCGAGTACAGGGGGATGATCACCTCCCTAGCCCTGCTGGTCACACTGTTTCTGATACAAGCCAGGATGCCGTTGGCCTTCTTGGCCACCTGAGCACACTGCTGGCTCATATCCAGCCGACTGTCCACCATCACTCCCAGGTCCTTCTCTGCCTGGCAGCTCTCCAACCACTCATCTCCCAGCCTGTAGCTCTGCTTGGGGTTGTTGCGCCCCAGGTGCAGGACCCGGCACTTGGCCTTGTTGAACTTCATACAGTTGACCTCAGCCCATCGGTGCAGCCTATCCAGATCCTCCTGCAGAGCCTTCCTACCCTCGAGCAGATCGACACACGCACCTAACTTGGTGTCATCTGCAAACTTACTGAGGGTGCACTCAATGCCCTCGTCCAGATCATTGATGAAGATATTAAAGAGGACCGGCCCCAGCACCGAGCCCTGGGGGACGCCACTAGTGACTGGCCTCCAACTGGACTTGACTCCATTTACCAGGACTCTTTGGGCCCGGCTATCCAGCCAGTTTCTAACCCAACGAAGCGTGCGCCAGTCCAAGTCAAGAGCAGCCAGTTTCTTGAGGAGAATGCTGTGGGAGACGGTGTCAAATGCCTTGCTGAAGTCAAGGTAGACCACATCCACAGCCTTTCCCTCGTCCACCCAGCGCGTCGCTTTGTCATAGAAGGAGATCAGGTTTGTCAAGCAGGATCTGCCTTCCATAAACCCCTGCTGACTGGGCCAGATCGCCTGCTTGCCCTGCAAGTGCTGCATGATGACTCTCAAGAGGATCTGCTCCATGAGCTTCCCCGGTACTGAGGTCAAACTGACAGGCCTGTAGTTTCCCGGGTCTGCCCTCCGGCCCTTCTTGTAGATGGGCGTCACATTTGCTAGTCGCCAGTCAGCTGGGACCTCCCCCGATAGCCAGGACTGCTGATAAATGATGGACAGGGGCTTGGCCAGCTCCTCTGCCAGTTCTCTCAGTACCCTTGGGTGGATCCCATCCGGCCCCATCGATTTGTGCACATCCAAGTGCCGTAGCAGGTCACCAACCAGTTCTTTGTGGATAGTGAGGGCCACATCCTGCTCCCCATCCCCTTCCACCAGCTCAGGGTACTGGGTATCCAGAGAACAACCGGTATTGCCGCTAAAGACTGAGGCAAAGAAGGCATTGAGCACCTCCGCCTTTTCCTCATCTCTTGTAACTAAGTTTCCCCCCGCATCCAGTAAAGGATGGAGATTCTCCTTAGTCCTCCTTTTTGTGTTGATGTATTCATAAAAACGTTTTTTGTTATCTTTAACAGCAGTAGCCAGATTGAGCTCCAGATGAGCTTTGGCCTTCCTAATTTTGTCCCTACACAGCCTCGCTACATCCTTATAGTCCTCCCTAGTGGCCTGCCCACTTTTCCAAAGATTATAAACCCTCTTTTTTCTCCTAAGCTCAAGCCACAGTTCTCTGTTGAGCCAGGCTGGTCTTCTTCCCTGCTGGCTCATCTTTGGGCACATGGGGACAGACCGCTCCTGCGCCATTAAGATTTCCCTCTTGAAGAGCGCCCAGCCTTCCTGGACTCCTCTGCCCTTCAGAACCGCCTCCCAAGGAACTCCACCAACTAGTGTCCTGAGCAGCCCAAAGTCAGCCCTCCGAAAGTCCAATACAGCTGTTTTACTGGTCCCCTTCCTGGCCTCGCCAAGAATAGTGAACTCCACCATTTCGTGGTCACTCTGCCCAAGACAGCTCCCGACAATCACATCCTCCACCAGTCCTTCTCTGTTTGTGAAGAGAAGGTCTAGCGGGGCACCACCCCTGGTAGGTTCACTAACCAGCTGTGTCAGGAAGCTATCTTCCACGCCCTCCAGAAACCTCCTAGACTGCTTTCTCTGGGCTGTGTTGTGCTTCCAGTATGTGTCAGGGAAGTTAAAGTCCCCCACGAGTACAAGCGCTGAAGATTTTGCAACTTCTGTCAGCTGCCTGTAGAACTCCTCATCCTTGTTCGGCGGTCTATAGCAGACCCTGACCAGGACACTAGCCTTGATGTCCCTGCCGATCCTAACCCAAAGGGACTCGACCTTGTCATTCCTAGCCTCGAGTTCTACAACATCGAAAGACTCTCTAATATAGAGAGCCACACCACCTCCCCTTCTGTGCTGCCTGTCCCTTCTGAAGAGCTTATAGCCAGGCATTGCAGCACTCCAGTCATGACTGTGGTCCCACCACGTCTCCGTGATGGCAACCAAGTCGTAGCCTGCCTGCTGCACAATGGCTTCCAGCTCCTCCTGTTTGTTACCCATGCTGCGTGCATTGGTGTAGATGCACTTCAGCTGGGCCATTGCCCTATCCTCCGGCCTTGCCATTGTTCCCCCTGGCACAGCCCCAATAATCCTTGCTTCAGCCCCATCCCCCTTCTTACCTAGTTTAAAGCCCTCTCAATGAGCCCTGCCAGCTCCTGGCCCAGGATCCTTTTTCCCCTAAAAGATAGGGACCCGTCTGCGGCCATCAGGCCAGGTGCTGAGTAAAGTGCCCCATGGTCGAAAAACCCAAGATTTCTGCATTGGCACCAGCCCCGGAGCCACGTGTTTAACAGGTGGGCTTTCCGTGTCCTCTCTGTACCCCTCCCTGCCACCGTAGGGATGGACGAAAACACCACCTGCACTCCCGCTCCATCCACTAACCGTCCCAGCCCCCTAAAGTCTCTTTTGATAGCCTTCAGGCTTCTCTCTTCAATGTTGTCACTGCCCGCCTGGACTATCAAAAGAGGATAATAATCAGAGGGGCGTACCAGGTTGGGAAGCTTCCTGGCAACGTCCCTGACCCTGGCCCCAGGGAGGCAGCAGACTTCCCTACGGGTAGGGTCAGGCCGACAAATAGGGCCCTCTGTTCCCCTAAGAGTAGAGTCTCCAACAACAATAACCCTCCTGTCTTTCTTGATGGAGGCAGTCCTGAGGCGTGGAGTCGACCTCCTCGCCCTAGGCATCCTCCTGGGAACACTTGCTACCTCTTCCTCAGCTACTGGTCTGTCAAGCTCCAGGGCCTCAAACCTGTTGCTTAGGGGCACCTGGGAAGGTGGGGCCGGAAGGGGAGGGCATAGCCTGTGACGTCGAGCAGGGACCTGTTTCCATTCCTCCTCAACTCTCAGATCCCCTCCCTCTGCCCGACAGCAGCAGGGCAGAGGGTCCACCCCCATTTGGGGTGTCTCACCCCGGTACCTCTCCTTGAGGCCCTGCAGGGAGTTACTCCACAAGTCTATCTCCCGCTCACACTCCCTGATATCCCTCAGCCTCTCGACCTCCTCCTTGAGCTCCGCCACCATGCGGACCAGGTCATCCACCTGCTCGCACCTCACGCACGCAGTGTCTCTGCCGCCCGCCGATGGCAACAACAGGCTCAGACACTCCCTGCATCCGGTGACCTGAACTGCTGCATTTTTTAACGGGTAGTCGGTCTGGGTGTGTACCGACTTCCTGGAGAGCGCACCGTGCCTGGTGGAGACCATTATCACCTAGCTAACGGCTGTCGTTAAGAGGTGTTCGTGTGGGCGGGGGGGAGCGCTCTGCCCTTCCTGCTCGCCCTGCCTGCGCGAACTGCCGCGCTAACTGCCGCGCCACTCCCTTCTGACGCGCCACGCCCTGTTTGCCCGTCCTGGTCGCTCGCGCTCCCCAGGGGCAGCTTTTGAACGGCTGCGGAGGAGGCGCTGCTGGCTCCACCTTCGCCTCATCAGCCTCCCTCACGAGGGCTGCCAGGTCCTGGCGGCTCCCTCAAGTACGCTCGATGCCGGAAAATTTAGCCCTGCCTGGCCCGATCCCCCGCTCCGCTGCAGAATGCATCTGCCCCGGAGCCGATCACCTCGGCAAATGGCATGCAGTTATGACCGGCAAATGATGATGCAGTTATGACCCTGTGATGACACTGTGATGATGCAGTGATGACACGGTGATGACGGTGTGATGATGTGATTATGGTGTGCTGATGCAGTGATGATGCTCTGATGATGCACTGACAATAGTGTGATGACGCTGTGAGGATGCAGTGAGTAAGCAGTAAAGATGCTTTGATGATGCTGTTATGATGCTGCAATGATGCTGTGATGATGCTGTGGGTTGCTGTGATGACAATTTGATGACGTAGTGATGATTCTGTCATGACACCATGATGCTGCTCTGATGCTGCTGTGATGATGCTGTGATTATGCTGTGATGACGCTCTGATGACACAGTGATGATACTGTGATGGCACTCTGATGATGTTGTGATGATGATGTGATTATTCTCTGATGATGCAGTGATGATACTGTGATAATGCTGTGATGATGCAGTGATGATGTAGTGATGATGTTGTTATGATGATGTGATAATGCTGTGATGATGCAGTGAGTCAGCAGTAATGATGCTGTCATGATGTTGTGATGATGCTGGGATGATGCGGTGATGATGCTGTGATTATGCAGCTATGAAGCTGTGATGATGCTGTGATGATGCTGAGATGATGCAGTGATGATGCTGTGATGATGCTGAGATGATGCTGTGATGACGCTGTGATGATGCAGTGTGTAAGCAGTAATGATGCTGTCATGATTTTGTGATGATGCTGGGATGATGATGTGATGACACAGTGATGATGCTGTGGTGATGCTGTGATGACGTTGCGATACAGCTGTGATGATGCTGTGATGACGCTCTGATGGCAATTTGATGATGAAGTGATGACTTTGTGATTACGCTGTGATGACGCATTGAAGATTATGTGATGATGATGTGATGATGCAGTGATGATGATGTCATGATGCAGTGATGATGCTCTGATGTCGTTCTGATGATGCTGTGATGATGCAGTGATGATATAGTGATGACGCTGTGATGATGCATATTTTCATAGCGACCATGAAGTGGTTGAGTTCAAAATTTACGGTGACAGAAGGAAAAGTGCCACCAAAACCTCATCCCTAGATATGGGGAAAGCGGACTTCAGGCTGCTCAGGGAACTAGTCAGCAAGGTCCCCTGGGAAACTGCTCTTGAAGGCCTCGATGTCCACCAGTGCTGGTCATTCTTTAAGCGATGCCTCCTAGAAGCACAAGATCAGGCAATTCCTAAACATCGCAAGTCAGGCAGGCGGGACAGGAGGCCGGCGTGGCTGACCAGGCACATTCTAATGGAGATTAGGCGGAAACAGAGAGTGTTTCGCTACTGGAAGGAGGGCCAGGTGTCAAGGAAAGAATACAGGGATGCTGTTCGTGTTTGTAGGGAGAAAATTTGTGTGGCCAAAACACACCTAGAGTTGAAGCTGGCTGTGTCTGTGAGAGAAAATAAAAAGGGTTTTTTTAGATATGTGAATGGAAAAAGGAGAACTAAAGAATACATAGGGCCGCTCCTTGATAGGGAAGGTCTCCTCACAGACAATGACATAGGCAAAGCAGAGATGCTTAACGCCTTCTTTGCCTCTGTCTTCAATGCCGATGATGGGCTTCGGGACCCAGGGTGCCCTGAGCTGGAGGACCGGGACAGTGGGGATGACAAACTCCCAACCGACCCTGAAAGTGTGCAGGATTTGCTACTCCACCTGGATCCCTACAAGTCCATGGGTCCGGATGGGATTCATCCCCGGGTGCTGAAAGAGCTGGCGGACGTCATCGCGGAACCTCTCTCAATTATTTTTCAACGATCCTGGGAATTTGGAGAGGTCCCGGTAGACTGGAAGCTGGCAAATGTTGTGCCGATTTTCAAGAAGGGTCAGAAAGAAGACCCTAGCAATTACAGGCCTGTCAGTCTCACGTCAGTGCCTGGTAAAATCATGGAGAAGATGGTTCTCGAACTTATTGAGGCGCACCTGGGGGACAAAGCAGTCATTGGTCCCAGCCAGCATGGGTTTGTGAAGGGTAGGTCCTGCCTAACTAACCTGATTTCCTTTTATGATAAGATCACCCGTATGGTGGACCAAGGGAAACCAGCTGATGTGATTTTTTTGGACTTCAGCAAGGCTTTTGACACCGTTTCCCATAGGATCCTACTGGACAAAATGTCCACCATACAGCTAAATAAAAACATCATACGATGGGTGAGCAATTGGCTAACGGGCAGGGCCCAAAGGGTTATGGTAAATGGGGCTGCGTCAGGCTGGCGGGCGGTCACCAGTGGGGTCCCTCAAGGCTCCATTTTAGGGCCGGTACTTTTCAATATTTTTATAAACGATCTGGATGTAGGAATAGAAGGTATTTTGAGCAAGTTTGCTGATGACACCAAACTTGGAGGAGTTGTGGACTCGAATGAGGGTGGAAAGGCCTTGCAGAGGGACCTGGATAGGTTGGAGAGCTGGGCGATCACCAACCGCATGAAGTTCAATAAGAGCAAGTGCCGGGTCCTGCACCTGGGACGGGGAAACCCTGGCTGCACGTACAGACTGGGCGATGAGACGCTGGAGAGCAGCCTAGAAGAGAGGGATCTGGGGGTCGTGGTAGACAGCAAGTTGAATATGAGCCAGCAGTGTGCCCTGGCAGCCAGGAGGGCCAAGCGTGTCCTGGGGTACATCAAGCACGGCATCGCTAGTAGGTCAAGGGAGGTGATTGTCCCGCTCTACTCTGCACTGGTGCGGCCTCACCTCGAGTACTGTGTGCAGTTCTGGGCACCACAGTATAAAAAGGACATGAAACTGTTGGAGAGTGTCCAGAGGAGGGCTACAAAGATGGTGAAAGGCCTGGAGGGGAAGACGTACGATGAACGGCTGAGGTCACTGGGCCTGTTCAGCCTGGAGAAGAGGAGGCTGAGGGGAGACCTCATCACAGTCTACAACTTCCTCGTAAGGGGGTGTCGAGAGGCAGGAGACCTTTTCTCCATTAACACCAGCGACAGGACCCGCGGGAACGGGGTTAAGCTGAGGCAGGGGAAATTTAGGCTTGACATCAGGAGGGGGTTCTTCACAGAGAGGGTGGTTGCACACTGGAACAGGCTCCCCAGGGAAGTGGTCACTGCACCGAGCCTGTCTGAATTTAAGAAGAGATTGGACTGTGCACTTAGTCACATGATCTGAACTTTTGGGTAGACCTGTGCGGTGTCAAGAGTTGGACTTGATGATCCTTAAGGGTCACTTCCAACTCAGGATATTCTATGATTCTATGATTCTATGATTGATGATGCAGTGATGATGATGTGATGATGTAGTGATGATAATGTGATGATGCTGTGATAATGCAGTGATTATGCTGTAATGATACTCTGATGACACTGAGATAATGCTCTGATGCAGTAGTGATGATGCAGTGAGGACGCAGAGATGATGCTGTGATGAAAATGCGAAGATGCTGTGATGATGCAGTGATGGCGCAGTGATGATGCTGTGATGACACTGTGATTATGTGGTGATGATGATATGATGATGCTGTGATGATGCTGTGATGATTCTGTGATTATGCAGCTATGACGCTGTGATGACATAGTGATGATGCTGTGATGACACTGTGATGATGATATGATGATGCTGTGATGATGCTGTGATGATGATGTCATGATGCAATGATGATGCAGTGGTGATGATCTGATGATGCTGTAATGATGCTGTGATGGTGCAGTGATGATGCTGTGATGATGATGTGATGATGCTGTGATGATGCAGTGGTGATGCTGTGAAGATGCAGTGATGACGATGCGATGATGCTGTGATGATGCTGTGATGATGCAGTGATGATTCAGTGATGATTCTGTTATGATGCTGTGATGATGCTATTATGATGCAGTGATGACGCTGCGACGACGATATGATGATCCTGTGATTACTCTGTGATGACGTTTTGATGACACTGTTATAATGCTGTGATGATGCAGTGGTGATGCTTTGATGACGCAGAGATGACGCTGTGATGACGCTGTGATGATGCTGTGATGACGCTGTGATGATGCCGTGATGATGCATTCATTATACTGTGATGATGTTGTGATGATGCTGTTATGATGCAATGATGATGATGGGATGATGCTGTTTTGACGCTGTGATGACGCAGTGATGATGCTGTGATGATGCAGTGTTTATGTAGTTATGAGGCTGTGATGATGCTGTGATGATGCTGTGATGATGCTGTGATGATGCTGTAATGATGCTGTGATGATGTTGTGCTGATGCTGTGATGATGTTTTGATTACGCAGTGATGATGCTGTGGTGATGCAGTGATGATGCAGTGATGATGCAGTAATCAAAGCGTCATCACAGCATCATCACAGCATCATCACTGCATCATCAGAACATCATCACAGTGTCATCAAACCGTCATCACAGCATCATCAGACCGTCACAACAACATCATCGCAGCATCATCACAGCATCATCACAGCATCATCACTGCATCATCAGAACGTCATCACAGTGTCATCAAACCGTCATCACAGCATCATCACAGTATCAAGACAACATCATCATTGCATAATCAGTGCATTATCAATGCATCATCAGAGCTTCAACAAGGCATCACAGTGCCATCACAGTGTCATCACTGCATCATCATAGAGTCATCACAGCATCATCACATCATCATCACAGCATCATCACAGCGTCATCAATGCGTCATCACCACTACATCGTCACAGCATCATCACTGCATCATCGCTGCGTCATAACAGCGTCATCACAGCGTCGTCACAGCGTCATCACGTCGTCATCACTGCATCTTCAAAGAATCATCAAAGCATCATCGCAGCGTCATCACTGCATCATCACAGCATGATCACAGCATGATCACAGCGTCATCACAGCATCATAACAGCATTATCGTAGCGTCATCACAGCATAATCACAACATCATCACAGCATCATCGCTGCATCATTACAGCATCATCACAGCATCATCACTGCGTCATCACAGCATCATTACTGCATCATCAGAATATTATCATAGTGTCACCAAAGCGTCAACACAGCATCACAACAGATTCATCGCAGCATCATCACTGAATCATCACAGCATCACAACAACATCATAACAAAATCATCACAGCGTCATCAAAGCGTCATCACAGCTTCATCACTGCATCATCACTGCATCATCACAGCGTCATCAGAGCATCATCACAGCATCATCAAAGCATCACAGCGTCATCAAAGTGTCATCAGAGCATCATCACGGCATCACTACAGTATCATCCTATCATCACAGCATTATTACAGCATCATCACAGCATCATCAAAGCATCACAGCATCACCAAAGCATCATCACAGCATCATCACAGATTCATCACGCCATCATCACAGCAGCATCGCAGCATCATCACAGCATCATTAAACCATCACAGCGTCATCAAAGACTCATCGCAGCGTCATCACAGCATCACCACTGCGTCATCAGAGCGTCATCAAAGAACCATCACCTCGTCATCACAGCTTCATCACAGCATCAACACAGCATCATCACAGTGTCTTCAAAGCGTCATCACATCATCATCAGCGCGTCATCACAGAATCATCACAGCGTAATAACTACATTATCAGTGCGTCATCACAGCGTCATCACATCATCATTACAGCATCAACACAGCATCATTGTAGCGTCAGCACTGCATCATCGCAGCGTCATCACTGCATCATAACAGCATCATAAGTGAATGATCACTGCATCATCACAGCATCATAACAACATCATCACATCATCATCACTGCATCATCACAGCATCACAACAGCATCATCGTAGCACCATCACTGCATCATCACTGCATCATCACAGCATCATCACTGCATCATCGCAACATCATCACAGTGTCATCAAAGCGTCATCAAAGCATTATCACAGCATCATAACATCATGATCACTGCATCATGAAAACGTCATCACAGCTTCACCAGAGCATTATTACAACATCATCACAGCATCACAGTGTCATCACAGCGTCATCACAGCATCATCACAGCATCATCAAATAATCAAAGCCTCATCAAAGCGTCATCACAGCATCATCACAGCATCATCACTGCATCATCGCAGCATCATCGCAGCGTCATCACAGTGTAATCAATGCGTCATCATAAATACATCGTCACAGCATCATCACAGTGTCATCAATGCATCATCGCAGCATCATCGCAGCGTCATCACAGTGTAATCAATGCGTCATCAAATAATCAAAGCCTCATCAAAGCGTCATCACAGCATCATCACAGCGCCATCACAGCGTCATCACAGCGTAATCAATGCGTCATCAAAACTACATCGTCACAGCATCATCACAGTGTCATCAATGCATCATCACAGCATCATCACAGCGCCATCACAGCGTCATCACAGAATCATCACAGCATCATCACAGCATCATCACAGCATCACAACAGCATCATCGTTGCATCATCACTGCATCATCACTTCATCATCACAGCTTCATCACTGCATCATCACAACATCATCACAGTGTCATCAAAGCATCATCACAGCATCATCACATCATGATCACTGCATCATGAAAGCGTCATCACAGCATCACCACAGCATCATCACAACAGTATTACAGTATCACAGCGTCATCACAGCGTCATCATCACATCATCACTGTACCATCACTGTGTCATCACAGCATCATTACTGCATCATCACAACATCATCACAGTGCTATCAAAGCATTGTCACAGCATCATCACAACATCACCATCGCATCGTCATCACTGCATCATCAAAGCATCACAACAGCATCATCGCAGCATCATCACAGCATCATCAATGCATCACAGCGTCGCCATCACTGCATCATCACAGAATCATCACTATATCATCGCAGCGGTATCACTGCATCATCACAGCACCATCACAACATCATCACAGCATCATCACTGCTTCATTAAAGCATCATACCTACATCATCACAGCATCACAGCATCATCAAAGTGTCATAACAACGTCATCACAGCATCATCACTGCATCATCACTCCGTCATTACAGCGTCATCAGAGCATCATCACAGCATCACCAAAGCATCATCACTGCATCATCACAGCATCATCACTGCATCATTACAATATCATCGCAGTGTCACCACTGCATCGTCACACCATCATCACAGCATCATCAAAGCATCACAGCGTCATCAGAGCGTCATCACAACATCATCACTGCGTCATCACAGCCTCATCAAAGCACCATCACAGCTTCATCACGGCGTCATTACAGCATCATTACAGTGTCATCAAAGCGTTATCACAGAGTCATCACAGCATCATCACAGCATCATCGCAGTGTCATCACACCATCATCACACTATTATCACAGCCTCACCACAGCGTCATAACTGCATCAACACTGCACTATCGCTGCATCATCACAGCGTCATCACAGCATAAACACATCATCATAAATGCATCATCACAGCATCATCAATACATCTTCACCGCATCACAGCGTCATCAAAGCATCATCACAGCAGCATCACTACATCATCACTGTCATCACAGCGTCATCAGAGCATCATCACAACATCATCACAGTGTCATCAAAGCATCATCTCAGCATAATCATAATATCATCACAGCATCATGACAACATCATCGCAGCATCATCGCAGCGTTATCAATGCATCATCACAGCATCATCTCAGCGTCATCACTGAATCATCACAGCATCATCATAGCATCATGAAACCATCCCAGCATCATCACAGCGTATTCAGTGTCATCACTGCGTCATAACAGTGTCATCACAGCATCATCACTGCATCATCATATAATCATGAAAGCATCATAGCTGTGTAATCACAGCATCATCAAAGCTTCATCACTGCATCATCACAGCATCATCAAAGCTTCATCGCAGTATCATAACTGCATCATCACTGCATAAACACTACATCAGCACAGCATCATCAGAGCATCATCACAGCATCATCACAACATCATCACAGCGTCACCACAGCATCATCATTGAGTCTCGACAGCGTCATCACAGCATCATGACTGCATCATCACAGCATCATCACTGCATCGTCATATCATCCTGAGAGCATCATAGCTGTATAATCACAGCATCATCAAATTGTCATAACAGCATCATCACAGCATAATAACATTGTCATCACAGCATCATCAAAGCATCACAGTGTAATCAAAGCGTCATCATAGCATCATCACTGCATCATCACAGCATCATAACTGCATCATCACTGTGTCATCAAATCATCATCACAGCACCATCACAACAGCATCACCACAGCATCATAACATCATCATTTCTGGTGCCAACGCAGAAATCTTGTTTTTTTTTGACCATGGGGCACTTTACTCAGCACCTGGCCTGATGGCCGCAGACGGGTCCCTATCTTTTAGGGGAAAAAGGATCCCGGGCCAGGAGCTGGCAGGGCTCATTGAGAGGGCTTTAAACTAGGTAAGAAGGGGGATGGGGCTGAAGCAAGGATTGTTGGGGCTGTGCCAGGGGGAACAATGGCAAGGCCGGAGGATAGGGCAATGGCCCAGCTGAAGTGCATCTACACCAATGCTCTGATGATGCAGTGATGTTGCAGTAGTGACGCTGTGATGACGCTGAGATGTTGCTTTGATGATGCTGCGATGAAGTTCTGGTGATGCTCTGATGATGCAGTGATGATAATTTGATGACGCTATGATGCTGTGATGACGCTGTGATGCACAGCACACATGATCAGAGCATCACAGCATCATCACAGCATCACCATAGTATCATCAGAGCATCATCACCGCATCATCACAGCATCATCACAGCGTCCTTACAGTGTCATCACAGCTTGTGATGATGTGATGATGGTGACGCGGTGATGATGCAGTGAGGATGCAGTTACAATGCTGTGATGACGCTGTGATGATGCAGTGATGATGCACTGATAATGCTGTCATGACGATGTGATGAAGCTGTGATGATGCTGTGATGATGCAGTGATGATTCAGTGATGATTCTGTTATGATGCTGTGATGATGCTATTATGATGCTGTGATGACGCTGCGACGACGATATGATGATCCTGTGATTACTCTGTGATGACGTTTTGATGACACTGTTATAATGCTGTGATGATGCAGTGGTGATGCTTTGATGACGCAGAGATGACGCTGTGATGACGCTGTGATGATGCCGTGATGATGCATTCATTATACTGTGATGATGTTGTGATGATGCTGTTATGATGCAATGATGATGATGGGATGATGCTGTTTTGACGCTGTGATGACGCAGTGATGATGCTGTGATGATGCAGTGTTTATGTAGTTATGAGGCTGTGATGATGCTGTGATGATGCTGTGATGATGCTGTGATGATGCTGTAATGATGCTGTGATGATGCAGTGATGATGTTGTGCTGATGCTGTGATGATGTTTTGATTACGCAGTGATGATGCTGTGGTGATGCAGTGATGATGCAGTGATGATGCAGTAATCAAAGCGTCATCACAGCACCATCACAGCATCATTACTGCATCATCACAGCATCATAACATCATCATCAGAGCATCACAGCATCATCACAGCGTCATCACTGCATCACAACAACAGCATCACAGTGTCATCAAAGCGTAATCATAGCATTATCAGAGCATCACAACAGCATCATCGAAGCGTCATCACAGCATCATCACAGCATCATCACTGCATCATCAGAACATCATCACAGTGTCATCAAACCGTCATCACAGCATCATCAGACCGTCACAACAACATCATCGCAGCATCATCACAGCATCATCACAGCATCATCACTGCATCATCAGAACGTCATCACAGTGTCATCAAACCGTCATCACAGCATCATCACAGTATCAAGACAACATCATCATTGCATAATCAGTGCATTATCAATGCATCATCAGAGCTTCAACAAGGCATCACAGTGCCATCACAGTGTCATCACTGCATCATCATAGAGTCATCACAGCATCATCACATCATCATCACAGCATCATCACAGCGTCATCAATGCGTCATCACCACTACATCGTCACAGCATCATCACTGCATCATCGCTGCGTCATAACAGCGTCATCACAGCGTCGTCACAGCGTCATCACGTCGTCATCACTGCATCTTCAAAGAATCATCAAAGCATCATCGCAGCGTCATCACTGCATCATCACAGCATGATCACAGCATGATCACAGCGTCATCACAGCATCATAACAGCATTATCGTAGCGTCATCACACCATAATCACAACATCATCACAGCATCATCGCTGCATCATTACAGCATCATCACAGCATCATCACTGTGTCATCACAGCATCATTACTGCATCATCAGAATATTATCATAGTGTCATCAAAGCGTCATCACAGCTTCATCACTGCATCATCACTGCATCATCACAGCGTCATCAGAGCATCATCACAGCATCATCAAAGCATCACAGCGTCATCAAAGTGTCATCAGAGCATCATCACGGCATCACTACAGTATCATCCTATCATCACAGCATTATTACAGCATCATCAAAGCATCACAGCGTCATCAAAGTGTCATCAGAGCATCATCACGGCATCACTACAGTATCATCCTATTATCACAGCATTATTACAGCATCATCACAGCATCATCAAAGCATCACAGCATAATCAAAGCGTCATCACAGCTTCATCACGGCATCACCAAAGCATCATCACAGCATCATCACAGAATCATCACGCCATCATCACAGCATCATCGCAGCATCATCACAGCATCATTAAACCATCACAGCGTCATCAAAGACTCATCACAGCTTCATCACAGCATCAACACAGCATCATCACAGTGTCTTCAAAGCGTCATCACATCATCATCAGCGCGTCATCACAGAATCATCACAGCGTAATAACTACATTATCAGTGCGTCATCACAGCGTCATCACATCATCATTACAGCATCAACACAGCATCATCGCAGCGTCAGCACTGCATCATCGCAGCGTCATCACTGCATCATAACAGCATCATAAGTGAATGATCACTGCATCATCACAGCATCACCAAAGAATCACAGCGTCATCATTGTATCATCACAGTATCATCATAGCGTCATCAGAACATTATCGCTGCCTCATCACTGCATCATCACAGCATCATCACTGCATCATCACAGCATCATCACAATATTATCACAGCCTCACCACATCGTCATAACTGGATCATCACTGCATCATCACTGTATCATCAGAGCATCATCACATCATTTCACTACATGATCACAGCATAATAACAGCATCATCACGGCATCATCACAGCATCATCACGACATCATTACTGCATCATCACAGCATCATCAGAGCTTAAACAAAGCATCACAGTGCCATCACAGAATCATCACAACATGATCACAGCGTCATCACAGCATCATCACTGAGTCATCACTGCATCATTACTGCATTATCACAACATTATCATAGTGTCATCAAAGCGTCATCACAGCATCATCACAGCATCACAACAGCATCATCGTAGCACCATCACTGCATCATCACTGCATCATCACAGCATCATCACTGCATCATCGCAACATCATCACAGTGTCATCAAAGCGTCATCAAAGCATTATCACAGCATCATAACATCATGATCACTGCATCATGAAAACGTCATCACAGCTTCACCAGAGCATTATTACAACATCATCACAGCATCACAGTGTCATCACAGCGTCATCACAGCATCATCACAGCATCATCAAATAATCAAAGCCTCATCAAAGCGTCATCACAGCATCATCACAGCATCATCACTGCATCATCGCAGCATCATCAAAGCTTCATCGCAGTATCATAACTGCATCATCACTGTATAAACACTACATCAGCACAGCATCATCAGAGCATCATCACAGCATCATCACAACATCATCACAGCGTCACCACAGCATCATCATTGAGTCACGACAGCGTCATCACAGCATCATGACTGCATCATCACAGCATCATCACTGCATCATCATATCATCCTGAGAGCATCATAGCTGTATAATCACAGCATCATCAAATTGTCATAACAGCATCATCACAGCGTCATCACAGCATAATAACATTGTCATCACAGCATCATCAAAGCATCACAGTGTAATCAAAGCGTCATCATAGCATCATCACTGCATCATCACAGCATCATAACTGCATCATCACTGTGTCATCAAATCATCATCACAGCACCATCACAACAGCATCACCACAGCATCATAACATCATCATTTCTGGTGCCAACGCAGAAATCTTGTTTTTTTTTGACCATGGGGCACTTTACTCAGCACCTGGCCTGATGGCCGCAGACGGGTCCCTATCTTTTAGGGGAAAAAGGATCCCGGGCCAGGAGCTGGCAGGGCTCATTGAGAGGGCTTTAAACTAGGTAAGAAGGGGGATGGGGCTGAAGCAAGGATTGTTGGGGCTGTGCCAGGGGGAACAATGGCAAGGCCGGAGGATAGGGCAATGGCCCAGCTGAAGTGCATCTACACCAATGCTCTGATGATGCAGTGATGTTGCAGTAGTGACGCTGTGATGACGCTGAGATGTTGCTTTGATGATGCTGCGATGAAGTTCTGGTGATGCTCTGATGATGCAGTGATGATAATTTGATGACGCTATGATGTTGTGATGACGCTGTGATGCACAGCACACATGATCAGAGCATCACAGCATCATCACAGCATCACCATAGTATCATCAGAGCATCATCACCGCATCATCACAGCATCATCACAGCGTCCTTACAGTGTCATCACAGCTTGTGATGATGTGATGATGGTGATGCGGTGATGATGCAGTGAGGATGCAGTTACAATGTTGTGATGATGCTGTGATGATGCTGTTATGACGCAGTGATGATGCTTAGATGATGCTGTGATGATGATATGATGATGCAGTGATGAAGCAGTGATGGTAATTTGATAATGCAGTGATAGTGCTCTGATTATGCAGTGATGATGCTGTGATGCTGAGATGATGTTGTGATGCTGCAGTGATGATGCTGTGATGATGCAGTGATCATGCAGTGATGATGCTGTGATGACGCAGTGACGATGCTGCGATGATGCTGTGGTGATGATGTGATGATGCTGTGATGATGCTTTGATGACGCTATAGTGATTCTGTGATGATGCTGTAGTGGTACTATGATGATGCTGTGAGGATGCTGCGATGACGCTCTGATGACGCATAATCATGATGTAATGATGCTGTGTTGATGCTGCGACGACACTGTTGTGATGCTGTGATGACGCTGTGATGATGCTGTGATGATACTGAGATGGCGTTGTGATGATGCATTGATGATGCAGTGATGACGCAGTAATGATGCTATGTTTATGTAGTGATGATGTAGTGATGACGCAGTGATGATGCTCTGATGATGATGTGATGATGCAGTGATGGTGATGTGATGATGTAGTGATTCTGCACTAATGATGCTGTGATTATGCTGAGATGATGCTCTGATGATGCAGTGATGATTCTGCGATGATGTTGTGATGATGTTGCTATGATGTGATGATACTGTGATGATGCAGTGATGACGCTGTAATGATGCTCTGATGTATCTGTGATGATGCTATGATTACACTGTCGTGATGCTCAGATAACACTGTTGTGATGCTATGATGATGCTGCAATGATGTTGTGATGATGCAATGATTCTGCAGTACTGATACTGTGATGATGCTGAGATTATGCTGTGATGATGCAGTGATGATGATGTGATGATGCTGTGACAATGTAGTGATGATGCAGTGAAGATGCTCTGAGGATACTGTGATGATGTTGTGATGCTGCAGTGATGACGCTTCGATCCTGCTGTGATGATGCTGTGATTACCCCGTGATGATGCTTTGATGATGCTGTGATAATGCTGTGATGATGCAGTGATGATGATGTGATGATGCAGGGATGATGATGTGATGATGCTGTGATGACGCGGTCATGATTCTGTGACAATGCAGTGATGATGCTGTGATGACCCTGACGTGATGTTGTGATGACGCTGTCGTGATGCTGTGATGATGACAATATGATGACGTAGTTATGATGATGTTATGATGCAGTCATTATGCAATGATGATGCAGATATGAGGCTGTGATGAAGCTGTGATGATATTGTGATGATGCTGTGACGACGCTGTGATGACACAGTGATGATGCTGTGATGATTCTGCGATGACTCTGTGATGACCGTATCGTGATTATGTGATAATACTGTGATGATGCTGTGATGACGCAGTGATGATGCAGTGATGATGATATGATGATGCAGTGATGGTGATGTGATGATGCAGATATTTTGATGTGTTGATGCAGTGATTCCGCAGTATTGATACTGTGATGACACTGAGATGAAGCATTGATGATGCATTGATGATGATGTGATGGTGCAGTGATGATTTGATAATGCTGTGACGATGCAGTGATGATGCTGTGATGATACTATGATTATGTTGTGATGATGTAGTGATGAGGCATTTATGACACTGCGATGATGTTGTGATGACTATGTGATGATTCTGTTATGACACTGTGATGAAACTGCTGTGATGCTCTTGTAACGCTGTCGTGATGCTGTGATGATGCTGCGATGATGTTTTGATGATTTTGTGATGACGCAATGATGATGCTGTGATGATGCAGTGTTTATGCGGTTATGATGCTGTGATGACCCTGTTATGATGCGTGTATGAAGACGCGATGATGCTGTGACTATGCAGCGATGATGCAGTGATGACGCTGCGATGATGATATGATGATGCAGTGATGATACTGTGATAACGTTGTGATGATGCAGTGATTATGCTGTAATGATGCAGTGATTATGCAGTAATGATGCTGTAGTGACGCTGCGATTATGCTGTGATGATTCTGTGATGTTGCTGTGGTGACACTGTTGAGGCTGTTGTGATGCTCTGATAATGCAGTTACGATGCAGTGATGATGCTGTGATGTTGCTGCGATGACGCTGTGGTGACGATGTGATAATGCAGTGATGATGCAGTTATGATGCAGTGATGATGCAGTTATGATGCTTTAATGACATTGTGATGATATTGTGATTATGCTGTGATGACATAGTGATGATGCTGTGATGATTCTGTGATGACGATCTGATGATGATGTGATGATGCTGTGATGATGCTGTTATAACACTGTGATGACACTGTGATGATGCTGAGATTATGCTGTGGAGATGCAGTGATGATGCAGTGATGATGCAGTTATGACCCTGTGATGATACTGTGATGATGCAGTGGTGACACTGTGATGACGGTGTGATTATGCTGTGATGACGCTGTAATGATACAGTGATGAGGCTGTGATGACCCTGTCGTGATGCTGTGATGATGCTGAGATGATGCTGTGATGACACTGTGACGATGCATTTATGACGCTGTGATTATGTAGCTATGATGCAGTGATGATTCTGCGATGATTCATTGATGATGCAGTGATGATGCTGCGATGATGATTTGAAGATGCAGTGATGATGCAGTGATGATGCTGTGAAGGCGCAGTGGTGATGCTTTGATTATGCTGTGATGATGCAGTGATTATGCATCTATGGTGCTGTGATGATGCTGTGATGATACTGTGATGACGCTGTGATGACAGAGTGATGATGCTGTGATGACACTCTGATGATGTAGTGATGATAATGTGATGATGCCGTGATGATGCTGTGAAGGCGCAGTGGTGATGCTTTGATTATGCTGTGATAATGCATTGATTATGCAGTAATGATGCTGTGATGATGCTGAGATGATGCTGTGATGATGCAGTGATGGTGCAATGATGATGCAGTGATGATGCTGTGATGACGGTGCAATGATGATTTGATGATGCTGTGATGACTGTGATGACACTGTGATGACACTATTATGATGCTGAGATGATGCAGTGATGACGCAATGATGATGCAGTGATGATGCTGTTATGACGCTGTGATGACGCAGTGATGATGCTGTGATGATGCAGTGTTTATGTTGTTATGAGGCTGTGATGATGCTCTGATGATGCCGTTATGACACTGTGATAATGCAGTGATGATGCTGTCATGATGCTGTGATTATGCGTTTATGATGTAGTGATTATGCAGTGATGATGATGTCATGACACTGTAATGATGCTGTGATGAGGCAGAGATGAAGCAGTGATGATACTGTGAAGATGTGATGAAGCTGTGATGATGCAGTGATGATGATGGGATTATGTAGTGAAGATGATGTGATGATGCAGAGATGACGCTGTGATAATGCAGTGATTATTCAGAAATGATACTGTGATGACACTGAGATGATGCTTTTATGATGCAGTGATGATGCTGTGATGATGCAGAGATGATGCAGTGATCAAAGCGTCATCACAGCATCATCACAACATCATCACAGCGTCATCACAGCATCATTATTGCATCATCAAAACATCATCACATTGTCATCAAACCGTCATCACAGCATCATAAGAGTATCACAACAGCATCATCGCCTCGTCATCACAGCATCATCACAGCATCATCACTGCATCATCAGAACATCATCACAGTGTCATCAAACTGTCATCACAGCATTATCAGAGCATCACAACAGCATCATCGCAGCGTCATCACAGCGTCATCACTGGGTCATCAGAACATAATCACAGTGTCATAAAACCGTCATCACAGCATCATCACAGTATCAAGACAACATCATCACTGCATAATCAGTGCATTTTCAATGCATCATCAGAGCTTCAACAAGGCATCACAGTGCCATCACAGTGTCATCACTGCATCATCATAGAGTCATCAAAGCATCACCACTACATCGTCACAGCATCATCACTGCATCATCACTGCATCATAATAGCGTCATCACAGCGTCATCACAGCGTCATCACGTCGTCATCACTGCATCTTCACAGAATCATCAAAGCATCATCGCAGCATCATCACTGCATCATCACAGCATGACCACAGCATGATCACAGCATCATAATAGCATTATCGTACCGTCATCACAGCATAATCACATCATCATCGCTGCATCATTACAGCATCATCACAGCATCATCACTGCGTCATCACTGCATGATTACTGCATCATCAGAACATTATCATAGTGTCATCAAAGCGTCAACACAGCATCATCACGGCATCACAACAGCATCATAACAAAATCATCACAGCGTCATCAAAGCGTCATCACTGCATCATCACTGCATCATCACTGCATCATTACAGCGTCATCAGAGCATCATCACAGCATCATCAAAGCATTACAGCGTCATCAACGTGTCATCAGAGGATCATCACGGCATCACTGCAGCATCATCATATCATCACAGCATTATCACAGCATCATCACAGTCATCACTGCGTCATCACAGCATCATCACTGCATCATCACAGCACCGTCACAGCATCATCACTGCATCATCAAAGCATCATCACAGCATCATCACTGCATCATCACAGCATCATCACTGCGTCATCACAGCATCATCACAGCATCATCGAAGCGTCATCACAGTATCATCACAATATCATCACAGCATCATCACATCATCATTATTGCATCATGACTGCATCATTACAGCATCATCAGAGCAGAATCAGTGCGTCGTCACAGCATCATTACTGCATCACCACATCATCACTGTGTTATCGCAGTGTCATCACAGCATCATCACAACATCATCACAGAATCATCACAGCATCATTGCAGCATCATCACATCATCAATACTGCGTCATCACAGCATCATCAGAACATAGTCACACTGTCATCAAAGCGTCATCACAGCATCATCACAACAGCATCACCACAGCATCATAACATCATCATTTCTGGTGCCAATGCAGAAATCTTGTTTTTTTTTGACCATGGGGCACTTTACTCAGCATCTGGCCTGATGGTCGCAGACGGGTCCCTATCTTTTAGAGGAAAAAGGATCCCGGGCCAGGAGCTGGCAGGGCTCATTGAGAGGGCTTTAAACTAGGTAAGAAGGGGGATGGGGCTGAAGCAAGGATTGTTGGGGCTGTGCCAGGGGGAACAATGGCAAGGCCGGAGGATAGGGCAATGGCCCAGCTGAAGTGCATCTACACCAATGCTCTGATGATGCTCTGATGATGCAATGATGTTGCAGTAGTGACGCTGTGATGACACTGAGATGTTGCTTTGATGATGCTGCGATGAAGTTCTGGTGATGCTCTGATGATGCAGTGATGATAATTTGATGACGCTATGATGCTGTGATGACGCTGTGATGCACAGCACACATGATCAGAGCATCACCGCATCATCACAGCATCATCACAGCGTCCTTACAGTGTCGTCACAGTGTCATCATACCTTGTGATGCTGTGATGATGGTGATGCTGTGATGATGCAGTGATGAGGCCACGATGATGCTGTGATGACAATTTGATGATGTAGTGATGATGCTTTGATGCCGCTATGATGATGCAGTGATGATGCAGAAATGCTGTCGTGATTATGACTCTATGATGCTGTAATGATGTTGTGATGATGCAGTGATTATGAAGTAATGATGCTGAGATGATGTTGTGATTATGCCGTGATGATGCAGTGATGATTCTGTGATGATGCTGTGATGATGCAGTGATTATGCAGTGATGACACTGTGATGACGGTGTGATGATGTTGTGATTATGGTGTGATGATGTAGTGATGATGCTCTGAAGATGCACTGACAATAGTGTGATGACACTGTGATGATGCAGTGAGTAAGCAGTAAAGATGCTTTGATGATGCTGTTATGATGCTGCAATGATGCTGTGGTTTGCTGTGATGACAATTTGATGACGTAGTGATGATTCTGTCATAACGCCATGATGCTGCTCTGGTGCTGCTGTGATGATGCTGTGATGACGCAGTGAAGATTATGAGATGATGATGTGATGACGCTGCGATGATCATGTGATAATGCAGTGACGATGATGTTATGATGCTCTGATGATGCAGTCATGACACTGTGATATCTCTCTGATGATGCTGTGATGGTGTAGTGATGATACTGTGATGATGTTGTGATGATGCTATGATGATGCTCTTATGATTCTGTTGTGACGCTGTGATGACGCAGTAATGATGCTGTGGTGATTCTGTGATGACACTGTGATGATGCTGCGATGATCATGTGACGATGCAGTGACGATGCAGTGATGACACTGTGATGACGCTGTGACGATGCAGTGATTATGCAGTAATGATGCTGTGATGATGCTGCAATGATGCTGTGACGATGCAGTGATGGTGCAGTAATGATGCTTTGATGATGTTGTAATGATATGGTGATGATGCAGTGATTATGCTGTGATGATGCTGTTACAATACTGTGATGATGTTGTGATGATGATGTGATGATGCTCTGATGACGCAATGATGATGCTGGGATGATGCTGTGATGACACTGTTATGATGTTGTGATGATGATGCTGTGATGATGCTGTGATGATGAAATGATTATGCAGTGATGATGCTGTGATGATGTTGAGATGTTGCAGTGATGATGCTGTGATGACGCTGTTATA
Organism: Clangula hyemalis; assembly: GCA_963989345.1. Next base: position 310,962 of record CAXDIO010000207.1, read on the forward strand.
ACGTAATGATGATGCTGTGATGATGCAGTGAAGATGCAGTGATTATGCAGTTAAGATGCTGTGATGACACATGATTTTGTGATGATAATGCAGTTATGATGCTGTGATTATGAAATGATTATGCAGTGATGATGCTGAGATGTTGCAGTGATGATGCTGTGATGATGCTGAGATGATGCTGTAATGATGTTGTGATGATGTGTGATGATGCTGTGATGACACATTGATGATGCTGTCATGATGCAGTGATTATGCAGTGATAATGCTTTGATGACGCTGCGCTGATGCAGTGATGACACAGTTATGATGCAGTGATGATGCAGTGATGACACTGTCATGACGCTGTGATGATGCAGTGAGTAAGCAGTAATGATGCTGTAATGATGCTTTAATAATGCGGTCATGATGCTGTGATGATGCAGTGATGATGCTCTGATGACACTGTGATAATTTTGTGATGATGATGTGATGATGCAGTGATGATGCTAAGATTGTTTTGTGATTATGCTGTGATGATGCCGTGATGCAGTGATTATGTTTTGATGATTATGTGATGATGCAGTGATCATGCTGCAACGCTGCTGTGATGATGCTGTGATTATGCTGTGGTGATGCTATGATTATGTTGTGATGATGCTGTGATGATGCTCTGATGCTGCTGTGATGCTGCTGTGATGCTGCTGTGATGATGCAGTGATGATGTTGCGATGGTGCCGTGATGATGCAGTGGTGACGCTGGGATGATGCTGTGATGATGCAGTGATGATGCAGTGATGACGATGTGATGATGCAGTGATGATGCAGTGATGATGATGTGATGATGCAATGATTATGCAGTAATGGTGCTTTGATGATGCTGAGAAGATGCAGTGATTATGCAGTGATGATGCACTCATGACGCTGTGATGATTTTTTGATGATGCTCTGATGACGAAGTGATGATGTTGTAATGATGATGTGTTGATGCAGAGATGATGCTGTGATGCCGTTGTGATGATGCTGTTATGACGTTGTGACGATGCTCTGTTGATGCTGTGATGATGCAGTGATGACGCTGCGGTGATGCTGTGATGATACAGTCATGATGTTACGATGACGCTGTGATGATGCTGTAATGATGTTGTGATGATGCTGTCGTTACGCTATGATGATTCTGTGATTATGTAGCTAAAATGCTGTGATGATGATGTGATGATGTAGTGATGATGCAGTGGTGATGCTCTGATGACGATGCAAAGATGCTGTGATGATGCAGTAATGATGCTGTGATGATGCTGTGATTATGCTGAGATTATGCTCAGATTATGCTCTGATGATGCAGTGATGGTACAGTGATGACTCAGTGAGGAGTCAGTGATGATGATGTGATTATGATGCGGAGATGCTGTGATCATGCAGTAAGGATGCAATGATGATGCTGTGATGACACTGTGATTATGTTGTGTTGATACTTGTAATGATGTTTTGATGACGATGTGATGATGCTGTGATGATGCAGTGATTATGCAGTGATGATGCTGTGATGATGTGGTGATGATGCAGTGATTATGCAGTGATGATGCTGTGATGATATTGTGATGATGATATGAAGATGCTATGATGATTCAGTGATGATTCTGTGATGATGCATTTACGATACTGTGATGACGCTGTGATGATGTTGTTATGATGGTGTGATGATGCTGTGATGATATTTTGATGATACTGTGACAATGATGTGATGATGCAGCAATGATGCAGTGTTGATGATGTGATGATGCGGTGATGATGCAGTGATTATGCAGTGATGATACTGTGATGATGCATTGGTGGTGCTGTGATGATGCTTGGATGATGCTTGGATGATTCAGTGATGATTCTGTGATGACACTGTGATGATGTGATGGTGCAGTGAATATACTGTGATGACACTATGATGATGCAGTGATTATGCAGAAATGATTCTGTGATGATGCTGAGATGATGTTGTTATGATGCAGTGATGATGCTTTGATGACGCTGTCGTGATGGTGAGATGACGCTGTCGTGATGCTTTGATGATGCTGTGATGACACTGTGATGATGCAGTGATGATACTGTGATGACGCTGTGAAAATGCAATGATTATGCAGAAATGATTCTGTGATGATGCTGAGATGATGCTGTGATGATGCAGTGAGTAAGCAGTGATGATGCAGTAATGATGCCATGATGATGCTGAGATGATGCTGTGATGGTGCAGTGATGGTGCAGTGATGATTCAGTGAGGACACTGTGATGATGCTGTGATTACAATCTGATGACGTAGTGATGATGCTGTGATGATTCTGTGATGATGCTGTGATTATGCTGCTATGATGCAGTCATGATGCAGTGATGATGCTGAGATGACACTGATGATGCTGTGATAATGACGTGATGATGCTGTGATGATGTATTGATGACAGTGAAGATGCTATAATGATGATGTGATGATGCAGTGATGATGCTGTGATAATGTTCTGATGATGAAGCTATGATGTTATGATGCAGTGATGACACTGTCATGACGCTGTGATGATGCAGTGAGTAAGCAGTAATGATGCTGTGATGATGCTGAGATGATGATGTGATGATGCAGTGGTGATGCTCTGATGACGATGCAAAGATGCTGTGATGATGCAGTAATGATGCTGTGATGATTCTGTGATGATTTGGTGATGATGCTGTGATGACAGTTTGATGACGTTGTTATGATGCTGTGATGACACTGAAAACGTTGTGATGATGATGTGATAATGCTGTGATGATGGAGTGATGATGTATTTATGACATTGTGATTATGCCGAGATGATGCTTTGATGATGCAGTTATGATGCTGTGATGATGATGCACTCATGATGCAGTGAGGATGCAGTGATGATGCTGTGATGATGCTCTGATGATGACGAAGTGATGATGCTGTGATGATGTAGTGATGATGCAGTGATGTGTAGTGATGACGCTGTGATGATATTGTGATGATGATGTGATGATGCTGTGATTATGCGGAGATTATGCAGTGATTATGCAGTGATGATGCTGTCATGACAGTGTGATGATGCTGTGATGATGCTGCGATGTTGCTGTGAGGATGCTGTGATGGTGCAGTGATTCTGAAGTAATGATGCTGTGATGGTGCTGTGATGATGCAGTGATGATGCAGTGATGATGCAGTGATGATATGATGATGCAGTGATTATGCTGTAATAATTCTGTGACTATACTGAGATGATGCTGTAATGATGCATTGATGACGCTGTGATGACGCTGTGTTGATGCTGTGAGGATGCTGTGATGACTCTGTGATGATGTTGTGATGATGCTGTGATGATGCTCTGATGATGCTGTGATGATGCAGTGATGATGCTGTGATGACTCTGTGATGATGTTGTGATGATGCTGTGATGATGCTCTGATGATGCTGTGATGATGCAGTGATGATGCTGTGATGATGCAGTGATGATGCATTGATGATGTAGTGATGACGCTGTGATGATACTGTGATTATGCTGAGATGATGCTGTGATGATGTGAGGATGCTGTGATGATGCAGTGATTATGCAGTGATGATGCTGACATGAAACTGATGATGTTGTGATGATGATGTGATGATGCTATGATGATGCAGTGATTCTGCAGTAATGATGCTGTGATGGTGCTGTGATGATGCAGTGATGATGCAGTGATGACGATATGATGATGCAGTGATTATGCAGTGATTATGCTGTGACTATACTGAGATGATGCTGTAATGATGCACTGTTGACGTTGTGATGACGCTGTATTGATGCTGTGATGATGCTGTGATGATGCAGTGATTATGCAGTGATGATGCTGTGATGACTCTGTGATGATGTTGTGATGATGCTGTGATGATGCTCTGATGATGCTGTGATGATGCAGTGATGATGCTGTGATGATGCAGTGATGATGCATTGATGATGTAGTGATGACGCTGTGATGATACTGTGATTATGCTGAGATGATGCTGTGATGATGTGATTATGCAGTGATGATGCAGTGATGATAGGATGATGCAGTGATTATGCTGTAATAATTCTGTGACTATACTGAGATGATGCTGTAATGATGCATTGATGACGCTGTGATGACGCTGTGTTGATGCTGTGAGGATGCTGTGATGATGCAGTGATTATGCAGTGATGATGCTGACATGAAACTGATGATGTTGTGATGATGATGTGATGATGCAGTGAGTAAGCAGTAATGATGCTGAGATGATGATGTGATGATGCTGTGATGATGCTCTGATGATGCTGTGATGACGCAGTGATGATTCTGTGATGATGCAGTGATGATGTAGTGATGATGCTGTGATGATAATGTGATTATGCTGTGGTGATGCTGTGATGATGCTCTGATGATGCTGTGATGACGCAGTGATGATTCTGTGATGATGCAGTGATGATGCTGTGATGACGCAGTGATGATTCTGTGATGATGCAGTGATGATGCTGTCATGACACTGTGATGATGATGCGATGATGCTGTGATGATGCTGCGATGTTGCTGTGAGGATGCTGTGATGATGCAGTGATTCTGCAGTAATGATGCTGTGATGATGCTGTGATGATGCAGTGATGACGCTGTGATGACTATGCGATGATGATGTGATGATGCTGTGATTATGCAGCTATGATGCTGTGATGATGCAGTGATTCTGCAGTAATGATGCTGTGATGGTGCTGTGATGATGCAGTGATGATGCAATGATGACGATATGATGATGCAGTGATTATGCAGTGATTATGCTGTGACTATACTGAGATGATGCTGTAATGATGCATTGTTGACGTTGTGATGACGCTGTATTGATGCTGTGAGGATGCTGTGATGATGCAGTGATTATGCAGTGATGATGCTGTGATGACTCTGTGATGATGTTGTGATGATGCTGTGATGATGCTCTGATGATGCTGTGATGATGCAGTGATGATGCTGTGATGATGCAGTGATGATGCATTGATGATGTAGTGATGACGCGGTGATGATACTGTGATTATGCTGAGATGATGCTGTGATGATGTGATGATGCAGTGATGATTCACTGAGTAAGAAGTGATTATGTAGTGATGACGCTCTGATGACGCAGTGATGATGTTGTGATGATGTTGTGATAATGCAGTGATGATGCTGTGATGACACTGTAATGACGCTGTCGTGATGCTGTGATGACGTAGTCATGGTGTTGTAATGATGCTGTTATGACACTGTGATTATGCAGTGATGATGCTATGATGATGCTGTGATGATACAGTGATGACAATTTGATGATGTAGTGATGATGCTGTGATGACTCTATGATTATGCAGCTATGATGCTATGATGATGATGTGAGGATGAAGTGATTATGCATTTTTGATGCTGTGATGACGCTGTCATGATGCTGTGATGAAGCTGCGATGATGCAGTGATTATGCAGTTAGGACGCTTTGATGACACTGTGATGATGCATTTATGACACTGTAATGACGCTGTGATGATGTTGTGATGATGCAGTGAATAAGCAGTAATGATACTGTGATGATGCTGAGATGATGCTGTGATAACGCAGTGATGATGCTGTGATGACGCTTTGATGATGTTGTGATTATGATGTGATGCAGTGATGATTTTGTGATGATGCAGTTTAGATGCAGTGACGATGCAGTTATGACGCTGTGATGACGCGGTGATGATGCTGTGATGATGCTTTGATGATTTTGTTATGTTGTTGTGATGATGCAGTTATGATGATATGACGATGCTGTAACGATGCCGTGATGATGCAGTGATGATGCTGTGATTATTCAGTGATGATGCTGTGATGATGCTGTGATGATGCATGATGATGCTACGATGATGTTGTGATGATGCAGTAATGATGCTGTGATGATGCATGATGATGCTACGATGATGTTGTGATGACGCTGTGATGATGATGTGATGATGCTGCAATGATGCTGTGATGATTCTGTGATGATGTTGTGATGATGCTGTGATGACGCTGCGATAACACAGTGATGATGTGGTGATGCAGTAATGATGCTGTGACGACGCACTGATTCTGCTCTGATGATGCTGTAATGATGCAGTCATGATGCAATAATGATGATGCTGTGATGATGCAGTGATGATGTTGTTATGACGCTGTGATGAAGCTGTGATAATATTATGATGATGCTATGATGACATAGCGATGATGCTGTGAAGATTCTTTGATGACGATGTGATGACGATGTGATGATGCTCTGATGATGCTGTTATGACGCTGTGATGATGCTGTGATGGTTCTTTGATGATGCAGTGTTTATGCAGTTATGACGCTGTGATGACGCTGTGATGATGCTTTGATCATGCTGTTATGATGCAGTTATTATGACGCCATGATGTTGTGACAATGCAGTGATGATGCGGTGATGACGCTGTGATGATGCAGTGATGATGCAGTAATGACGCTGTGATGATTTTGTGATGATGCTCTGATGACGCAGTGATGATGCTGTGATGATGTAGTGATGATGCTGTGAAGACGCTCTCATGACACTGTCGTGAAGCTGTGATGATGATGTCGCGATGCTGTAATGATGCTGTGATGACGCTGTGATAACGCTGTGATGACGCTGTGATGATGCTCTATTGATGCTGTGATGATGCAGTAATAACGCTGTGATGACGCTCTTATAATTTTGTGATGATGCTGTGATGATACTGTGGTGATGCAGTGATGATGCAGTGATGACGCTGTGATGAGTCTCTGATGATGCTGAGATGACGCTGTGATGATGCAGTGATGACGCTGTGATGACACTATCGTGATTCTGTGATGATGATGTGATGATGCAGTAATGATGCTGTGATGATGCACTGATGATACTGTGATGACGTTGTGATAATGCAATGATTAGGCAGTAATGATGCTGTGATGATGCTGAGATGACACTGTGATGATGCAGTAATGGTGCAGTGATGATGCAGTTATGACACCGTGATAATGCTGTGATGCCGCAGTGAGTAAACAGTAATGATTCTGTGATGATGCAGTGATGATGATGTGATGATGCTGCGATGATGCTTTGATGATGCTGTGATGCTGCAGTGATGAAGCTGTGATGATTTTGTGATGATGCAGTTTAGATGCAGTGACGATGCAGTTATGACGCTGTGATGACGCGGTGATGATGCTGTGACGATGCTTTGATGATTTTGTTATGTTGTTGTGATGATGCAGTTATGATGATATGACGATGCTGTAACGATGCCGTGATGATGCTGTGATGATGCTGTGATGATGCAGTGATGACGCTGCGGTGATGCTGTGATGATGCTGTGATGATACAGTCATGATGTTACGATGACGCTGTGATGATGCTGTAATGATGTTGTGATGATGCTGTCGTTACGCTATGATGATTCTGTGATTATGTAGCTAAAATGCTGTGATGATGATGTGATGATGTAGTGATGATGCAGTGGTGATGCTCTGATGACGATGCAAAGATGCTGTGATGATGCAGTAATGATGCTGTGATGATTCTGTGATGATGCTGTGATTATGCTGAGATTATGCTCAGATTATGCTCTGATGATGCAGTGATGGTACAGTGATGATTCAGTGAGGAGTCAGTGATGATGATGTGATTACGATGCGGAGATGCTGTGATCATGCAGTAAGGATGCAATGATGATGCTGTGATGACACTGTGATTATGTTGTGTTGATACTTGTAATGATGTTTTGATGACGATGTGATGATGCTGTGATGATGCAGTGATTATGCAGTGATGATGCTGTGATGATGTGGTGATGATGCAGTGATTATGCAGTGATGATGCTGTGATGATGCAGTGATGATGCTGTGATGATATTGTGATGATGATATGAAGATGCTATGATGATTCAGTGATGATTCTGTGATGATGCATTTACGATACTGTGATGACGCTGTGATGATGTTGTTATGATGGTGTGATGATGCTGTGATGATATTTTGATGATACTGTGACAATGATGTGATGATGCAGCAATGATGCAGTGTTGATGATGTGATGATGCGGTGATGATGCAGTGATTATGCAGTGATGATACTGTGATGATGCATTGGTGGTGCTGTGATGATGCTTGGATGATGCTTGGATGATTCAGTGATGATTCTGTGATGACACTGTGATGATGTGATGGTGCAGTGAATATACTGTGATGACACTATGATGATGCAGTGATTATGCAGAAATGATTCTGTGATGATGCTGAGATGATGCTGTGATGATGCAGTGAGTAAGCAGTGATGATGCAGTAATGATGCCATGATGATGCTGAGATGATGCTGTGATGGTGCAGTGATGGTGCAGTGATGATTCAGTGAGGACACTGTGATGATTCTGTGATTACAATTTCATGACGTAGTGATGATGCTGTGATGACCTTATGATGATGCTGTGATGATTCTGTGATGATGCTGTGATTATGCTGCTATGATGCAGTCATGATGCAGTGATGATTCTGAGATGACACTGATGATGCTGTGATAATGATGTGATGATGCTGTGATGATGTATTGATGACAGTGAAGATGCTATAATGATGATGTGATGATGCAGTGATGATGCTGTGATAATGTTCTGATGATGAAGCTATGATGTTATGATGCAGTGATGACACTGTCATGACGCTGTGATGATGCAGTGAGTAAGCAGTAATGATGCTGTGATGATGCTGAGATGATGATGTGATGATGCAGTGGTGATGCTCTGATGACGATGCAAAGATGCTGTGATGATGCAGTAATGATGCTGTGATGATTCTGTGATGATTTGGTGATGATGCTGTGATGACAGTTTGATGACGTTGTTATGATGCTGTGATGACACTGAAAACGTTGTGATGATGATGTGATAATGCTGTGATGATGGAGTGATGATGTATTTATGACATTGTGATTATGCCGAGATGATGCTTTGATGATGCAGTTATGATGCTGTGATGATGATGCACTCATGATGCAGTGAGGATGCAGTGATGATGCTGTGATGATGCTGTGATGATGTAGTGATGATGCAGTGATGTGTAGTGATGACGCTGTGATGATATTGTGATGATGATGTGATGATGCTGTGATTATGCGGAGATTATGCAGTGATTATGCAGTGATGATGCTGTCATGACAGTGTGATGATGCTGTGATGATGCTGCGATGTTGCTGTGAGGATGCTGTGATGATGCAGTGATTCTGAAGTAATGATGCTGTGATGGTGCTGTGATGATGCAGTGATGATGCAGTGATGATGCAGTGATGATATGATGATGCAGTGATTATGCTGTAATAATTCTGTGACTATACTGAGATGATGCTGTAATGATGCATTGATGACGCTGTGATGACGCTGTGTTGATGCTGTGAGGATGCTGTGATGATGCAGTGATTATGCAGTGATGATGCTGACATGAAACTGATGATGTTGTGATGATGCTGTGATGATGCTCTGATGATGCTGTGATGACGCAGTGATGATTCTGTGATGATGCAGTGATGATGTAGTGATGATGCTGTGATGATACTGTGATTATGCTGTGATGATGCTGTGATGATGCTCTGATGATGCTGTGATTACGCAGTGATGATTCTGTGATGATGCAGTGATGATGCTGTGATGACGCAGTGATGATTCTGTGTTGATGCAGTGATGATGCTGTCATGACACTGTGATGATGCTGCGATGTTGCTGTGAGGATGCTGTGATTATGCAGTGATTCTGCAGTAATGATGCTGTGATGATGCTGTGATGATGCAGTGATGACGCTGTGATGACTATGCGATGATGATGTGATGATGCTGTGATTATGCAGCTATGATGCTGTGATGATGCAGTGATTCTGCAGTAATGATGCTGTGATGGTGCTGTGATGATGCAGTGATGACGATATGATGATGCAGTGATTATGCAGTGATTATGCAGTGATTATGCTGTGACTATACTGAGATGATGCTGTAATGATGCATTGTTGACGTTGTGATGACGCTGTATTGATGCTGTGAGGATGCTGTGATGATGCAGTGATTATGCAGTGATGATGCTGTGATGACTCTGTGATGATGTTCTGATGATGCTGTGATGATGCTCTGATGATGCTGTGATGATGCAGTGATGATGCTGTGATGATGCAGTGATGATGCATTGATGATGTAGTGATGACGCTGTGATGATACTGTGATTATGCTGAGATGATGCTGTGATGATGTGATGATGCAGTGATGATTCACTGAGTAAGAAGTGATTATGTAGTGATGACGCTCTGATGACGCAGTGATGATGTTGTGATGATGCTGTGATGACACTGTAATGACGCTGTCGTGATACTGTGATGACGTAGTCATGGTGTTGTAATGATGCTGTTATGACACTGTGATTATGCAGTGATGATGCTATGATGATGCTGTGATGATACAGTGATGACAATTTGATGATGTAGTGATGATGCTGTGATGACTCTATGATTATGCAGCTATGATGCTATGATGATGATGTGAGGATGAAGTGATTATGCATTTTTGATGCTGTGATGACGCTGTCATGATGCTGTGATGAAGCTGCGATGATGCAGTGATTATGCAGTTAGGACGCTTTGATGACACTGTGATGATGCATTTATGACACTGTAATGACGCTGTGATGATGTTGTGATGATGCAGTGAATAAGCAGTAATGATACTGTGATGATGCTGAGATGATGCTGTGATAACGCAGTGATGATGCTCTGATGACGCTTTGATGATGTTGTGATTATGATGTGATGCAGTGATGATTTTGTGATGATGCAGTTTAGATGCAGTGACGATGCAGTTATGACGCTGTGATGACGCGGTGATGATGCTGTGATGATGCTTTGATGATTTTGTTATGTTGTTGTGATGATGCAGTTATGATGATATGACGATGCTGTAACGATGCCGTGATGATGCAGTGATGATGCTGTGATTATTCAGTGATGATGCTGTGATGATGCTGTGATGATGCAGTAATGATGCTGTGATGATGCATGATGATGCTACGATGATGTTGTGATGACGCTGTGATGATGATGTGATGATGCTGCAATGATGCTGTGATGATTCTGTGATGATGTTGTGATGACGCTGCGATAACACAGTGGTGATGTGGTGATGCAGTAATGATGCTGTGACGACGCACTGATTCTGCTCTGATGATGCTGTAATGATGCAGTCATGATGCAATAATGATGATGCTGTGATGATGCAGTGATGATGTTGTTATGACGCTGTGATGAAGCTGTGATAATATTATGATGATGCTATGATGACATAGCGATGATGCTGTGAAGATTCTTTGATGACGATGTGATGACGATGTGATGATGCTCTGATGATGCTGTTATGACGCTGTGATGATGCTGTGATGGTTCTTTGATGATGCAGTGTTTATGCAGTTATGACGCTGTGATGACGCTGTGATGATGCTTTGATCATGCTGTTATGATGCAGTTATTATGACGCCATGATGTTGTGACAATGCAGTGATGATGCGGTGATGACGCTGTGATGATGCAGTGATGATGCAGTAATGACGCTGTGATGATTTTGTGATGATGCTCTGATGACGCAGTGATGATGCTGTGATGATGTAGTGATGATGCTGTGAAGACGCTCTCATGACACTGTCGTGAAGCTGTGATGATGCTCTATTGATGCTGTGATGATGCAGTAATAACGCTGTGATGACGCTCTTATAATTTTGTGATGATGCTGTGATGATACTGTGGTGATGCAGTGATGATGCAGTGATGATGCTGTGATGAGTCTCTGATGATGCTGAGATGACGCTGTGATGATGCAGTGATGACGCTGTGATGACACTATCGTGATTCTGTGATGATGATGTGATGATGCAGTAATGATGCTGTGATGATGCACTGATGATACTTTGATGACGTTGTGATAATGCAATGATTAGGCAGTAATGATGCTGTGATGATGCTGAGATGACACTGTGATGATGCAGTAATGGTGCAGTGATGATGCAGTTATGACACCGTGATAATGCTGTGATGCCGCAGTGAGTAAACAGTAATGATTCTGTGATGATGCTGTGATAACGCAGTGATGATGCTGTGATGACGCTTTGATGATGCTGTGATGCTGCAGTGATGAAGCTGTGATGATTTTGTGATGATGCAGTTTAGATGCAGTGACGATGCAGTTATGACGCTGTGATGACGCGGTGATGATGCTGTGACGATGCTTTGATGGTTTTGTTATGTTGTTGTGATGATGCAGTTATGATGATATGACGATGCTGTAACGATGCCGTGATGATGCTGTGATGATGCTGTGATGACGCTGCGGTGATGCTGTGATGATGCTGTGATGATACAGTCATGATGTTACGATGACGCTGTGATGATGCTGTAATGATGTTGTGATGATGCTGTCGTTACGCTATGATGATTCTGTGATTATGTAGCTAAAATGCTGTGATGATGATGTGATGATGTAGTGATGATGCAGTGGTGATGCTCTGATGACGATGCAAAGATGCTGTGATGATGCAGTAATGATGCTGTGATGATTCTGTGATTATGCTGAGATTATGCTCAGATTATGATCTGATGATGCAGTGATGGTACAGTGATGACTCAGTGAGGAGTCAGTGATGACGATGTGATTACGATGCGGAGATGCTGTGATCATGCAGTAAGGATGCAATGATGATGCTGTGATGACACTGTGATTATGTTGTGTTGATACTTGTAATGATGTTTTGATGACGATGTGATGATGCTGTGATGATGCAGTGATTATGCAGTGATGATGCTGTGATGATGTGGTGATGATGCAGTGATTATGCAGTGATGATGCTGTGATGATGCAGTGATGATGCTGTGATGATATTGTGATGATGATATGAAGATGCTATGATGATTCAGTGATGATTCTGTGATGATGCATTTACGATACTGTGATGACGCTGTGATGATGTTGTTATGATGGTGTGATGATGCTGTGATGATATTTTGATGATACTGTGACAATGATGTGATGATGCAGCAATGATGCAGTGTTGATGATGTGATGATGCAGTGATGATGCGGTGATGATGCAGTGATTATGCAGTGATGATACTGTGATGATGCATTGGTGGTGCTGTGATGATGCTTGGATGATGCTTGGATGATTCAGTGATGATTCTGTGATGACACTGTGATGATGTGATGATGCAGTGAATATACTGTGATGACACTATGATGATGCAGTGATTATGCAGAAATGATTCTGTGATGATGCTGAGATGATGTTGTTATGATGCAGTGATGATGCTTTGATGACGCTGTCGTGATGGTGAGATGACGCTGTCGTGATGCTTTGATGATGCTGTGATGACACTGTGATGATGCAGTGATGATACTGTGATGACGCTGTGAAAATGCAATGATTATGCAGAAATGATTCTGTGATGATGCTGAGATGATGCGGTGATGATGCAGTGAGTAAGCAGTGATGATGCAGTAATGATGCCATGATGATGCTGAGATGATGCTGTGATGGTGCAGTGATGGTGCAGTGATGATTCAGTGAGGACACTGTGATGATGCTGTGATTACAATCTGATGACGTAGTGATGATGCTGTGATGACCTTATGATGATGCTGTGATGATTCTGTGATGATGCTGTGATTATGCTGCTATGATGCAGTCATGATGCAGTGATGATGCTGAGATGACACTGATGATGCTGTGATAATGATGTGATGATGCTGTGATGATGTATTGATGACAGTGAAGATGCTATAATGATGATGTGATGATGCAGTGATGATGCTGTGATAATGTTCTGATGATGAAGCTATGATGTTATGATGCAGTGATGACACTGTCATGACGCTGTGATGATGCAGTGAGTAAGCAGTAATGATGCTGTGATGATGCTGAGATGATGATGTGATGATGCAGTGGTGATGCTCTGATGACGATGCAAAGATGCTGTGATGATGCAGTAATGATGCTGTGATGATTCTGTGATGATTTGGTGATGATGCTGTGATGACAGTTTGATGACGTTGTTATGATGCTGTGATGACACTGAAAACGTTGTGATGATGATGTGATAATGCTGTGATGATGGAGTGATGATGTATTTATGACATTGTGATTATGCCGAGATGATGCTTTGATGATGCAGTTATGATGCTGTGATGATGATGCACTCATGATGCAGTGAGGATGCAGTGATGATGCTGTGATGATGCTGTGATGATGCTGTGATGATGTAGTGATGATGCAGTGATGTGTAGTGATGACGCTGTGATGATATTGTGATGATGATGTGATGATGCTGTGATTATGCGGAGATTATGCAGTGATTATGCAGTGATGATGCTGTCATGACAGTGTGATGATGCTGTGATGATGCTGCGATGTTGCTGTGAGGATGCTGTGATGATGCAGTGATTCTGAAGTAATGATGCTGTGATGGTGCTGTGATGATGCAGTGGTGATGCAGTGATGATGCAGTGATGATATGATGATGCAGTGATTATGCTGTAATAATTCTGTGACTATACTGAGATGATGCTGTAATGATGCATTGATGACGCTGTGATGACGCTGTGTTGATGCTGTGAGGATGCTGTGATGATGCAGTGATTATGCAGTGATGATGCTGACATGAAACTGATGATGTTGTGATGATGATGTGATGATGCTATGATGATGCAGAGAGTAAGCAGTAATGATGCTGAGATGATGATGTGATGATGCTGTGATGATGCTCTGATGATGCTGTGATGACGCAGTGATGATTCTGTGATGATGCAGTGATGATGTAGTGATGACGCTGTGATGATGCTGTGATGATGCTGTGATGATGCGGTGATTATGCAGTGATGATGCTGTCATGACACTGTGATGATGATGCGATGATGCTGTGATGATGCTGCGATGTTGCTGTGAGGATGCTGTGATGATGCAGTGATTCTGCAGTAATGATGCTGTGATGATGCTGTGATGATGCAGTGATGACGCTGTGATGACTATGCGATGATGATGTGATGATGCTGTGATTATGCAGCTATGATGCTGTGATGATGCAGTGATTCTGCAGTAATGATGCTGTGATGGTGCTGTGATGATGCAGTGATGATGCAGTGATGACGATATGATGATGCAGTGATTATGCAGTGATTATGCTGTGACTATACTGAGATGATGCTGTAATGATGCATTGTTGACGTTGTGATGACGCTGTATTGATGCTGTGAGGATGCTGTGATGATGCAGTGATTATGCAGTGATGATGCTGTGATGACTCTGTGATGATGTTGTGATGATGCAGTGATGATGCTGTGATGATGCAGTGATGATGCATTGATGATGTAGTGATGACGCTGTGATGATACTGTGATTATGCTGAGATGATGCTGTGATGATGTGATGATGCAGTGATGATTCACTGAGTAAGAAGTGATTATGTAGTGATGACGCTCTGATGACGCAGTGATGATGTTGTGATGATGTTGTGATAATGCAGTGATGATGCTGTGATGACACTGTAATGACGCTGTCGTGATGCTGTGATGACGTAGTCATGGTGTTGTAATGATGCTGTTATGACACTGTGATTATGCAGTGATGATGCTATGATGATGCTGTGATGATACAGTGATGACAATTTGATGATGTAGTGATAATGCTGTGATGACTCTATGATTATGCAGCTATGATGCTATGATGATGATGTGAGGATGAAGTGATTATGCATTTTTGATGCTGTGATGACGCTGTCATGATGCTGTGATGAAGCTGCGATGATGCAGTGATTATGCAGTTAGGACGCTTTGATGACACTGTGATGATGCATTTATGACACTGTAATGACGCTGTGATGATGTTGTGATGATGCAGTGAATAAGCAGTAATGATACTGTGATGATGCTGAGATGATGCTGTGATAACGCAGTGATGATGCTGTGATGACGCTTTGATGATGTTGTGATTATGATGTGATGCAGTGATGATTTTGTGATGATGCAGTTTAGATGCAGTGACGATGCAGTTATGACGCTGTGATGACGCGGTGATGATGCTGTGATGATGCTTTGATGATTTTGTTATGTTGTTGTGATGATGCAGTTATGATGATATGACGATGCTGTAACGATGCCGTGATGATGCAGTGATGATGCTGTGATTATTCAGTGATGATGCTGTGATGATGCTGTGATGATGCATGATGATGCTACGATGATGTTGTGATGATGCAGTAATGATGCTGTGATGATGCATGATGATGCTACGATGATGTTGTGATGACGCTGTGATGATGATGTGATGATGCTGCAATGATGCTGTGATGATTCTGTGATGATGTTGTGATGATGCTGTGATGACGCTGCGATAACACAGTGATGATGTGGTGATGCAGTAATGATGCTGTGACGACGCACTGATTCTGCTCTGATGATGCTGTAATGATGCAGTCATGATGCAATAATGATGATGCTGTGATGATGCAGTGATGATGTTGTTATGACGCTGTGATGAAGCTGTGATAATATTATGATGATGCTATGATGACATAGCGATGATGCTGTGAAGATTCTTTGATGACGATGTGATGACGATGTGATGATGCTCTGATGATGCTGTTATGACGCTGTGATGATGCTGTGATGGTTCTTTGATGATGCAGTGTTTATGCAGTTATGACGCTGTGATGACGCTGTGATGATGCTTTGATCATGCTGTTATGATGCAGTTATTATGACGCCATGATGTTGTGACAATGCAGTGATGATGCGGTGATGACGCTGTGATGATGCAGTAATGACGCTGTGATGATTTTGTGATGATGCTCTGATGACGCAGTGATGATGCTGTGATGATGTAGTGATGATGCTGTGAAGACGCTCTCATGACACTGTCGTGAAGCTGTGATGATGATGTCGTGATGCTGTGATGACGCTGTGATAACGCTGTGATGACGCTGTGATGATGCTCTATTGATGCTGTGATGATGCAGTAATAACGCTGTGATGACGCTCTTATAATTTTGTGATGATGCTGTGATGATACTGTGGTGATGCAGTGATGATGCAGTGATGACGCTGTGATGAGTCTCTGATGATGCTGAGATGACGCTGTGATGATGCAGTGATGACGCTGTGATGACACTATCGTGATTCTGTGATGATGATGTGATGATGCAGTAATGACGCTGTGATGATTTTGTGATGATGCTCTGATGACGCAGTGATGATGCTGTGATGATGTAGTGATGATGCTGTGAAGACGCTCTCATGACACTGTCGTGAAGCTGTGATGATGATGTCGTGATGCTGTGATGACGCTGTGATAACGCTGTGATGACGCTGTGATGATGCTCTATTGATGCTGTGATGATGCAGTAATAACGCTGTGATGACGCTCTTATAATTTTGTGATGATGCTGTGATGATACTGTGGTGATGCAGTGATGATGCAGTGATGACGCTGTGATGAGTCTCTGATGATGCTGAGATGACGCTGTGATGATGCAGTGATGACGCTGTGATGACACTATCGTGATTCTGTGATGATGATGTGATGATGCAGTAATGATGCTGTGATGATGCACTGATGATACTGTGATGACGTTGTGATAATGCAATGATTAGGCAGTAATGATGCTGTGATGATGCTGAGATGACACTGTGATGATGCAGTAATGGTGCAGTGATGATGCAGTTATGACACCGTGATAATGCTGTGATGCCGCAGTGAGTAAACAGTAATGATTCTGTGATGATGCAGTGATGATGATGTGATGATGCTGCGATGATGCTTTGATGATGCTGTGATGCTGCAGTGATGAAGCTGTGATGATTTTGTGATGATGCAGTTTAGATGCAGTGACGATGCAGTTATGACGCTGTGATGACGCGGTGATGATGCTGTGACGATGCTTTGATGATTTTGTTATGTTGTTGTGATGATGCAGTTATGATGATATGACGATGCTGTAACGATGCCGTGATGATGCTGTGATGATGCTGTGATGATGCAGTGATGACGCTGCGGTGATGCTGTGATGATGCTGTGATGATACAGTCATGATGTTACGATGACGCTGTGATGATGCTGTAATGATGTTGTGATGATGCTGTCGTTACGCTATGATGATTCTGTGATTATGTAGCTAAAATGCTGTGATGATGATGTGATGATGTAGTGATGATGCAGTGGTGATGCTCTGATGACGATGCAAAGATGCTGTGATGATGCAGTAATGATGCTGTGATGATTCTGTGATGATGCTGTGATTATGCTGAGATTATGCTCAGATTATGCTCTGATGATGCAGTGATGGTACAGTGATGATTCAGTGAGGAGTCAGTGATGATGATGTGATTACGATGCGGAGATGCTGTGATCATGCAGTAAGGATGCAATGATGATGCTGTGATGACACTGTGATTATGTTGTGTTGATACTTGTAATGATGTTTTGATGACGATGTGATGATGCTGTGATGATGCTGTGATGATGCAGTGATGATGCTGTGATGATATTGTGATGATGATATGAAGATGCTATGATGATTCAGTGATGATTCTGTGATGATGCATTTACGATACTGTGATGACGCTGTGATGATGTTGTTATGATGGTGTGATGATGCTGTGATGATATTTTGATGATACTGTGACAATGATGTGATGATGCAGCAATGATGCAGTGTTGATGATGTGATGATGCGGTGATGATGCAGTGATGATGCGGTGATGATGCAGTGATTATGCAGTGATGATACTGTGATGATGCATTGGTGGTGCTGTGATGATGCTTGGATGATGCTTGGATGATTCAGTGATGATTCTGTGATGACACTGTGATGATGTGATGATGCAGTGAATATACTGTGATGACACTATGATGATGCAGTGATTATGCAGAAATGATTCTGTGATGATGCTGAGATGATGTTGTTATGATGCAGTGATGATGCTTTGATGACGCTGTCGTGATGGTGAGATGACGCTGTCGTGATGCTTTGATGATGCTGTGATGACACTGTGATGATGCAGTGATGATACTGTGATGACGCTGTGAAAATGCAATGATTATGCAGAAATGATTCTGTGATGATGCTGAGATAATGCTGTGATGATGCAATGAGTAAGCAGTGATGATGCAGTAATGATGCCATGATGATGCTGAGATGATGCTGTGATGTTGCAGTGATGGTGCAGTGATGATTCAGTGAGGACACTGTGATGATGCTGTGATTACAATCTGATGACGTAGTGATGATGCTGTGATGACCTTATGATGATGCTGTGATGATTCTGTGATGATGCTGTGATTATGCTGCTATGATGCAGTCATGATGCAGTGATGATGCTGAGATGACACTGATGATGCTGTGATAATGATGTGATGATGCTGTGATGATGTATTGATGACAGTGAAGATGCTATAATGATGATGTGATGATGCAGTGATGATGCTGTGATAATGTTCTGATGATGAAGCTATGATGTTATGATGCAGTGATGACACTGTCATGACGCTGTGATGATGCAGTGAGTAAGCAGTAATGATGCTGTGATGATGCTGAGATGATGATGTGATGATGCAGTGGTGATGCTCTGATGACGATGCAAAGATGCTGTGATGATGCAGTAATGATGCTGTGATGATTCTGTGATGATTTGGTGATGATGCTGTGATGACAGTTTGATGACGTTGTTATGATGCTGTGATGACACTGAAAACGTTGTGATGATGATGTGATAATGCTGTGATGATGGAGTGATGATGTATTTATGACATTGTGATTATGCCGAGATGATGCTTTGATGATGCAGTTATGATGCTGTGATGATGATGCACTCATGATGCAGTGAGGATGCAGTGATGATGCTGTGATGATGCTCTGATGATGACGAAGTGATGATGCTGTGATGATGTAGTGATGATGCAGTGATGTGTAGTGATGACGCTGTGATGATATTGTGATGATGATGTGATGATGCTGTGATTATGCGGAGATTATGCAGTGATTATGCAGTGATGATGCTGTCATGACAGTGTGATGATGCTGTGATGATGCTGCGATGTTGCTGTGAGGATGCTGTGACGATGCTCTGATGATTTTGTTATGTTGTTGTGATGATGCAGTTATGATGATATGACGATGCTGTAACGATGCCGTGATGATGTTGTGATGATGCAGTGATGACGCTGCGGCGATGCTGTGATGATGCTGTGATGATACAGTCATGATGTTACGATGACGCTGTGATGATGCTGTAATGATGTTGTGATGATGCTGTCGTTACGCTATGATGATTCTGTGATTATGTAGCTAAAATGCTGTGATGATGATGTGATGATGTAGTGATGATGCAGTGGTGATGCTCTGATGACGATGCAAAGATGCTGTGATGATGCAGTAATGATGCTGTGATGATTCTGTGATGATGCTGTGATTATGCTGAGATTATGCTCAGATTATGCTCTGATGATGCAGTGATGGTACAGTGATGATTCAGTGAGGAGTCAGTGATGATGATGTGATTACGATGCGGAGATGCTGTGATCATGCAGTAAGGATGCAATGATGATGCTGTGATGACACTGTGATTATGTTGTGTTGATACTTGTAATGATGTTTTGATGACGATGTGATGATGCTGTGATGATGCAGTGATTATGCAGTGATGATGCTGTGATGATGTGGTGATGATGCAGTGATTATGCAGTGATGATGCTGTGATGATGCAGTGATGATGCTGTGATGATATTGTGATGATGATATGAAGATGCTATGATGATTCAGTGATGATTCTGTGATGATGCATTTACGATACTGTGATGACGCTGTGATGATGTTGTTATGATGGTGTGATGATGCTGTGATGATATTTTGATGATACTGTGACAATGATGTGATGATGCAGCAATGATGCAGTGTTGATGATGTGATGATGCAGTGATGATGCGGTGATGATGCAGTGATTATGCAGTGATGATACTGTGATGATGCGTTGGTGGTGCTGTGATGATGCTTGGATGATGCTTGGATGATTCAGTGATGATTCTGTGATGACACTGTGATGATGTGATGATGCAGTGAATATACTGTGATGACACTATGATGATGCAGTGATTATGCAGAAATGATTCTGTGATGATGCTGAGATGATGTTGTTATGATGCAGTGATGATGCTTTGATGACGCTGTCGTGATGGTGAGATGACGCTGTCGTGATGCTTTGATGATGCTGTGATGACACTGTGATGATGCAGTGATGATACTGTGATGACGCTGTGAAAATGCAATGATTATGCAGAAATGATTCTGTGATGATGCTGAGATGATGCTGTGATGATGCAGTGAGTAAGCAGTGATGATGCAGTAATGATGCCATGATGATGCTGAGATGATGCTGTGATGGTGCAGTGATGGTGCAGTGATGATTCAGTGAGGACACTGTGATGATGCTGTGATTACAATCTGATGACGTAGTGATGATGCTGTGATGACCTTATGATGATGCTGTGATGATTCTGTGATGATGCTGTGATTATGCTGCTATGATGCAGTCATGATGCAGTGATGATGCTGAGATGACACTGATGATGCTGTGATAATGATGTGATGATGCTGTGATGATGTATTGATGACAGTGAAGATGCTATAATGATGATGTGATGATGCAGTGATGATGCTGTGATAATGTTCTGATGATGAAGCTATGATGTTATGATGCAGTGATGACACTGTCATGACGCTGTGATGATGCAGTGAGTAAGCAGTAATGATGCTGTGATGATGCTGAGATGATGATGTGATGATGCAGTGGTGATGCTCTGATGACGATGCAAAGATGCTGTGATGATGCAGTAATGATGCTGTGATGATTCTGTGATGATTTGGTGATGATGCTGTGATGACAGTTTGATGACGTTGTTATGATGCTGTGATGACACTGAAAACGTTGTGATGATGATGTGATAATGCTGTGATGATGGAGTGATGATGTATTTATGACATTGTGATTATGCCGAGATGATGCTTTGATGATGCAGTTATGATGCTGTGATGATGATGCACTCATGATGCAGTGAGGATGCAGTGATGATGCTGTGATGATGCTCTGATGATGACGAAGTGATGATGCTGTGATGATGTAGTGATGATGCAGTGATGTGTAGTGATGACGCTGTGATGATATTGTGATGATGATGTGATGATGCTGTGATTATGCGGAGATTATGCAGTGATTATGCAGTGATGATGCTGTCATGACAGTGTGATGATGCTGTGATGATGCTGCGATGTTGCTGTGAGGATGCTGTGATGATGCAGTGATTCTGAAGTAATGATGCTGTGATGGTGCTGTGATGATGCAGTGATGATGCAGTGATGATATGATGATGCAGTGATTATGCTGTAATAATTCTGTGACTATACTGAGATGATGCTGTAATGATGCATTGATGACACTGTGATGACGCTGTGTTGATGCTGTGAGGATGCTGTGATGATGCAGTGATTATGCAGTGATGATGCTGACATGAAACTGATGATGTTGTGATGATGATGTGATGATGCTATGATGATGCAGAGAGTAAGCAGTAATGATGCTGAGATGATGATGTGATGATGCTGTGATGATGCTCTGATGATGCTGTGATGACGCAGTGATGATTCTGTGATGATGCAGTGATGATGTAGTGATGACGCTGTGATGATACTGTGATTATGCTGTGATGATGCTGTGATTATGCGGTGATTATGCAGTGATGATGCTGTCATGACACTGTGATGATGATGCGATGATGCTGTGATGATGCTGCGATGTTGCTGTGAGGATGCTGTGATGATGCAGTGATTCTGCAGTAATGATGCTGTGATGATGCTGTGATGATGCAGTGATGACGCTGTGATGACTATGCGATGATGATGTGATGATGCTGTGATTATGCAGCTATGATGCTGTGATGATGCAGTGATTCTGCAGTAATGATGCTGTGATGGTGCTGTGATGATGCAGTGATGATGCAGTGATGACGATATGATGATGCAGTGATTATGCAGTGATTATGCTGTGACTATAGTGAGATGATGCTGTAATGATGCATTGTTGACGTTGTGATGACGCTGTATTGATGCTGTGAGGATGCTGTGATGATGCAGTGATTATGCAGTGATGATGCTGTGATGACTCTGTGATGATGTTGTGATGATGCTGTGATGATGCTCTGATGATGCTGTGATGATGCAGTGATGATGCTGTGATGATGCAGTGATGATGCATTGATGATGTAGTGATGACGCTGTGATGATACTGTGATTATGCTGAGATGATGCTGTGATGA
The DNA here is from genome assembly GCA_963989345.1 of Clangula hyemalis. Next base: position 334,342 of record CAXDIO010000207.1, read on the forward strand.
TGTGATGATGCAGTGATGATTCACTGAGTAAGAAGTGATTATGTAGTGATGACGCTCTGATGACGCAGTGATGATGTTGTGATGATGTTGTGATAATGCAGTGATGATGCTGTGATGACACTGTAATGACGCTGTCGTGATGCTGTGATGACGTAGTCATGGTGTTGTAATGATGCTGTTATGACACTGTGATTATGCAGTGATGATGCTATGATGATGCTGTGATGATACAGTGATGACAATTTGATGATGTAGTGATGATGCTGTGATGACTCTATGATTATGCAGCTATGATGCTATGATGATGATGTGAGGATGAAGTGATTATGCATTTTTGATGCTGTGATGACGCTGTCATGATGCTGTGATGAAGCTGCGATGATGCAGTGATTATGCAGTTAGGACGCTTTGATGACACTGTGATGATGCATTTATGACACTGTAATGACGCTGTGATGATGTTGTGATGATGCAGTGAATAAGCAGTAATGATACTGTGATGATGCTGAGATGATGCTGTGATAACGCAGTGATGATGCTGTGATGACGCTTTGATGATGTTGTGATTATGATGTGATGCAGTGATGATTTTTTGATGATGCAGTTTAGATGCAGTGACGATGCAGTTATGACGCTGTGATGACGCGGTGATGATGCTGTGATGATTTTGTTATGTTGTTGTGATGATGCAGTTATGATGATATGACGATGCTGTAACGATGCCGTGATGATGCAGTGATGATGCTGTGATTATTCAGTGATGATGCAGTGATGATGCTGTGATGATGCTGTGATGATGCAGTAATGATGCTGTGATGATGCATGATGATGCTACGATGATGTTGTGATGATGCTGTGATGATGATGTGATGATGCTGCAATGATGCTGTGATGATTCTGTGATGATGTTGTGATGATGCTGTGATGACGCTGCGATAACACAGTGATGATGTGGTGATGCAGTAATGATGCTGTGACGACGCACTGATTCTGCTCTGATGATGCTGTAATGATGCAGTCATGATGCAATAATGATGATGCTGTGATGATGCAGTGATGATGTTGTTATGACGCTGTGATGAAGCTGTGATAATATTATGATGATGCTATGATGACATAGCGATGATGCTGTGAAGATTCTTTGATGACGATGTGATGACGATGTGATGATGCTCTGATGATGCTGTTATGACGCTGTGATGATGCTGTGATGGTTCTTTGATGATGCAGTGTTTATGCAGTTATGACGCTGTGATGACGCTGTGATGATGCTTTGATCATGCTGTTATGATGCAGTTATTATGACGCCATGATGTTGTGACAATGCAGTGATGATGCGGTGATGACGCTGTGATGATGCAGTGATGATGCAGTAATGACGCTGTGATGATTTTGTGATGATGCTCTGATGACGCAGTGATGATGCTGTGATGATGTAGTGATGATGCTGTGAAGACGCTCTCATGACACTGTCGTGAAGCTGTGATGATGATGTCGCGATGCTGTAATGATGCTGTGATTACGCTGTGATAACGCTGTGATGACGCTGTGATGATGCTCTATTGATGCTGTGATGATGCAGTAATAACGCTGTGATGACGCTCTTATAATTTTGTGATGATGCTGTGATGATACTGTGGTGATGCAGTGATGATGCAGTGATGACGCTGTGATGAGTCTCTGATGATGCTGAGATGACGCTGTGATGATGCAGTGATGACGCTGTGATGACACTATCGTGATTCTGTGATGATGATGTGATGATGCAGTAATGATGCTGTGATGATGCACTGATGATACTGTGATGACGTTGTGATAATGCAATGATTAGGCAGTAATGATGCTGTGATGATGCTGAGATGACACTGTGATGATGCAGTAATGGTGCAGTGATGATGCAGTTATGACACCGTGATAATGCTGTGATGCCGCAGTGAGTAAACAGTAATGATTCTGTGATGATGCAGTGATGATGATGTGATGATGCTGCGATGATGCTTTGATGATGCTGTGATGCTGCAGTGATGAAGCTGTGATGATTTTGTGATGATGCAGTTTAGATGCAGTGACGATGCAGTTATGACGCTGTGATGACGCGGTGATGATGCTGTGACGATGCTTTGATGATTTTGTTATGTTGTTGTGATGATGCAGTTATGATGATATGACGATGCTGTAACGATGCCGTGATGATGCTGTGATGATGCTGTGATGATGCAGTGATGACGCTGCGGTGATGCTGTGATGATGCTGTGATGATACAGTCATGATGTTACGATGACGCTGTGATGATGCTGTAATGATGTTGTGATGATGCTGTCGTTACGCTATGATGATTCTGTGATTATGTAGCTAAAATGCTGTGATGATGATGTGATGATGTAGTGATGATGCAGTGGTGATGCTCTGATGACGATGCAAAGATGCTGTGATGATGCAGTAATGATGCTGTGATGATTCTGTGATGATGCTGTGATTATGCTGAGATTATGCTCAGATTATGCTCTGATGATGCAGTGATGGTACAGTGATGATTCAGTGAGGAGTCAGTGATGATGATGTGATTACGATGCGGAGATGCTGTGATCATGCAGTAAGGATGCAATGATGATGCTGTGATGACACTGTGATTATGTTGTGTTGATACTTGTAATGATGTTTTGATGACGATGTGATGATGCTGTGATGATGCAGTGATTATGCAGTGATGATGCTGTGATGATGTGGTGATGATGCAGTGATTATGCAGTGATGATGCTGTGATGATGCAGTGATGATGCTGTGATGATATTGTGATGATGATATGAAGATGCTATGATGATTCAGTGATGATTCTGTGATGATGCATTTACGATACTGTGATGACGCTGTGATGATGTTGTTATGATGGTGTGATGATGCTGTGATGATATTTTGATGATACTGTGACAATGATGTGATGATGCAGCAATGATGCAGTGTTGATGATGTGATGATGCGGTGATGATGCAGTGATTATGCAGTGATGATACTGTGATGATGCATTGGTGGTGCTGTGATGATGCTTGGATGATGCTTGGATGATTCAGTGATGATTCTGTGATGACACTGTGATGATGTGATGATGCAGTGAATATACTGTGATGACACTATGATGATGCAGTGATTATGCAGAAATGATTCTGTGATGATGCTGAGATGATGTTGTTATGATGCAGTGATGATGCTTTGATGACGCTGTCGTGATGGTGAGATGACGCTGTCGTGATGCTTTGATGATGCTGTGATGACACTGTGATGATGCAGTGATGATACTGTGATGACGCTGTGAAAATGCAATGATTATGCAGAAATGATTCTGTGATGATGCTGAGATGATGCTGTGATGATGCAGTGAGTAAGCAGTGATGATGCAGTAATGATGCCATGATGATGCTGAGATGATGCTGTGATGTTGCAGTGATGGTGCAGTGATGATTCAGTGAGGACACTGTGATGATGCTGTGATTACAATTTGATGACGTAGTGATGATGCTGTGATGACCTTATGATGATGCTGTGATGATTCTGTGATGATGCTGTGATTATGCTGCTATGATGCAGTCATGATGCAGTGATGATGCTGAGATGACACTGATGATGCTGTGATAATGACGTGATGATGCTGTGATGATGTATTGATGACAGTGAAGATGCTATAATGATGATGTGATGATGCAGTGATGATGCTGTGATAATGTTCTGATGATGAAGCTATGATGTTATGATGCAGTGATGACACTGTCATGACGCTGTGATGATGCAGTGAGTAAGCAGTAATGATGCTGTGATGATGCTGAGATGATGATGTGATGATGCAGTGGTGATGCTCTGATGACGATGCAAAGATGCTGTGATGATGCAGTAATGATGCTGTGATGATTCTGTGATGATTTGGTGATGATGCTGTGATGACAGTTTGATGACGTTGTTATGATGCTGTGATGACACTGAAAACGTTGTGATGATGATGTGATAATGCTGTGATGATGGAGTGATGATGTATTTATGACATTGTGATTATGCCGAGATGATGCTTTGATGATGCAGTTATGATGCTGTGATGATGATGCACTCATGATGCAGTGAGGATGCAGTGATGATGCTGTGATGATGCTCTGATGATGACGAAGTGATGATGCTGTGATGATGTAGTGATGATGCAGTGATGTGTAGTGATGACGCTGTGATGATATTGTGATGATGATGTGATGATGCTGTGATTATGCGGAGATTATGCAGTGATTATGCAGTGATGATGCTGTCATGACAGTGTGATGATGCTGTGATGATGCTGCGATGTTGCTGTGAGGATGCTGTGATGATGCAGTGATTCTGAAGTAATGATGCTGTGATGGTGCTGTGATGATGCAGTGATGATGCAGTGATGATGCAGTGATGATATGATGATGCAGTGATTATGCTGTAATAATTCTGTGACTATACTGAGATGATGCTGTAATGATGCATTGATGACGCTGTGATGACGCTGTGTTGATGCTGTGAGGATGCTGTGATGATGCAGTGATAATGCTGACATGAAACTGATGATGTTGTGATGATGATGTGATGATGCTATGATGATGCAGTGAGTAAGCAGTAATGATGCTGAGATGATGATGTGATGATGCTGTGATGATGCTCTGATGATGCTGTGATGATGCTCTGATGATGCTGTGATGACGCAGTGATGATTCTGTGATGATGTAGTGATGACGCTGTGATGATACTGTGATTATGCTGTGATGATGCTGTGATTATGCGGTGATTATGCAGTGATGATGCTGTCATGACACTGTGATGATGATGCGATGATGTTGTGATGATGCTGCGATGTTGCTGTGAGGATGCTGTGATGATGCAGTGATTCTGCAGTAATGATGCTGTGATGATGCTGTGATGATGCAGTGATGACCCTGTGATGACTATGCGATGATGATGTGATGATGCTGTGATTATGCAGCTATGATGCTGTGATGATGCAGTGATTCTGAAGTAATGATGCTGTGATGGTGCTGTGATGATGCAGTGATGATGCAGTGATGACGATATGATGATGCAGTGATTATGCAGTGATGATGCTGTGATGATGCATTGTTGACGTTGTGATGACGCTGTATTGATGCTGTGAGGATGCTGTGATGATGCAGTGATTATGCAGTGATGATGCTGTGATGACTCTGTGATGATGTTGTGATGATGCTGTGATGATGCTCTGATGATGCTGTGATGATGCAGTGATGATGCTGTGATGATGCAGTGATGATGCATTGATGATGTAGTGATGACGCTGTGATGATACTGTGATTATGCTGAGATGATGCTGTGATGATGTGATGATGCAGTGATGATTCACTGAGTAAGAAGTGATTATGTAGTGATGACGCTCTGATGACGCAGTGATGATGTTGTGATGATGTTGTGATAATGCAGTGATGATGCTGTGATGACACTGTAATGACGCTGTCGTGATGCTGTGATGACGTAGTCATGGTGTTGTAATGATGCTGTTATGACACTGTGATTGTGCAGTGATGATGCTATGATGATGCTGTGATGATACAGTGATGACAATTTGATGATGTAGTGATGATGCTGTGATGACTCTATGATTATGCAGCTATGATGCTATGATGATGATGTGAGGATGAAGTGATTATGCATTTTTGATGCTGTGATGACGCTGTCATGATGCTGTGATGAAGCTGCGATGATGCAGTGATTATGCAGTTAGGACGCTTTGATGACACTGTGATGATGCATTTATGACACTGTAATGACGCTGTGATGATGTTGTGATGATGCAGTGAATAAGCAGTAATGATACTGTGATGATGCTGAGATGATGCTGTGATAACGCAGTGATGATGCTGTGATGACGCTTTGATGATGTTGTGATTATGATGTGATGCAGTGATGATTTTTTGATGATGCAGTTTAGATGCAGTGACGATGCAGTTATGACGCTGTGATGACGCGGTGATGATGCTGTGATGATTTTGTTATGTTGTTGTGATGATGCAGTTATGATGATATGACGATGCTGTAACGATGCCGTGATGATGCAGTGATGATGCTGTGATTATTCAGTGATGATGCAGTGATGATGCTGTGATGATGCTGTGATGATGCAGTAATGATGCTGTGATGATGCATGATGATGCTACGATGATGTTGTGATGATGCTGTGATGATGATGTGATGATGCTGCAATGATGCTGTGATGATTCTGTGATGATGTTGTGATGATGCTGTGATGACGCTGCGATAACACAGTGATGATGTGGTGATGCAGTAATGATGCTGTGACGACGCACTGATTCTGCTCTGATGATGCTGTAATGATGCAGTCATGATGCAATAATGATGATGCTGTGATGATGCAGTGATGATGTTGTTATGACGCTGTGATGAAGCTGTGATAATATTATGATGATGCTATGATGACATAGCGATGATGCTGTGAAGATTCTTTGATGACGATGTGATGACGATGTGATGATGCTCTGATGATGCTGTTATGACGCTGTGATGATGCTGTGATGGTTCTTTGATGATGCAGTGTTTATGCAGTTATGACGCTGTGATGACGCTGTGATGATGCTTTGATCATGCTGTTATGATGCAGTTATTATGACGCCATGATGTTGTGACAATGCAGTGATGATGCGGTGATGACGCTGTGATGATGCAGTAATGACGCTGTGATGATTTTGTGATGATGCTCTGATGACGCAGTGATGATGCTGTGATGATGTAGTGATGATGCTGTGAAGACGCTCTCATGACACTGTCGTGAAGCTGTGATGATGATGTCGTGATGCTGTGATGACGCTGTGATAACGCTGTGATGACGCTGTGATGATGCTCTATTGATGCTGTGATGATGCAGTAATAACGCTGTGATGACGCTCTTATAATTTTGTGATGATGCTGTGATGATACTGTGGTGATGCAGTGATGATGCAGTGATGACGCTGTGATGAGTCTCTGATGATGCTGAGATGACGCTGTGATGATGCAGTGATGACGCTGTGATGACACTATCGTGATTCTGTGATGATGATGTGATGATGCAGTAATGATGCTGTGATGATGCACTGATGATACTGTGATGACGTTGTGATAATGCAATGATTAGGCAGTAATGATGCTGTGATGATGCTGAGATGACACTGTGATGATGCAGTAATGGTGCAGTGATGATGCAGTTATGACACCGTGATAATGCTGTGATGCCGCAGTGAGTAAACAGTAATGATTCTGTGATGATGCAGTGATGATGATGTGATGATGCTGCGATGATGCTTTGATGATGCTGTGATGCTGCAGTGATGAAGCTGTGATGATTTTGTGATGATGCAGTTTAGATGCAGTGACGATGCAGTTATGACGCTGTGATGACGCGGTGATGATGCTGTGACGATGCTTTGATGATTTTGTTATGTTGTTGTGATGATGCAGTTATGATGATATGACGATGCTGTAACGATGCCGTGATGATGCTGTGATGATGCTGTGATGATGCAGTGATGACGCTGCGGTGATGCTGTGATGATGCTGTGATGATACAGTCATGATGTTACGATGACGCTGTGATGATGCTGTAATGATGTTGTGATGATGCTGTCGTTACGCTATGATGATTCTGTGATTATGTAGCTAAAATGCTGTGATGATGATGTGATGATGTAGTGATGATGCAGTGGTGATGCTCTGATGACGATGCAAAGATGCTGTGATGATGCAGTAATGATGCTGTGATGATTCTGTGATGATGCTGTGATTATGCTGAGATTATGCTCAGATTATGCTCTGATGATGCAGTGATGGTACAGTGATGATTCAGTGAGGAGTCAGTGATGATGATGTGATTACGATGCGGAGATGCTGTGATCATGCAGTAAGGATGCAATGATGATGCTGTGATGACACTGTGATTATGTTGTGTTGATACTTGTAATGATGTTTTGATGACGATGTGATGATGCTGTGATGATGCAGTGATTATGCAGTGATGATGCTGTGATGATGTGGTGATGATGCAGTGATTATGCAGTGATGATGCTGTGATGATGCAGTGATGATGCTGTGATGATATTGTGATGATGATATGAAGATGCTATGATGATTCAGTGATGATTCTGTGATGATGCATTTACGATACTGTGATGACGCTGTGATGATGTTGTTATGATGGTGTGATGATGCTGTGATGATATTTTGATGATACTGTGACAATGATGTGATGATGCAGCAATGATGCAGTGTTGATGATGTGATGATGCGGTGATGATGCAGTGATTATGCAGTGATGATACTGTGATGATGCATTGGTGGTGCTGTGATGATGCTTGGATGATGCTTGGATGATTCAGTGATGATTCTGTGATGACACTGTGATGATGTGATGATGCAGTGAATATACTGTGATGACACTATGATGATGCAGTGATTATGCAGAAATGATTCTGTGATGATGCTGAGATGATGTTGTTATGATGCAGTGATGATGCTTTGATGACGCTGTCGTGATGGTGAGATGACGCTGTCGTGATGCTTTGATGATGCTGTGATGACACTGTGATGATGCAGTGATGATACTGTGATGACGCTGTGAAAATGCAATGATTATGCAGAAATGATTCTGTGATGATGCTGTGATGATGCAGTGAGTAAGCAGTGATGATGCAGTAATGATGCCATGATGATGCTGAGATGATGCTGTGATGGTGCAGTGATGGTGCAGTGATGATTCAGTGAGGACACTGTGATGATGCTGTGATTACAATTTGATGACGTAGTGATGATGCTGTGATGACCTTATGATGATGCTGTGATGATTCTGTGATGATGCTGTGATTATGCTGCTATGATGCAGTCATGATGCAGTGATGATGCTGAGATGACACTGATGATGCTGTGATAATGACGTGATGATGCTGTGATGATGTATTGATGACAGTGAAGATGCTATAATGATGATGTGATGATGCAGTGATGATGCTGTGATAATGTTCTGATGATGAAGCTATGATGTTATGATGCAGTGATGACACTGTCATGACGCTGTGATGATGCAGTGAGTAAGCAGTAATGATGCTGTGATGATGCTGAGATGATGATGTGATGATGCAGTGGTGATGCTCTGATGACGATGCAAAGATGCTGTGATGATGCAGTAATGATGCTGTGATGATTCTGTGATGATTTGGTGATGATGCTGTGATGACAGTTTGATGACGTTGTTATGATGCTGTGATGACACTGAAAACGTTGTGATGATGATGTGATAATGCTGTGATGATGGAGTGATGATGTATTTATGACATTGTGATTATGCCGAGATGATGCTTTGATGATGCAGTTATGATGCTGTGATGATGATGCACTCATGATGCAGTGAGGATGCAGTGATGATGCTGTGATGATGCTCTGATGATGACGAAGTGATGATGCTGTGATGATGTAGTGATGATGCAGTGATGTGTAGTGATGACGCTGTGATGATATTGTGATGATGATGTGATGATGCTGTGATTATGCGGAGATTATGCAGTGATTATGCAGTGATGATGCTGTCATGACAGTGTGATGATGCTGTGATGATGCTGCGATGTTGCTGTGAGGATGCTGTGATGATGCAGTGATTCTGAAGTAATGATGCTGTGATGGTGCTGTGATGATGCAGTGATGATGCAGTGATGATGCAGTGATGATATGATGATGCAGTGATTATGCTGTAATAATTCTGTGACTATACTGAGATGATGCTGTAATGATGCATTGATGACGCTGTGATGACGCTGTGTTGATGCTGTGAGGATGCTGTGATGATGCAGTGATGATGCTGACATGAAACTGATGATGTTGTGATGATGATGTGATGATGCTATGATGATGCAGTGAGTAAGCAGTAATGATGCTGAGATGATGATGTGATGATGCTGTGATGATGCTCTGATGATGCTGTGATGATGCTCTGATGATGCTGTGATGACGCAGTGATGATTCTGTGATGATGTAGTGATGACGCTGTGATGATACTGTGATTATGCTGTGATGATGCTGTGATTATGCGGTGATTATGCAGTGATGATGCTGTCATGACACTGTGATGATGATGCGATGATGTTGTGATGATGCTGCGATGTTGCTGTGAGGATGCTGTGATGATGCAGTGATTCTGCAGTAATGATGCTGTGATGATGCTGTGATGATGCAGTGATGACCCTGTGATGACTATGCGATGATGATGTGATGATGCTGTGATTATGCAGCTATGATGCTGTGATGATGCAGTGATTCTGAAGTAATGATGCTGTGATGGTGCTGTGATGATGCAGTGATGATGCAGTGATGACGATATGATGATGCAGTGATTATGCAGTGATGATGCTGTGATGATGCATTGTTGACGTTGTGATGACGCTGTATTGATGCTGTGAGGATGCTGTGATGATGCAGTGATTATGCAGTGATGATGCTGTGATGATGCAGTGATGATGCATTGATGATGTAGTGATGACGCGGTGATGATACTGTGATTATGCTGAGATGATGCTGTGATGATGTGATGATGCAGTGATGATTCACTGAGTAAGAAGTGATTATGTAGTGATGACGCTCTGATGACGCAGTGATGATGTTGTGATGATGTTGTGATAATGCAGTGATGATGCTGTGATGACACTGTAATGACGCTGTCGTGATGCTGTGATGACGTAGTCATGGTGTTGTAATGATGCTGTTATGACACTGTGATTATGCAGTGATGATGCTATGATGATGCTGTGATGATACAGTGACGACAATTTGATGATGTAGTGATGATGCTGTGATGACTCTATGATTATGCAGCTATGATGCTATGATGATGATGTGAGGATGAAGTGATTATGCATTTTTGATGCTGTGATGACGCTGTCATGATGCTGTGATGAAGCTGCGATGATGCAGTGATTATGCAGTTAGGACGCTTTGATGACACTGTGATGATGCATTTATGACACTGTAATGACGCTGTGATGATGTTGTGATGATGCAGTGAATAAGCAGTAATGATACTGTGATGATGCTGAGATGATGCTGTGATAACGCAGTGATGATGCTGTGATTACGCTTTGATGATGTTGTGATTATGATGTGATGCAGTGATGATTTTGTGATGATGCAGTTTAGATGCAGTGACGATGCAGTTATGACGCTGTGATGACGCGGTGATGATGCTGTGATGATGCTTTGATGATTTTGTTATGTTGTTGTGATGATGCAGTTATGATGATATGACGATGCTGTAACGATGCCGTGATGATGCAGTGATGATGCTGTGATTATTCAGTGATGATGCTGTGATGATGCTGTGATGATGCATGATGATGCTACGATGATGTTGTGATGATGCAGTAATGATGCTGTGATGATGCATGATGATGCTACGATGATGTTGTGATGACGCTGTGATGATGATGTGATGATGCTGCAATGATGCTGTGATGATTCTGTGATGATGTTGTGATGATGCTGTGATGACGCTGCGATAACACAGTGATGATGTGGTGATGCAGTAATGATGCTGTGACGACGCACTGATTCTGCTCTGATGATGCTGTAATGATGCAGTCATGATGCAATAATGATGATGCTGTGATGATGCAGTGATGATGTTGTTATGACGCTGTGATGAAGCTGTGATAATATTATGATGATGCTATGATGACATAGCGATGATGCTGTGAAGATTCTTTGATGACGATGTGATGACGATGTGATGATGCTCTGATGATGCTGTTATGACGCTGTGATGATGCTGTGATGGTTCTTTGATGATGCAGTGTTTATGCAGTTATGACGCTGTGATGACGCTGTGATGATGCTTTGATCATGCTGTTATGATGCAGTTATTATGACGCCATGATGTTGTGACAATGCAGTGATGATGCGGTGATGACGCTGTGATGATGCAGTGATGATGCAGTAATGACGCTGTGATGATTTTGTGATGATGCTCTGATGACGCAGTGATGATGCTGTGATGATGTAGTGATGATGCTGTGAAGACGCTCTCATGACACTGTCGTGAAGCTGTGATGATGATGTCGTGATGCTGTGATGACGCTGTGATAACGCTGTGATGACGCTGTGATGATGCTCTATTGATGCTGTGATGATGCAGTAATAACGCTGTGATGACGCTCTTATAATTTTGTGATGATGCTGTGATGATACTGTGGTGATGCAGTGATGATGCAGTGATGACGCTGTGATGAGTCTCTGATGATGCTGAGATGACGCTGTGATGATGCAGTGATGACGCTGTGATGACACTATCGTGATTCTGTGATGATGATGTGATGATGCAGTAATGATGCTGTGATGATGCACTGATGATACTGTGATGACGTTGTGATAATGCAATGATTAGGCAGTAATGATGCTGTGATGATGCTGAGATGACACTGTGATGATGCAGTAATGGTGCAGTGATGATGCAGTTATGACACCGTGATAATGCTGTGATGCCGCAGTGAGTAAACAGTAATGATTCTGTGATGATGCAGTGATGATGATGTGATGATGCTGCGATGATGCTTTGATGATGCTGTGATGCTGCAGTGATGAAGCTGTGATGATTTTGTGATGATGCAGTTTAGATGCAGTGACGATGCAGTTATGACGCTGTGATGACGCGGTGATGATGCTGTGACGATGCTTTGATGATTTTGTTATGTTGTTGTGATGATGCAGTTATGATGATATGACGATGCTGTAACGATGCCGTGATGATGCTGTGATGATGCTGTGATGATGCAGTGATGACGCTGCGGTGATGCTGTGATGATGCTGTGATGATACAGTCATGATGTTACGATGACGCTGTGATGATGCTGTAATGATGTTGTGATGATGCTGTCGTTACGCTATGATGATTCTGTGATTATGTAGCTAAAATGCTGTGATGATGATGTGATGATGTAGTGATGATGCAGTGGTGATGCTCTGATGACGATGCAAAGATGCTGTGATGATGCAGTAATGATGCTGTGATGATTCTGTGATGATGCTGTGATTATGCTGAGATTATGCTCAGATTATGCTCTGATGATGCAGTGATGGTACAGTGATGATTCAGTGAGGAGTCAGTGATGATGATGTGATTACGATGCGGAGATGCTGTGATCATGCAGTAAGGATGCAATGATGATGCTGTGATGACACTGTGATTATGTTGTGTTGATACTTGTAATGATGTTTTGATGACGATGTGATGATGCTGTGATGATGCAGTGATTATGCAGTGATGATGCTGTGATGATGTGGTGATGATGCAGTGATTATGCAGTGATGATGCTGTGATGATGCAGTGATGATGCTGTGATGATATTGTGATGATGATATGAAGATGCTATGATGATTCAGTGATGATTCTGTGATGATGCATTTACGATACTGTGATGACGCTGTGATGATGTTGTTATGATGGTGTGATGATGCTGTGATGATATTTTGATGATACTGTGACAATGATGTGATGATGCAGCAATGATGCAGTGTTGATGATGTGATGATGCGGTGATGATGCAGTGATTATGCAGTGATGATACTGTGATGATGCATTGGTGGTGCTGTGATGATGCTTGGATGATGCTTGGATGATTCAGTGATGATTCTGTGATGACACTGTGATGATGTGATGATGCAGTGAATATACTGTGATGACACTATGATGATGCAGTGATTATGCAGAAATGATTCTGTGATGATGCTGAGATGATGTTGTTATGATGCAGTGATGATGCTTTGATGACGCTGTCGTGATGGTGAGATGACGCTGTCGTGATGCTTTGATGATGCTGTGATGACACTGTGATGATGCAGTGATGATACTGTGATGACGCTGTGAAAATGCAATGATTATGCAGAAATGATTCTGTGATGATGCTGTGATGATGCAGTGAGTAAGCAGTGATGATGCAGTAATGATGCCATGATGATGCTGAGATGATGCTGTGATGGTGCAGTGATGGTGCAGTGATGATTCAGTGAGGACACTGTGATGATGCTGTGATTACAATTTGATGACGTAGTGATGATGCTGTGATGACCTTATGATGATGCTGTGATGATTCTGTGATGATGCTGTGATTATGCTGCTATGATGCAGTCATGATGCAGTGATGATGCTGAGATGACACTGATGATGCTGTGATAATGACGTGATGATGCTGTGATGATGTATTGATGACAGTGAAGATGCTATAATGATGATGTGATGATGCAGTGATGATGCTGTGATAATGTTCTGATGATGAAGCTATGATGTTATGATGCAGTGATGACACTGTCATGACGCTGTGATGATGCAGTGAGTAAGCAGTAATGATGCTGTGATGATGCTGAGATGATGATGTGATGATGCAGTGGTGATGCTCTGATGACGATGCAAAGATGCTGTGATGATGCAGTAATGATGCTGTGATGATTCTGTGATGATTTGGTGATGATGCTGTGATGACAGTTTGATGACGTTGTTATGATGCTGTGATGACACTGAAAACGTTGTGATGATGATGTGATAATGCTGTGATGATGGAGTGATGATGTATTTATGACATTGTGATTATGCCGAGATGATGCTTTGATGATGCAGTTATGATGCTGTGATGATGATGCACTCATGATGCAGTGAGGATGCAGTGATGATGCTGTGATGATGCTCTGATGATGACGAAGTGATGATGCTGTGATGATGTAGTGATGATGCAGTGATGTGTAGTGATGACGCTGTGATGATATTGTGATGATGATGTGATGATGCTGTGATTATGCGGAGATTATGCAGTGATTATGCAGTGATGATGCTGTCATGACAGTGTGATGATGCTGTGATGATGCTGCGATGTTGCTGTGAGGATGCTGTGATGATGCAGTGATTCTGAAGTAATGATGCTGTGATGGTGTTGTGATGATGCAGTGATGATGCAGTGATGATGCAGTGATGATATGATGATGCAGTGATTATGCTGTAATAATTCTGTGACTATACTGAGATGATGCTGTAATGATGCATTGATGACGCTGTGATGACGCTGTGTTGATGCTGTGAGGATGCTGTGATGATGCAGTGATGATGCTGACATGAAACTGATGATGTTGTGATGATGATGTGATGATGCTATGATGATGCAGTGAGTAAGCAGTAATGATGCTGAGATGATGATGTGATGATGCTGTGATGATGCTCTGATGATGCTGTGATGATGCTCTGATGATGCTGTGATGACGCAGTGATGATTCTGTGATGATGTAGTGTTGACGCTGTGATGATACTGTGATTATGCTGTGATGATTCTGTGATTATGCGGTGATTATGCAGTGATGATGCTGTCATGACACTGTGATGATGATGCGATGATGTTGTGATGATGCTGCGATGTTGCTGTGAGGATGCTGTGATGATGCAGTGATTCTGCAGTAATGATGCTGTGATGATGCTGTGATGATGCAGTGATGACGCTGTGATGACTATGCGATGATGATGTGATGATGCTGTGATTATGCAGCTATGATGCTGTGATGATGCAGTGATTCTGAAGTAATGATGCTGTGATGGTGCTGTGATGATGCAGTGATGATGCAGTGATGACGATATGATGATGAAGTGATTATGCAGTGATGATGCTGTGATGATGCATTGTTGACGTTGTGATGACGCTGTATTGATGCTGTGAGGATGCTGTGATGATGCAGTGATTATGCAGTGATGATGCTGTGATGACTCTGTGATGATGTTGTGATGATGCTGTGATGATGCTCTGATGATGCTGTTATGATGCAGTGATGATGCTGTGATGATGCAGTGATGATGCATTGATGATGTAGTGATGACGCTGTGATGATACTGTGATTATGCTGAGATGATGCTGTGATGATGTGATGATGCAGTGATGATTCACTGAGTAAGAAGTGATTATGTAGTGATGACGCTCTGATGACGCAGTGATGATGTTGTGATGATGTTGTGATAATGCAGTGATGATGCTGTGATGACACTGTAATGACGCTGTCGTGATGCTGTGATGACGTAGTCATGGTGTTGTAATGATGCTGTTATGACACTGTGATTATGCAGTGATGATGCTATGATGATGCTGTGATGATACAGTGATGACAATTTGATGATGTAGTGATGATGCTGTGATGACTCTATGATTATGCAGCTATGATGCTATGATGATGATGTGAGGATGAAGTGATTATGCATTTTTGATGCTGTGATGACGCTGTCATGATGCTGTGATGAAGCTGCGATGATGCAGTGATTATGCAGTTAGGACGCTTTGATGACACTGTGATGATGCATTTATGACACTGTAATGACGCTGTGATGATGTTGTGATGATGCAGTGAATAAGCAGTAATGATACTGTGATGATGCTGAGATGATGCTGTGATAATGCAGTGATGATGCTGTGATGACGCTTTGATGATGTTGTGATTATGATGTGATGCAGTGATGATTTTTTGATGATGCAGTTTAGATGCAGTGACGATGCAGTTATGACGCTGTGATGATGCTGTGATGATGCCGTGATGATGCAGTGATGATGCTGTGATGATGCTGTGATGATGCAGTAATGATGCTGTGATGATGCTGTGATGATGCAGTAATGATGCTGTGATGATGCCTGATGATGCTACGATGATGTTGTGATGATGCTGTGATGATGCTGCAATGATGCTGTGATGATTCTTTGATGATGCTGTGATGACGCTGCGATAACACAGTGATGATGTGGTGATGCAGTAATGATGCTGTGACGACGCACTGATTCTGCTCTGATGATGCTGTAATGATGCAGTCATGATGCAATAATGATGATGCTGTGATGATGCAGTGATGATGTTGTTATGACGCTGTGATGAAGCTGTGATAATATTATGATGATGCTATGATGACATAGCGATGATGCTGTGAAGATTCTTTGATGACGATGTGATGACGATGTGATGATGCTCTGATGATGCTGTTATGACGCTGTGATGATGCTGTGATGGTTCTTTGATGATGCAGTGTTTATGCAGTTATGACGCTGTGATGACGCTGTGATGATGCTTTGATCATGCTGTTATGATGCAGTTATTATGACGCCATGATGTTGTGACAATGCAGTGATGATGCGGTGATGACGCTGTGATGATGCAGTGATGATGCAGTAATGACGCTGTGATGATTTTGTGATGATGCTCTGATGACGCAGTGATGATGCTGTGATGATGTAGTGATGATGCTGTGAAGACGCTCTCATGACACTGTCGTGAAGCTGTGATGATGATGTCGTGATGCTGTGATGATGCTGTGATAACGCTGTGATGACGCTGTGATGATGCTCTATTGATGCTGTGATGATGCAGTAATAACGCTGTGATGACGCTCTTATAATTTTGTGATGATGCTGTGATGATACTGTGGTGATGCAGTGATGATGCAGTGATGACGCTGTGATGAGTCTCTGATGATGCTGAGATGACGCTGTGATGATGCAGTGATGACGCTGTGATGACACTATCGTGATTCTGTGATGATGATGTGATGATGCAGTAATGATGCTGTGATGATGCACTGATGATACTGTGATGACGTTGTGATAATGCAATGATTAGGCAGTAATGATGCTGTGATGATGCTGAGATGACACTGTGATGATGCAGTAATGGTGCAGTGATGATGCAGTTATGACACCGTGATAATGCTGTGATGCCGCAGTGAGTAAACAGTAATGATTCTGTGATGATGCAGTGATGATGATGTGATGATGCTGCGATGATGCTTTGATGATGCTGTGATGCTGCAGTGATGAAGCTGTGATGATTTTGTGATGATGCAGTTTAGATGCAGTGACGATGCAGTTATGACGCTGTGATGACGCGGTGATGATGCTGTGACGATGCTTTGATGATTTTGTTATGTTGTTGTGATGATGCAGTTATGATGATATGACGATGCTGTAACGATGCCGTGATGATGCTGTGATGATGCTGTGATGATGCAGTGATGACGCTGCGGTGATGCTGTGATGATGCTGTGATGATACAGTCATGATGTTACGATGACGCTGTGATGATGCTGTAATGATGTTGTGATGATGCTGTCGTTACGCTATGATGATTCTGTGATTATGTAGCTAAAATGCTGTGATGATGATGTGATGATGTAGTGATGATGCAGTGGTGATGCTCTGATGACGATGCAAAGATGCTGTGATGATGCAGTAATGATGCTGTGATGATTCTGTGATGATGCTGTGATTATGCTGAGATTATGCTCAGATTATGCTCTGATGATGCAGTGATGGTACAGTGATGATTCAGTGAGGAGTCAGTGATGATGATGTGATTACGATGCGGAGATGCTGTGATCATGCAGTAAGGATGCAATGATGATGCTGTGATGACACTGTGATTATGTTGTGTTGATACTTGTAATGATGTTTTGATGACGATGTGATGATGCTGTGATGATGCAGTGATTATGCAGTGATGATGCTGTGATGATGTGGTGATGATGCAGTGATTATGCAGTGATGATGCTGTGATGATGCAGTGATGATGCTGTGATGATATTGTGATGATGATATGAAGATGCTATGATGATTCAGTGATGATTCTGTGATGATGCATTTACGATACTGTGATGACGCTGTGATGATGTTGTTATGATGGTGTGATGATGCTGTGATGATATTTTGATGATACTGTGACAATGATGTGATGATGCAGCAATGATGCAGTGTTGATGATGTGATGATGCGGTGATGATGCAGTGATTATGCAGTGATGATACTGTGATGATGCATTGGTGGTGCTGTGATGATGCTTGGATGATGCTTGGATGATTCAGTGATGATTCTGTGATGACACTGTGATGATGTGATGATGCAGTGAATATACTGTGATGACACTATGATGATGCAGTGATTATGCAGAAATGATTCTGTGATGATGCTGAGATGATGTTGTTATGATGCAGTGATGATGCTTTGATGACGCTGTCGTGATGGTGAGATGACGCTGTCGTGATGCTTTGATGATGCTGTGATGACACTGTGATGATGCAGTGATGATACTGTGATGACGCTGTGAAAATGCAATGATTATGCAGAAATGATTCTGTGATGATGCTGAGATGATGCTGTGATGATGCAGTGAGTAAGCAGTGATGATGCAGTAATGATGCCATGATGATGCTGAGATGATGCTGTGATGTTGCAGTGATGGTGCAGTGATGATTCAGTGAGGACACTGTGATGATGCTGTGATTACAATCTGATGACGTAGTGATGATGCTGTGATGACCTTATGATGATGCTGTGATGATTCTGTGATGATGCTGTGATTATGCTGCTATGATGCAGTCATGATGCAGTGATGATGCTGAGATGACACTGATGATGCTGTGATAATGACGTGATGATGCTGTGATGATGTATTGATGACAGTGAAGATGCTATAATGATGATGTGATGATGCAGTGATGATGCTGTGATAATGTTCTGATGATGAAGCTATGATGTTATGATGCAGTGATGACACTGTCATGACGCTGTGATGATGCAGTGAGTAAGCAGTAATGATGCTGTGATGATGCTGAGATGATGATGTGATGATGCAGTGGTGATGCTCTGATGACGATGCAAAGATGCTGTGATGATGCAGTAATGATGCTGTGATGATTCTGTGATGATTTGGTGATGATGCTGTGATGACAGTTTGATGACGTTGTTATGATGCTGTGATGACACTGAAAACGTTGTGATGATGATGTGATAATGCTGTGATGATGGAGTGATGATGTATTTATGACATTGTGATTATGCCGAGATGATGCTTTGATGATGCAGTTATGATGCTGTGATGATGATGCACTCATGATGCAGTGAGGATGCAGTGATGATGCTGTGATGATGCTCTGATGATGACGAAGTGATGATGCTGTGATGATGTAGTGATGATGCAGTGATGTGTAGTGATGACGCTGTGATGATATTGTGATGATGATGTGATGATGCTGTGATTATGCGGAGATTATGCAGTGATTATGCAGTGATGATGCTGTCATGACAGTGTGATGATGCTGTGATGATGCTGCGATGTTGCTGTGAGGATGCTGTGATGATGCAGTGATGATAGGATGATGCAGTGATTATGCTGTAATAATTCTGTGACTATACTGAGATGATGCTGTAATGATGCATTGATGACGCTGTGATGACGCTGTGTTGATGCTGTGAGGATGCTGTGATGATGCAGTGATTATGCAGTGATGATGCTGACATGAAACTGATGATGTTGTGATGATGATGTGATGATGCTATGATGATGCAGTGAGTAAGCAGTAATGATGCTGAGATGATGATGTGATGATGCTGTGATGACGCAGTGATGATGCTGAGATGATGCAGTGATGATGTGATGACGCTGTGATGATACTGTGATTATGCTGTGATGATGCTGTGATTATGCGGTGATTATGCAGTGATGATGCTGTCATGACACTGTGATGATGATGCGATGATGCTGTGATGATGCTGCGATGTTGCTGTGAGGATGCTGTGATGATGCAGTGATTCTGCAGTAATGATGCTGTGATGATGCAGTGATGACGCTGTGATGACTATGCGATGATGATGTGATGATGCTGTGATTATGCAGCTATGATGCTGTGATGATGCAGTGATTCTGCAGTAATGATGCTGTGATGGTGCTGTGATGATGCAGTGATGATGCAGTGATGACGATATGATGATGCAGTGATTATGCAGTGATTATGCTGTGACTATACTGAGATGATGCTGTGATGATGCATTGTTGACGTTGTGATGACGCTGTATTGATGCTGTGAGGATGCTGTAACGATGCCGTGATGATGCAGTGATGATGCTGTGATTATTCAGTGATGATGCAGTGATGATGCTGTGATGATGCTGTGATGATGCAGTAATGATGCTGTGATGATGCATGATGATGCTACGATGATGTTGTGATGACGCTGTGATGATGATGTGATGATGCTGCAATGATGCTGTGATGATGCTGTGATGATGTTGTGATGATGCTGTGATGACGCTGCGATAACACAGTGATGATGTGGTGATGCAGTAATGATGCTGTGACGACGCACTGATTCTGCTCTGATGATGCTGTAATGATGCAGTCATGATGCAATAATGATGATGCTGTGATGATGCAGTGATGATGTTGTTATGACGCTGTGATGAAGCTGTGATAATATTATGATGATGCTATGATGACATAGCGATGATGCTGTGAAGATTCTTTGATGACGATGTGATGACGATGTGATGATGCTCTGATGATGCTGTTATGACGCTGTGATGATGCTGTGATGGTTCTTTGATGATGCAGTGTTTATGCAGTTATGACGCTGTGATGACGCTGTGATGATGCTTTGATCATGCTGTTATGATGCAGTTATTATGACGCCATGATGTTGTGACAACGCAGTGATGATGCGGTGATGACGCTGTGATGATGCAGTGATGATGCAGTAATGACGCTGTGATGATTTTGTGATGATGCTCTGATGACGCAGTGATGATGCTGTGATGATGTAGTGATGATGCTGTGAAGACGCTCTCATGACACTGTCGTGAAGCTGTGATGATGATGTCGTGATGCTGTGATGACGCTGTGATAACGCTGTGATGACGCTGTGATGATGCTCTATTGATGCTGTGATGATGCAGTAATAACGCTGTGATGACGCTCTTATAATTTTGTGATGATGCTGTGATGATACTGTGGTGATGCAGTGATGCTGCAGTGATGAAGCTGTGATGAGTCTCTGATGATGCTGAGATGACGCTGTGATGATGCAGTGATGACGCTGTGATGACACTATCGTGATTCTGTGATGATGATGTGATGATGCAGTAATGATGCTGTGATGATGCACTGATGATACTGTGATGACGTTGTGATAATGCAATGATTAGGCAGTAATGATGCTGTGATGATGCTGAGATGACACTGTGATGATGCAGTAATGGTGCAGTGATGATGCAGTTATGACACCGTGATAATGCTGTGATGCCGCAGTGAGTAAACAGTAATGATTCTGTGATGATGCAGTGATGATGATGTGATGATGCTGCGATGATGCTTTGATGATGCTGTGATGCTGCAGTGATGAAGCTGTGATGATTTTGTGATGATGCAGTTTAGATGCAGTGACGATGCAGTTATGACGCTGTGATGACGCGGTGATGATGCTGTGACGATGCTTTGATGATTTTGTTATGTTGTTGTGATGATGCAGTTATGATGATATGACGATGCTGTAACGATGCCGTGATGATGCTGTGATGATGCAGTGATGACGCTGCGGTGATGCTGTGATGATGCTGTGATGATACAGTCATGATGTTACGATGACGCTGTGATGATGCTGTAATGATGTTGTGATGATGCTGTCGTTACGCTATGATGATTCTGTGATTATGTAGCTAAAATGCTGTGATGATGATGTGATGATGTAGTGATGATGCAGTGGTGATGCTCTGATGACGATGCAAAGATGCTGTGATGATGCAGTAATGATGCTGTGATGATTCTGTGATGATGCTGTGATTATGCTGAGATTATGCTCAGATTATGCTCTGATGATGCAGTGATGGTACAGTGATGATTCAGTGAGGAGTCAGTGATGATGATGTGATTACGATGCGGAGATGCTGTGATCATGCAGTAAGGATGCAATGATGATGCTGTGATGACACTGTGATTATGTTGTGTTGATACTTGTAATGATGTTTTGATGACGATGTGATGATGCTGTGATGATGCAGTGATTATGCAGTGATGATGCTGTGATGATGTGGTGATGATGCAGTGATTATGCAGTGATGATGCTGTGATGATGCAGTGATGATGCTGTGATGATATTGTGATGATGATATGAAGATGCTATGATGATTCAGTGATGATTCTGTGATGATGCATTTACGATACTGTGATGACGCTGTGATGATGTTGTTATGATGGTGTGATGATGCTGTGATGATATTTTGATGATACTGTGACAATGATGTGATGATGCAGCAATGATGCAGTGTTGATGATGTGATGATGCGGTGATGATGCAGTGATTATGCAGTGATGATACTGTGATGATGCATTGGTGGTGCTGTGATGATGCTTGGATGATGCTTGGATGATTCAGTGATGATTCTGTGATGACACTGTGATGATGTGATGATGCAGTGAATATACTGTGATGACACTGATGATGCAGTGATTATGCAGAAATGATTCTGTGATGATGCTGAGATGATGTTGTTATGATGCAGTGATGATGCTTTGATGACGCTGTCGTGATGGTGAGATGACGCTGTCGTGATGCTTTGATGATGCTGTGATGACACTGTGATGATGCAGTGATGATACTGTGATGACGCTGTGAAAATGCAATGATTATGCAGAAATGATTCTGTGATGATGCTGAGATGATGCTGTGATGATGCAGTGAGTAAGCAGTGATGATGCAGTAATGATGCCATGATGATGCTGAGATGATGCTGTGATGTTGCAGTGATGGTGCAGTGATGATTCAGTGAGGACACTGTGATGATGCTGTGATTACAATCTGATGACGTAGTGATGATGCTGTGATGACCTTATGATGATGCTGTGATGATTCTGTGATGATGCTGTGATTATGCTGCTATGATGCAGTCATGATGCAGTGATGATGCTGAGATGACACTGATGATGCTGTGATAATGATGTGATGATGCTGTGATGATGTATTGATGACAGTGAAGATGCTATAATGATGATGTGATGATGCAGTGATGATGCTGTGATAATGTTCTGATGATGAAGCTATGATGTTATGATGCAGTGATGACACTGTCATGACGCTGTGATGATGCAGTGAGTAAGCAGTAATGATGCTGTGATGATGCTGAGATGATGATGTGATGATGCAGTGGTGATGCTCTGATGACGATGCAAAGATGCTGTGATGATGCAGTAATGATGCTGTGATGATTCTGTGATGATTTGGTGATGATGCTGTGATGACAGTTTGATGACGTTGTTATGATGCTGTGATGACACTGAAAACGTTGTGATGATGATGTGATAATGCTGTGATGATGGAGTGATGATGTATTTATGACATTGTGATTATGCCGAGATGATGCTTTGATGATGCAGTTATGATGCTGTGATGATGATGCACTCATGATGCAGTGAGGATGCAGTGATGATGCTGTGATGATGCTCTGATGATGACGAAGTGATGATGCTGTGATGATGTAGTGATGATGCAGTGATGTGTAGTGATGACGCTGTGATGATATTGTGATGATGATGTGATGATGCTGTGATTATGCGGAGATTATGCAGTGATTATGCAGTGATGATGCTGTCATGACAGTGTGATGATGCTGTGATGATGCTGCGATGTTGCTGTGAGGATGCTGTGATGATGCAGTGATGATATGATGATGCAGTGATTATGCTGTAATAATTCTGTGACTATACTGAGATGATGCTGTAATGATGCATTGATGACGCTGTGATGACGCTGTGTTGATGCTGTGAGGATGCTGTGATGATGCAGTGATTATGCAGTGATGATGCTGTGATGATGTGGTGATGATGCAGTTATTATGCAGTGATGATGCTGTGATGATGCAGTGATGATGCTGTGATGATATTGTGATGATGATATGAAGATGCTATGATGATTCAGTGATGATTCTGTGATGATGCATTTACGATACTGTGATGACGCTGTAATGATGTTGTTATGATGGTGTGATGATGCTGTGATGATATTTTGATGATACTGTGACAATGATGTGATGATGCAGCAATGATGCAGTGTTGATGATGTGATGATGCGGTGATGATGCAGTGATTATGCAGTGATGATGCATTGGTGGTGCTGTGATGATGCTTGGATGATGCTTGGATGATTCAGTGATGATTCTGTGATGACACTGTGATGATGTGATGATGCAGTGAATATACTGTGATGACACTATGATGATGCAGTGATTATGCAGAAATGATTCTGTGATGATGCTGAGATGATGTTGTTATGATGCAGTGATGATGCTTTGATGACGCTGTCGTGATGGTGAGATGACGCTGTCGTGATGCTTTGATGATGCTGTGATGACACTGTGATGATGCAGTGATGATACTGTGATGACGCTGTGAAAATGCAATGATTATGCAGAAATGATTCTGTGATGATGCTGTGATGATGCAGTGAGTAAGCAGTGATGATGCAGTAATGATGCCATGATGATGCTGAGATAATGCTGTGATGGTGCAGTGATGGTGCAGTGATGATTCAGTGAGGACACTGTGATGATGCTGTGATTACAATCTGATGACGTATTGATGATGCTGTGATGACCTTATGATGATGCTGTGATGATTCTGTGATGATGCTGTGATTATGCTGCTATGATGCAGTCATGATGCAGTGATGATGCTGAGATGACACTGATGATGCTGTGATAATGATGTGATGATGCTGTGATGATGTATTGATGACAGTGAAGATGCTATAATGATGATGTGATGATGCAGTGATGATGCTGTGATAATGTTCTGATGATGAAGCTATGATGTTATGATGCAGTGATGACACTGTCATGACGCTGTGATGATGCAGTGAGTAAGCAGTAATGATGCTGTGATGATGCTGAGATGATGATGTGATGATGCAGTGGTGATGCTCTGATGACGATGCAAAGATGCTGTGATGATGCAGTAATGATGCTGTGATGATTCTGTGATGATTTGGTGATGATGCTGTGATGACAGTTTGATGACGTTGTTATGATGCTGTGATGACACTGAAAACGTTGTGATGATGATGTGATAATGCTGTGATGATGGAGTGATGATGTATTTATGACATTGTGATTATGCCGAGATGATGCTTTGATGATGCAGTTATGATGCTGTGATGATGATGCACTCATGATGCAGTGAGGATGCAGTGATGATGCTGTGATGATGCTCTGATGATGACGAAGTGATGATGCTGTGATGATGTAGTGATGACGCTGTGATGATATTGTGATGATGATGTGATGATGCTGTGATTATGCGGAGATTATGCAGTGATTATGCAGTGATGATGCTGTCATGACAGTGTGATGATGCTGTGATGATGCTGCGATGTTGCTGTGAGGATGCTGTGATGATGCAGTGATTCTGAAGTAATGATGCTGTGATGGTGCTGTGATGATGCAGTGATGATGCAGTGATGATATGATGATGCAGTGATTATGCTGTAATAATTCTGTGACTATACTGAGATGATGCTGTAATGATGCATTGATGACGCTGTGATGACGCTGTGTTGATGCTGTGAGGATGCTGTGATGATGCAGTGATTATGCAGTGATGATGCTGACATGAAACTGATGATGTTGTGATGATGATGTGATGATGCTCTGATGATGCTGTGATGACGCAGTGATGATTCTGTGATGATGATGTGATGATGCTGTGATGAGTCTCTGATGATGCTGAGATGACGCTGTGATGATGCAGTGATGACGCTGTGATGACACTATCGTGATTCTGTGATGATGATGTGATGATGCAGTAATGATGCTGTGATGATGCACTGATGATACTGTGATGATGTTGTGATAATGCAATGATTAGGCAGTAATGATGCTGTGATGATGCTGAGATGACACTGTGATGATGCAGTAATGGTGCAGTGATGATGCAGTTATGACACCGTGATAATTCTGTGATGCCGCAGTGAGTAAACAGTAATGATTCTGTGATGATGCAGTGATGATGATGTGATGATGCTGCGATGATGCTTTGATGATGCTGTGATGCTGCAGTGATGAAGCTGTGATGATTTTGTGATGATGCAGTTTAGATGCAGTGACGATGCAGTTATGACGCTGTGATGACGCGGTGATGATGCTGTGACGATGCTTTGATGATTTTGTTATGTTGTTGTGATGATGCAGTTATGATGATATGACGATGCTGTAACGATGCCGTGATGATGCTGTGATGATGCTGTGATGATGCAGTGATGACGCTGCGGTGATGCTGTGATGATACAGTCATGATGTTACGATGACGCTGTGATGATGCTGTAATGATGTTGTGATGATGCTGTCGTTACGCTATGATGATTCTGCGATTATGTAGCTAAAATGCTGTGATGATGATGTGATGATGTAGTGATGATGCAGTGGTGATGCTCTGATGACGATGCAAAGATGCTGTGATGATGCAGTAATGATGCTGTGATGATTCTGTGATGATGCTGTGATTATGCTGAGATTATGCTCAGATTATGCTCTGATGATGCAGTGATGGTACAGTGATGATTCAGTGAGGAGTCAGTGATGATGATGTGATTACGATGCGGAGATGCTGTGATCATGCAGTAAGGATGCAATGATGATGCTGTGATGACACTGTGATTATGTTGTGTTGATACTTGTAATGATGTTTTGATGACGATGTGATGATGCTGTGATGATGTGGTGATGATGCAGTGATTATGCAGTGATGATGCTGTGATGATGCAGTGATGATGTTGTGATGATATTGTGATGATGATATGAAGATGCTATGATGATTCAGTGATGATTCTGTGATGATGCATTTACGATACTGTGATGACGCTGTGATGATGTTGTTATGATGGTGTGATGATGCTGTGATGATATTTTGATGATACTGTGACAATGATGTGATGATGCAGCAATGATGCAGTGTTGATGCAGTGATGATGCGGTGATGATGCAGTGATTATGCAGTGATGATGCATTGGTGGTGCTGTGATGATGCTTGGATGATGCTTGGATGATTCAGTGATGATTCTGTGATGACACTGTGATGATGTGATGATGCAGTGAATATACTGTGATGACACTATGATGATGCAGTGATTATGCAGAAATGATTCTGTGATGATGCTGAGATGATGTTGTTATGATGCAGTGATGATGCTTTGATGACGCTGTCGTGATGGTGAGATGACGCTGTCGTGATGCTTTGATGATGCTGTGATGACACTGTGATGATGCAGTGATGATACTGTGATGACGCTGTGAAAATGCAATGATTATGCAGAAATGATTCTGTGATGATGCTGAGATGATGCTGTGATGATGCAGTGAGTAAGCAGTGATGATGCAGTAATGATGCCATGATGATGCTGAGATGATGCTGTGATGTTGCAGTGATGGTGCAGTGATGATTCAGTGAGGACACTGTGATGATGCTGTGATTACAATCTGATGACGTAGTGATGATGCTGTGATGACCTTATGATGATGCTGTGATGATGCTGTGATTATGCTGCTATGATGCAGTCATGATGCAGTGATGATGCTGAGATGACACTGATGGTGCTGTGATAATGACGTGATGATGCTGTGATGATGTATTGATGACAGTGAAGATGCTATAATGATGATGTGATGATGCAGTGATGATGCTGTGATAATGTTCTGATGATGAAGCTATGATGTTATGATGCAGTGATGACACTGTCATGACGCTGTGATGATGCAGTGAGTAAGCAGTAATGATGCTGTGATGATGCTGAGATGATGATGTGATGATGCAGTGGTGATGCTCTGATGACGATGCAAAGATGCTGTGATGATGCAGTAATGATGCTGTGATGATTTGGTGATGATGCTGTGATGACAGTTTGATGACGTTGTTATGATGCTGTGATGACACTGAAAACGTTGTGATGATGATGTGATAATGCTGTGATGATGGAGTGATGATGTATTTATGACATTGTGATTATGCCGAGATGATGCTTTGATGATGCAGTTATGATGCTGTGATGATGATGCACTCATGATGCAGTGAGGATGCAGTGATGATGCTGTGATGATGCTCTGATGATGACGAAGTGATGATGCTGTGATGATGTAGTGATGATGCAGTGATGTGTAGTGATGACGCTGTGATGATATTGTGATGATGATGTGATGATGCTGTGATTATGCGGAGATTATGCAGTGATGATGCTGTCATGACAGTGTGATGATGCTGTGATGATGCTGCGATGTTGCTGTGAGGATGCTGTGATGATGCAGTGATTCTGAAGTAATGATGCTGTGATGGTGCTGTGATGATGCAGTGATGATGCAGTGATGATATGATGATGCAGTGATTATGCTGTAATAATTCTGTGACTATACTGAGATGATGCTGTAATGATGCATTGATGACGCTGTGATGACGCTGTGTTGATGCTGTGAGGATGCTGTGATGATGCAGTGATTATGCAGTGATGATGCTGACATGAAACTGATGATGTTGTGATGATGATGTGATGATGCTATGATGATGCAGTGAGTAAGCAGTAATGATGCTGAGATGATGATGTGATGATGCTGTGATGATGCTCTGATGATGCTGTGATGACGCAGTGATGATTCTGTGATGATGCAGTGATGATGTAGTGATGATGCTGTGATGATACTGTGATTATGCTGTGATGATGCTGTGATGATGCTCTGATGATGCTGTGATGACGCAGTGATGATTCTGTGATGATGATGTGATGATGCTGTGATGATGCTCTGATGATGCTGTGATGACGCAGTGATGATTCTGTGATGATGCAGTGATGATGTAGTGATGATGCTGTGATGATACTGTGATTATGCTGTGATGATGCTGTGATTATGCGGTGATTATGCAGTGATGATGCTGTCATGACACTGTGATGATGATGTGATGATGCTGTGATGATGCTGCGATGTTGCTGTGAGGATGCTGTGATGATGCAGTGATTCTGCAGTAATGATGCTGTGATGATGCTGTGATGATGCAGTGATGACGCTGTGATGACTATGCGATGATGATGTGATGATGCTGTGATTATGCAGCTATGATGCTGTGATGATGCAGTGATTCTGCAGTAATGATGCTGTGATGGTGCTGTGATGATGCAGTGATGATGCAGTGATGACGATATGATGATGCAGTGATTATGCAGTGATTATGCTGTGACTATACTGAGATGATGCTGTAATGATGCATTGTTGACGTTGTGATGACGCTGTATTGATGCTGTGAGGATGCTGTGATGATGCAGTGATTATGCAGTGATGATGCTGTGATGACTCTGTGATGATGTTGTGATGATGCTGTGATGATGCTCTGATGATGCTGTGATGATGCAGTGATGATGCTGTGATGATGCAGTGATGATGCATTGATGATGTAGTGATGACGCTGTGATGATACTGTGATTATGCTGAGATGATGCTGTGATGATGTGATGATGCAGTGATGATTCACTGAGTAAGAAGTGATTATGTAGTGATGACGCTCTGATGACGCAGTGATGATGTTGTGATGATGTTGTGATAATGCAGTGATGATGCTGTGATGACACTGTAATGACGCTGTCGTGATGCTGTGATGACGTAGTCATGGTGTTGTAATGATGCTGTTATGACACTGTGATTATGCAGTGATGATGCTATGATGATGCTGTGATGATACAGTGACGACAATTTGATGATGTAGTGATGATGCTGTGATGACTCTATGATTATGCAGCTATGATGCTATGATGATGATGTGAGGATGAAGTGATTATGCATTTTTGATGCTGTGATGACGCTGTCATGATGCTGTGATGAAGCTGCGATGATGCAGTGATTATGCAGTTAGGACGCTTTGATGACACTGTGATGATGCATTTATGACACTGTAATGACGCTGTGATGATGTTGTGATGATGCAGTGAATAAGCAGTAATGATACTGTGATGATGCTGAGATGATGCTGTGATAACGCAGTGATGATGCTGTGATGACGCTTTGATGATGTTGTGATTATGATGTGATGCAGTGATGATTTTTTGATGATGCAGTTTAGATGCAGTGACGATGCAGTTATGACGCTGTGATGACGCGGTGATGATGCTGTGATGATGCTTTGATTATTCAGTGATGATGCAGTGATGATGCTGTGATGATGCTGTGATGATGCAGTAATGATGCTGTGATGATGCATGATGATGCTACGATGATGTTGTGATGATGCTGTGATGATGATGTGATGATGCTGCAATGATGCTGTGATGATTCTGTGATGATGTTGTGATGATGCTGTGATGACGCTGCGATAACGCTGTGATGACGCTGTGATGATGCTCTATTGATGCTGTGATGATGCAGTAATAACGCTGTGATGACGCTCTTATAATTTTGTGATGATGCTGTGCTGATACTGTGGTGATGCAGTGATGATGCAGTGATGACGCTGTGATGAGTCTCTGATGATGCTGAGATGACGCTGTGATGATGCAGTGATGACGCTGTGATGACACTATCGTGATTCTGTGATGATGATGTGATGATGCAGTAATGATGCTGTGATGATGCACTGATGATACTGTGATGACGTTGTGATAATGCAATGATTAGGCAGTAATGATGCTGTGATGATGCTGAGATGACACTGTGATGATGCAGTAATGGTGCAGTGATGATGCAGTTATGACACCGTGATAATGCTGTGATGCCGCAGTGAGTAAACAGTAATGATTCTGTGATGACGCGGTGATGATGCTGTGACGATGCTTTGATGATTTTGTTATGTTGTTGTGATGATGCAGTTATGATGATATGACGATGCTGTAACGATGCCGTGATGATGCTGTGATGATGCTGTGATGATGAAGTGATGACGCTGCGGTGATGCTGTGATGATGCTGTGATGATACAGTCATGATGTTACGATGACGCTGTGATGATGCTGTAATGATGTTGTGATGATGCTGTCGTTACGCTATGATGATTCTGTGATTATGTAGCTAAAATGCTGTGATGATGATGTGATGATGTAGTGATGATGCAGTGGTGATGCTCTGATGACGATGCAAAGATGCTGTGATGATGCAGTAATGATGCTGTGATGATTCTGTGATGATGCTGTGATTATGCTGAGATTATGCTCAGATTATGCTCTGATGATGCAGTGATGGTACAGTGATGATTCAGTGAGGAGTCAGTGATGATGATGTGATTACGATGCGGAGATGCTGTGATCATGCAGTAAGGATGCAATGATGATGCTGTGATGACACTGTGATTATGTTGTGTTGATACTTGTAATGATGTTTTGATGACGATGTGATGATGCTGTGATGATGTGGTGATGATGCAGTGATTATGTAGTGATGATGCTGTGATGATGTGGTGATGATGCAGTGATTATGCAGTGATGATGCTGTGATGATGCAGTGATGATGTTGTGATGATATTGTGATGATGATATGAAGATGCTATGATGATTCAGTGATGATTCTGTGATGATGCATTTACGATACTGTGATGACGCTGTGATGATGTTGTTATGATGGTGTGATGATGCTGTGATGATATTTTGATGATACTGTGACAATGATGTGATGATGCAGCAATGATGCAGTGTTAATGATGTGATGATGCGGTGATGATGCAGTGATTATGCAGTGATGATACTGTGATGATGCATTGGTGGTGCTGTGATGATGCTTGGATGATGCTTGGATGATTCAGTGATGATTCTGTGATGACACTGTGATGATGTGATGATGCAGTGAATATACTGTGATGACACTATGATGATGCAGTGATTATGCAGAAATGATTCTGTGATGATGCTGAGATGATGTTGTTATGATGCAGTGATGATGCTTTGATGACGCTGTCGTGATGGTGAGATGACGCTGTCGTGATGCTTTGATGATGCTGTGATGACACTGTGATGATGCAGTGATGATACTGTGATGACGCTGTGAAAATGCAATGATTATGCAGAAATGATTCTGTGATGATGCTGAGATGATGCTGTGATGATGCAGTGAGTAAGCAGTGATGATGCAGTAATGATGCCATGATGATGCTGAGATGATGCTGTGATGTTGCAGTGATGGTGCAGTGATGATTCAGTGAGGACACTGTGATGATGCTGTGATTACAATCTGATGACGTAGTGATGATGCTGTGATGACCTTATGATGATGCTGTGATGATTCTGTGATGATGCTGTGATTATGCTGCTATGATGCAGTCATGATGCAGTGATGATGCTGAGATGACACTGATGATGCTGTGATAATGATGTGATGATGCTGTGATGATGTATTGATGACAGTGAAGATGCTATAATGATGATGTGATGATGCAGTGATGATGTTGTGATAATGTTCTGATGATGAAGCTATGATGTTATGATGCAGTGATGACACTGTCATGACGCTGTGATGATGCAGTGAGTAAGCAGTAATGATGCTGTGATGATGCTGAGATGATGATGTGATGATGCAGTGGTGATGCTCTGATGACGATGCAAAGATGCTGTGATGATGCAGTAATGATGCTGTGATGATTTGGTGATGATGCTGTGATGACAGTTTGATGACGTTGTTATGATGCTGTGATGACACTGAAAACGTTGTGATGATGATGTGATAATGCTGTGATGATGGAGTGATGATGTATTTATGACATTGTGATTATGCCGAGATGATGCTTTGATGATGCAGTTATGATGCTGTGATGATGATGCACTCATGATGCAGTGAGGATGCAGTGATGATGCTGTGATGATGCTCTGATGATGACGAAGTGATGATGCTGTGATGATGTAGTGATGATGCAGTGATGTGTAGTGATGACGCTGTGATGATATTGTGATGATGATGTGATGATGCTGTGATTATGCGGAGATTATGCAGTGATTATGCAGTGATGATGCTGTCATGACAGTGTGATGATGCTGTGATGATGCTGCGATGTTGCTGTGAGGATGCTGTGATGATGCAGTGATTCTGAAGTAATGATGCTGTGATGGTGCTGTGATGATGCAGTGATGATGCAGTGATGATGCAGTGATGATATGATGATGCAGTGATTATGCTGTAATAATTCTGTGACTATACTGAGATGATGCTGTAATGATGCATTGATGACGCTGTGATGACGCTGTGTTGATGCTGTGAGGATGCTGTGATGATGCAGTGATTATGCAGTGATGATGCTGACATGAAACTGATGATGTTGTGATGATGATGTGATGATGCTATGATGATGCAGTGAGTAAGCAGTAATGATGCTGAGATGATGATGTGATGATGCTGTGATGATGCTCTGATGATGCTGTGATGACGCAGTGATGATTCTGTGATGATGCAGTGATGATGTAGTGATGATGCTGTGATGATACTGTGATTATGCTGTGATGATGCTGTGATGATGCTCTGATGATGCTGTGATGACGCAGTGATGATTCTGTGATGATGCTGTGATGATGCTGCGATGTTGCTGTGAGGATGCTGTGATGATGCAGTGATTCTGCAGTAATGATGCTGTGATGATGCTGTGATGATGCAGTGATGACGCTGTGATGACTATGCGATGATGATGTGATGATGCTGTGATTATGCAGCTATGATGCTGTGATGATGCAGTGATTCTGCAGTAATGATGCTGTGATGGTGCTGTGATGATGCAGTGATGATGCAGTGATGACGATATGATGATGCAGTGATTATGCAGTGATTATGCTGTGACTATACTGAGATGATGCTGTAATGATGCATTGTTGACCTTGTGATGACGCTGTATTGATGCTGTGAGGATGCTGTGATGATGCAGTGATTATGCAGTGATGATGCTGTGATGACTCTGTGATGATGTTGTGATGATGCTGTGATGATGCTCTGATGATGCTGTGATGATGCAGTGATGATGCTGTGATGATGCAGTGATGATGCATTGATGATGTAGTGATGACGCTGTGATGATACTGTGATTATGCTGAGATGATGCTGTGATGATGTGATGATGCAGTGATGATTCACTGAGTAAGAAGTGATTATGTAGTGATGACGCTCTGATGACGCAGTGATGATGTTGTGATGATGTTGTGATAATGCAGTGATGATGCTGTGATGACACTGTAATGACGCTGTCGTGATGCTGTGATGACGTAGTCATGGTGTTGTAATGATGCTGTTATGACACTGTGATTATGCAGTGATGATGCTATGATGATGCTGTGATGATACAGTGATGACAATTTGATGATGTAGTGATGATGCTGTGATGACTCTATGATTATGCAGCTATGATGCTATGATGATGATGTGAGGATGAAGTGATTATGCATTTTTGATGCTGTGATGACGCTGTCATGATGCTGTGATGAAGCTGCGATGATGCAGTGATTATGCAGTTAGGACGCTTTGATGACACTGTGATGATGCATTTATGACACTGTAATGACGCTGTGATGATGTTGTGATGATGCAGTGAATAAGCAGTAATGATACTGTGATGATGCTGAGATGATGCTGTGATAACGCAGTGATGATGCTGTGATGACGCTTTGATGATGTTGTGATTATGATGTGATGCAGTGATGATTTTTTGATGATGCAGTTTAGATGCAGTGACGATGCAGTTATGACGCTGTGATGACGCGGTGATGATGCTGTGATGATGCTTTGATTATTCAGTGATGATGCAGTGATGATGCTGTGATGATGCTGTGATGATGCAGTAATGATGCTGTGATGATGCATGATGATGCTACGATGATGTTGTGATGATGCTGTGATGATGATGTGATGATGCTGCAATGATGCTGTGATGATTCTGTGATGATGTTGTGATGATGCTGTGATGACGCTGCGATAACACAGTGATGATGTGGTGATGCAGTAATGATGCTGTGACGACGCACTGATTCTGCTCTGATGATGCTGTAATGATGCAGTCATGATGCAATAATGATGATGCTGTGATGATGCAGTGATGATGTTGTTATGACGCTGTGATGAAGCTGTGATAATATTATGATGATGCTATGATGACATAGCGATGATGCTGTGAAGATTCTTTGATGACGATGTGATGACGATGTGATGATGCTCTGATTATGCTGTTATGACGCTGTGATGATGCTGTGATGGTTCTTTGATGATGCAGTGTTTATGCAGTTATGACGCTGTGATGACGCTGTGATGATGCTTTGATCATGCTGTTATGATGCAGTTATTATGACGCCATGATGTTGTGACAATGCAGTGATGATGCGGTGATGACGCTGTGATGATGCAGTGATGATGCAGTAATGACGCTGTGATGATTTTGTGATGATGCTCTGATGACGCAGTGATGATGCTGTGATGATGTAGTGATGATGCTGTGAAGACGCTCTCATGACACTGTCGTGAAGCTGTGATGATGATGTCGTGATGCTGTGATGATGCTGTGATGACACTGTGATAACGCTGTGATGACACTGTGATGATGCTCTATTGATGCTGTGATGATGCAGTAATAACGCTGTGATGACGCTCTTATAATTTTGTGATGATGCTGTGATGATACTGTGGTGATGCAGTGATGATGCAGTGATGACGCTGTGATGAGTCTCTGATGATGCTGAGATGACGCTGTGATGATGCAGTGATGACGCTGTGATGACACTATCGTGATTCTGTGATGATGATGTGATGATGCAGTAATGATGCTGTGATGATGCACTGATGATACTGTGATGACGTTGTGATAATGCAATGATTAGGCAGTAATGATGCTGTGATGATGCTGAGATGACACTGTGATGATGCAGTAATGGTGCAGTGATGATGCAGTTATGACACCGTGATAATGCTGTGATGCCGCAGTGAGTAAACAGTAATGATTCTGTGATGATGCAGTGATGATGATGTGATGATGCTGCGATGATGCTTTGATGATGCTGTGATGCTGCAGTGATGAAGCTGTGATGATTTTGTGATGATGCAGTTTAGATGCAGTGACGATGCAGTTATGACGCTGTGATGACGCGGTGATGATGCTGTGACGATGCTTTGATGATTTTGTTATGTTGTTGTGATGATGCAGTTATGATGATATGACGATGCTGTAACGATGCCGTGATGATGCTGTGATGATGCAGTGATGATGCAGTGATGACGCTGCGGTGATGCTGTGATGATGCTGTGATGATACAGTCATGATGTTACAATGACGCTGTGATGATGCTGTAATGATGTTGTGATGATGCTGTCGTTACGCTATGATGATTCTGTGATTATGTAGCTAAAATGCTGTGATGATGATGTGATGATGTAGTGATGATGCAGTGGTGATGCTCTGATGACGATGCAAAGATGCTGTGATGATGCAGTAATGATGCTGTGATGATTCTGTGATGATGCTGTGATTATGCTGAGATTATGCTCAGATTATGCTCTGATGATGCAGTGATGGTACAGTGATGATTCAGTGAGGAGTCTGATGATGATGTGATTACGATGCGGAGATGCTGTGATCATGCAGTAAGGATGCAATGATGATGCTGTGATGACACTGTGATTATGTTGTGTTGATACTTGTAATGATGTTTTGATGACGATGTGATGATGCTGTGATGATGCAGTGATTATGCAGTGATGATGCTGTGATGATGTGGTGATGATGCAGTGATTATGCAGTGATGATGCTGTGATGATGCAGTGATGATGTTGTGATGATGCATTTACGATACTGTGATGACGCTGTGATGATGTTGTTATGATGGTGTGATGATGCTGTGATGATATTTTGATGATACTGTGACAATGATGTGATGATGCAGCAATGATGCAGTGTTGATGATGTGATGATGCGGTGATGATGCAGTGATTATGCAGTGATGATACTGTGATGATGCATTGGTGGTGCTGTGATGATGCTTGGATGATGCTTGGATGATTCAGTGATGATTCTGTGATGACACTGTGATGATGTGATGGTGCAGTGAATATACTGTGATGACACTATGATGATGCAGTGATTATGCAGAAATGATTCTGTGATGATGCTGAGATGATGTTGTTATGATGCAGTGATGATGCTTTGATGACGCTGTCGTGATGGTGAGATGACGCTGTCGTGATGCTTTGATGATGCTGTGATGACACTGTGATGATGCAGTGATGATACTGTGATGACGCTGTGAAAATGCAATGATTATGCAGAAATGATTCTGTGATGATGCTGAGATGATGCTGTGATGATGCAGTGAGTAAGCAGTGATGATGCAGTAATGATGCCATGATGATGCTGAGATGATGCTGTGATGTTGCAGTGATGGTGCAGTGATGATTCAGTGAGGACACTGTGATGATGCTGTGATTACAATCTGATGACGTAGTGATGATGCTGTGATGACCTTATGATGATGCTGTGATGATTCTGTGATGATGCTGTGATTATGCTGCTATGATGCAGTCATGATGCAGTGATGATGCTGAGATGACACTGATGATGCTGTGATAATGACGTGATGATGCTGTGATGATGTATTGATGACAGTGAAGATGCTATAATGATGATGTGATGATGCAGTGATGATGCTGTGATAATGTTCTGATGATGAAGCTATGATGTTATGATGCAGTGATGACACTGTCATGACGCTGTGATGATGCAGTGAGTAAGCAGTAATGATGCTGTGATGATGCTGAGATGATGATGTGATGATGCAGTGGTGATGCTCTGATGACGATGCAAAGATGCTGTGATGATGCAGTAATGATGCTGTGATGATTCTGTGATGATTTGGTGATGATGCTGTGATGACAGTTTGATGACGTTGTTATGATGCTGTGATGACACTGAAAACGTTGTGATGATGATGTGATAATGCTGTGATGATGGAGTGATGATGTATTTATGACATTGTGATTATGCCGAGATGATGCTTTGATGATGCAGTTATGATGCTGTGATGATGATGCACTCATGATGCAGTGAGGATGCAGTGATGATGCTGTG
Organism: Clangula hyemalis; assembly: GCA_963989345.1. The sequence continues at coordinate 373,254 of CAXDIO010000207.1, forward strand.
ATGATGCTCTGATGATGACGAAGTGATGATGTTGTGATGATGTAGTGATGATGCAGTGATGTGTAGTGATGACGCTGTGATGATATTGTGATGATGATGTGATGATGCTGTGATTATGCGGAGATTATGCAGTGATTATGCAGTGATGATGCTGTCATGACAGTGTGATGATGCTGTGATGATGCTGCGATGTTGCTGTGAGGATGCTGTGATGATGCAGTGATTCTGAAGTAATGATGCTGTGATGGTGCTGTGATGATGCAGTGATGATGCAGTGATGATGCAGTGATGACGATATGATGATGCAGTGATTATGCTGTAATAATTCTGTGACTATACTGAGATGATGCTGTAATGATGCATTGATGACGCTGTGATGACGCTGTGTTGATGCTGTGAGGATGCTGTGATGATGCAGTGATTATGCAGTGATGATGCTGACATGAAACTGATGATGTTGTGATGATGCTGTGATGATGCTCTGATGATGCTGTGATGATGCTCTGATGGTGCTGTGATGACGCAGTGATGATTCTGTGATGATGCAGTGATGATGTAGTGATGACGCTGTGATGATACTGTGATTATGCTGTGATGATGCTGTGATTATGCGGTGATTATGCAGTGATGATGCTGTCATGACACTGTGATGATGATGCGATGATGCTGTGATGATGCTGCAATGTTGCTGTGAGGATGCTGTGATGATGCAGTGATTCTGCAGTAATGATGCTGTGATGATGCTGTGATGATGCAGTGATGACCCTGTGATGACTATGCGATGATGATGTGATGATGCTGTGATTATGCAGCTATGATGCTGTGATGATGCAGTGATTCTGAAGTAATGATGCTGTGATGGTGCTGTGATGATGCAGTGATGATGCAGTGATGACGATATGATGATGCAGTGATTATGCAGTGATGATGCTGTGATGATGCATTGTTGACGTTGTGATGACGCTGTATTGATACTGTGAGGATGCTGTGATGATGCAGTGATTATGCAGTGATGATGCTGTGATGACTCTGTGATGATGTTGTGATGATGCTGTGATGATGCTCTGATGATGCTGTGATGATGCAGTGATGATGCTGTGATGATGCAGTGATGATGCATTGATGATGTAGTGATGACGCTGTGATGATACTGTGATTATGCTGAGATGATGCTGTGATGATGTGATGATGCAGTGATGATTCACTGAGTAAGAAGTGATTATGTAGTGATGACGCTCTGATGACGCAGTGATGATGTTGTGATGATGTTGTGATAATGCAGTGATGATGCTGTGATGACACTGTAATGACGCTGTCGTGATGCTGTGATGACGTAGTCATGGTGTTGTAATGATGCTGTTATGACACTGTGATTGTGCAGTGATGATGCTATGATGATGCTGTGATGATACAGTGATGACAATTTGATGATGTAGTGATGATGCTGTGATGACTCTATGATTATGCAGCTATGATGCTATGATGATGATGTGAGGATGAAGTGATTATGCATTTTTGATGCTGTGATGACGCTGTCATGATGCTGTGATGAAGCTGCGATGATGCAGTGATTATGCAGTTAGGACGCTTTGATGACACTGTGATGATGCATTTATGACACTGTAATGACGCTGTGATGATGTTGTGATGATGCAGTGAATAAGCAGTAATGATACTGTGATGATGCTGAGATGATGCTGTGATAACGCAGTGATGATGCTGTGATGACGCTTTGATGATGTTGTGATTATGATGTGATGCAGTGATGATTTTTTGATGATGCAGTTTAGATGCAGTGACGATGCAGTTATGACGCGGTGATGATGCTGTGATGATGCTTTGATGATTTTGTTATGTTGTTGTGATGATGCAGTTATGATGATATGACGATGCTGTAACGATGCCGTGATGATGCAGTGATGATGCTGTGATGATGCTGTGATGATGCAGTAATGATGCTGTGATGATGCATGATGATGCTACGATGATGTTGTGATGACGCTGTGATGATGATGTGATGATGCTGCAATGATGCTGTGATGATTCTGTGATGATGTTGTGATGATGCTGTGATGACGCTGCGATAACACAGTGATGATGTGGTGATGCAGTAATGATGCTGTGACGACGCACTGATTCTGCTCTGATGATGCTGTAATGATGCAGTCATGATGCAATAATGATGATGCTGTGATGATGCAGTGATGATGTTGTTATGACGCTGTGATGAAGCTGTGATAATATTATGATGATGCTATGATGACATAGCGATGATGCTGTGAAGATTCTTTGATGACGATGTGATGACAATGTGATGATGCTCTGATGATGCTGTTATGACGCTGTGATGATGCTGTGATGGTTCTTTGATGATGCAGTGTTTATGCAGTTATGACGCTGTGATGACGCTGTGATGATGCTTTGATCATGCTGTTATGATGCAGTTATTATGACGCCATGATGTTGTGACAATGCAGTGATGATGCGGTGATGACGCTGTGATGATGCAGTGATGATGCAGTAATGACGCTGTGATGATTTTGTGATGATGCTCTGATGACGCAGTGATGATGCTGTGATGATGTAGTGATGATGCTGTGAAGACGCTCTCATGACACTGTCGTGAAGCTGTGATGATGATGTCGTGATGCTGTGATGATGCTGTGATGACGCTGTGATAACGCTGTGATGACACTGTGATGATGCTCTATTGATGCTGTGATGATGCAGTAATAACGCTGTGATGACGCTCTTATAATTTTGTGATGATGCTGTGATGATACTGTGGTGATGCAGTGATGATGCAGTGATGACGCTGTGATGAGTCTCTGATGATGCTGAGATGACGCTGTGATGATGCAGTGATGACGCTGTGATGACACTATCGTGATTCTGTGATGATGATGTGATGATGCAGTAATGATGCTGTGATGATGCACTGATGATACTGTGATGACGTTGTGATAATGCAATGATTAGGCAGTAATGATGCTGTGATGATGCTGAGATGACACTGTGATGATGCAGTAATGGTGCAGTGATGATGCAGTTATGACACCGTGATAATGCTGTGATGCCGCAGTGAGTAAACAGTAATGATTCTGTGATGATGCAGTGATGATGATGTGATGATGCTGCGATGATGCTGTGATGCTGCAGTGATGAAGCTGTGATGATTTTGTGATGATGCAGTTTAGATGCAGTGACGATGCAGTTATGACGCTGTGATGACGCGGTGATGATGCTGTGACGATGCTTTGATGGTTTTGTTATGTTGTTGTGATGATGCAGTTATGATGATATTACAATGCCGTAACGATGCCGTGATGATGCTGTGATGATGCTGTGATGATGCAGTGATGACGCTGCGGTGATGCTGTGATGATGCTGTGATGATACAGTCATGATGTTACGATGACGCTGTGATGATGCTGTAATGATGTTGTGATGATGCTGTCGTTACGCTATGATGATTCTGTGATTATGTAGCTAAAATGCTGTGATGATGATGTGATGATGTAGTGATGATGCAGTGGTGATGCTCTGATGACGATGCAAAGATGCTGTGATGATGCAGTAATGATGCTGTGATGATTCTGTGATGATGCTGTGATTATGCTGAGATTATGCTCAGATTATGCTCTGATGATGCAGTGATGGTACAGTGATGATTCAGTGAGGAGTCAGTGATGATGATGTGATTACGATGCGGAGATGCTGTGATCATGCAGTAAGGATGCAATGATGATGCTGTGATGACACTGTGATTATGTTGTGTTGATACTTGTAATGATGTTTTGATGACGATGTGATGATGCTGTGATGATGCAGTGATTATGCAGTGATGATGCTGTGATGATGTGGTGATGATGCAGTGATTATGCAGTGATGATGCTGTGATGATGCAGTGATGATGCTGTGATGATATTGTGATGATGATATGAAGATGCTATGATGATTCAGTGATGATTCTGTGATGATGCATTTACGATACTGTGATGACGCTGTGATGATGTTGTTATGATGGTGTGATGATGCTGTGATGATATTTTGATGATACTGTGACAATGATGTGATGATGCAGCAATGATGCAGTGTTGATGATGTGATGATGCGGTGATGATGCAGTGATTATGCAGTGATGATACTGTGATGATGCATTGGTGGTGCTGTGATGATGCTTGGATGATGCTTGGATGATTCAGTGATGATTCTGTGATGACACTGTGATGATGTGATGATGCAGTGAATATACTGTGATGACACTATGATGATGCAGTGATTATGCAGAAATGATTCTGTGATGATGCTGAGATGATGTTGTTATGATGCAGTGATGATGCTTTGATGACGCTGTCGTGATGGTGAGATGACGCTGTCGTGATGCTTTGATGATGCTGTGATGACACTGTGATGATGCAGTGATGATACTGTGATGACGCTGTGAAAATGCAATGATTATGCAGAAATGATTCTGTGATGATGCTGAGATGATGCTGTGATGATGCAGTGAGTAAGCAGTGATGATGCAGTAATGATGCCATGATGATGCTGAGATGATGCTGTGATGTTGCAGTGATGGTGCAGTGATGATTCAGTGAGGACACTGTGATGATGCTGTGATTACAATCTGATGACGTAGTGATGATGCTGTGATGACCTTATGATGATGCTGTGATGATTCTGTGATGATGCTGTGATTATGCTGCTATGATGCAGTCATGATGCAGTGATGATGCTGAGATGACACTGATGATGCTGTGATAATGACGTGATGATGCTGTGATGATGTATTGATGACAGTGAAGATGCTATAATGATGATGTGATGATGCAGTGATGATGCTGTGATAATGTTCTGATGATGAAGCTATGATGTTATGATGCAGTGATGACACTGTCATGACGCTGTGATGATGCAGTGAGTAAGCAGTAATGATGCTGTGATGATGCTGAGATGATGATGTGATGATGCAGTGGTGATGCTCTGATGACGATGCAAAGATGCTGTGATGATGCAGTAATGATGCTGTGATGATGCTGTGATGATTTGGTGATGATGCTGTGATGACAGTTTGATGACGTTGTTATGATGCTGTGATGACACTGAAAACGTTGTGATGATGATGTGATAATGCTGTGATGATGGAGTGATGATGTATTTATGACATTGTGATTATGCCGAGATGATGCTTTGATGATGCAGTTATGATGCTGTGATGATGATGCACTCATGATGCAGTGAGGATGCAGTGATGATGCTGTGATGATGCTCTGATGATGACGAAGTGATGATGCTGTGATGATGTAGTGATGACGCTGTGATGATATTGTGATGATGATGTGATGATGCTGTGATTATGCGGAGATTATGCAGTGATTATGCAGTGATGATGCTGTCATGACAGTGTGATGATGCTGTGATGATGCTGCGATGTTGCTGTGAGGATGCTGTGATGATGCAGTGATTCTGAAGTAATGATGCTGTGATGGTGCTGTGATGATGCAGTGATGATGCAGTGATGATATGATGATGCAGTGATTATGCTGTAATAATTCTGTGACTATACTGAGATGATGCTGTAATGATGCATTGATGACGCTGTGATGACGCTGTGTTGATGCTGTGAGGATGCTGTGATGATGCAGTGATTATGCAGTGATGATGCTGACATGAAACTGATGATGTTGTGATGATGATGTGATGATGCTATGATGATGCAGTGAGTAAGCAGTAATGATGCTGAGATGATGATGTGATGATGCTGTGATGATGCTCTGATGATGCTGTGATGACGCAGTGATGATTCTGTGATGATGCAGTGATGATGTAGTGATGATGCTGTGATGATACTGTGATAATGCTGTGATGATGCTGTGATGATGCTCTGATGATGCTGTGATGACGCAGTGATGATTCTGTGATGATGCAGTGATGATGTAGTGATGACGCTGTGATGATACTGTGATTATGCTGTGATGATGCTGTGATTATGCGGTGATTATGCAGTGATGATGCTGTCATGACACTGTGATGATGATGCGATGATGCTGTGATGATGCTGCGATGTTGCTGTGAGGATGCTGTGATGATGCAGTGATTCTGAAGTAATGATGCTGTGATGGTGCTGTGATGATGCAGTGATGATGCAGTGATGATATGATGATGCAGTGATTATGCTGTAATAATTCTGTGACTATACTGAGATGATGCTGTAATGATGCATTGATGACGCTGTGATGACGCTGTGTTGATGCTGTGATGACGCTGTGTTGATGCTGTGAGGATGCTGTGATGATGCAGTGATTATGCAGTGATGGTGCTGACATGAAACTGATGATGTTGTGATGATGACGTGATGATGCTCTGATGATGCTGTGATGACGCAGTGATGATTCTGTGATGATGATGTGATGATGCTGTGATGATGCTCTGATGATGCTGTGATGACGCAGTGATGATTCTGTGATGATGCAGTGATGATGTAGTGATGATGCTGTGATGATACTGTGATGATGGTGTGATGATGCTGTGATGATGCTCTGATAATGCTGTGATGATGCAGTGATGATTCTGTGATGATGCAGTGATGATGTAGTGATGACGCTGTGATGATACTGTGATTATGCTGTGATGATGCTGTGATTATGCGGTGATTATGCAGTGATGATGCTGTCATGACACTGTGATGATGATGCGATGATGCTGTGATGATGCTGCGATGTTGCTGTGAGGATGCTGTGATGATGCAGTGATTCTGCAGTAATGATGCTGTGATGATGCTGTGATGATGCAGTGATGACGCTGTGATGACTATGCGATGGTGATGTGATGATGCTGTGATTATGCTGTGATGATGCTGTGATGATGCAGTGATTCTGCAGTAATGATGCTGTGATGGTGCTGTGATGATGCAGTGATGACGATATGATGATGCAGTGATTATGCAGTGATTATGCTGTGACTATACTGAGATGATGCTGTAATGATGCATTGTTGACGCTGTGATGACGCTGTATTGATGCTGTGAGGATGCTGTGATGATGCAGTAATTATGCAGTGATGATGCTGTGATGACTCTGTGATGATGTTGTGATGATGCTGTGATGATGCTCTGATGATGCTGTGATGATGCAGTGATGATGCTGTGATGATGCAGTGATGATGCATTGATGATGTAGTGATGACGCTGTGATGATACTGTGATTATGCTGAGATGATGCTGTGATGATGTGATGATGCAGTGATGATTCACTGAGTAAGAAGTGATTATGTAGTGATGACGCTCTGATGACGCAGTGATGATGTTGTGATGATGTTGTGATAATGCAGTGATTTTGCTGTGATGACACTGTAATGACTCTGTCGTGATGCTGTGATGACGTAGTCATGGTGTTGTAATGATGCTGTAATGACACTGTGATTATGCAGTGATGATGTTATGATGATGCTGTGATGATACAGTGATGACAATTTGATGATGTAGTGATGATGCTGTGATGACTCTATGATTATGCAGCTATGATGCTATGATGATGATGTGAGGATGAAGTGATTATGCATTTTTGATGCTGTGATGACGCTGTCATGATGCTGTGATGAAGCTGCGATGATGCAGTGATTATGCAGTTAGGACGCTTTGATGACACTGTGATGATGCATTTATGACACTGTAATGACGCTGTGATGATGTTGTGATGATGCAGTGAATAAGCAGTAATGATACTGTGATGATGCTGAGATGATGCTGTGATAACGCAGTGATGATGCTGTGATGACGCTTTGATGATGTTGTGATTATGATGTGATGCAGTGATGATTTTTTGATGATGCAGTTTAGATGCAGTGACGATGCAGTTATGACGCTGTGATGACGCGGTGATGATGCTGTGATGATGCTTTGATGATTTTGTTATGTTGTTGTGATGATGCAGTTATGATGATATGACGATGCTGTAACGATGCCGTGATGATGCAGTGATGATGCTGTGATGATGCTGTGATGATGCAGTAATGATGCTGTGATGATGCATGATGATGCTACGATGATGTTGTGATGACGCTGTGAAAATGATGTGATGATGCTGCAATGATGATGTGATGATGCTGCGATGATTCTGTGATGAGGCTGTGATGACGCTGCGATGATTCTGTGATGATGCTGTGATGACGCTGCGATAACACAGTGATGATGTGGTGATGCAGTAATGATGCTGTGACGACGCACTGATTCTGCTCTGATGATGCTGTAATGATGCAGTCATGATGCAATAATGATGATGCTGTGATGATGCAGTGATGATGTTGTTATGACGCTGTGATGAAGCTGTGATAATATTATGATGATGCTATGATGACATAGCGATGATGCTGTGAAGATTCTTTGATGACGATGTGATGACGATGTGATGATGCTCTGATGATGCTGTTATGACGCTGTGATGATGCTGTGATGGTTCTTTGATGATGCAGTGTTTATGCAGTTATGACGCTGTGATGACGCTGTGATGATGCTTTGATCATGCTGTTATGATGCAGTTATTATGACGCCATGATGTTGTGACAACGCAGTGATGATGCGGTGATGACGCTGTGATGATGCAGTGATGATGCAGTAATGACGCTGTGATGATTTTGTGATGATGCTCTGATGACGCAGTGATGATGCTGTGATGATGTAGTGATGATGTTGTGAAGACGCTCTCAAGACACTGTCGTGACGCTGTGATGATGATGTCGTGATGCTGTGATGACGCTGTGATAACGCTGTGATGACGCTGTGATGATGCTCTATTGATGCTGTGATGATGCAGTAATAACGCTGTGATGACGCTCTTATAATTTTGTGATGATGCTGTGCTGATACTGTGGTGATGCAGTGATGATGCAGTGATGACGCTGTGATGAGTCTCTGATGATGCTGAGATGACGCTGTGATGATGCAGTGATGACGCTGTGATGACACTATCGTGATTCTGTGATGATGATGTGATGATGCAGTAATGATGCTGTGATGATGCACTGATGATACTGTGATGACGTTGTGATAATGCAATGATTAGGCAGTAATGATGCTGTGATGATGCTGAGATGACACTGTGATGATGCAGTAATGGTGCAGTGATGATGCAGTTATGACACCGTGATAATGCTGTGATGCCGCAGTGAGTAAACAGTAATGATTCTGTGATGATGCAGTGATGATGATGTGATGATGCTGCGATGATGCTTTGATGATGCTGTGATGCTGCAGTGATGAAGCTGTGATGATTTTGTGATGATGCAGTTTAGATGCAGTGACGATGCAGTTATGACGCTGTGATGACGCGGTGATGATGCTGTGACGATGCTTTGATGATTTTGTTATGTTGTTGTGATGATGCAGTTATGATGATATGACGATGCTGTAACGATGCCGTGATGATGCTGTGATGATGCTGTGATGATGCAGTGATGACGCTGCGGTGATGCTGTGATGATGCTGTGATGATACAGTCATGATGTTACGATGACGCTGTGATGATGCTGTAATGATGTTGTGATGATGCTGTCATTACGCTATGATGATTCTGTGATTATGTAGCTAAAATGCTGTGATGATGATGTGATGATGTAGTGATGATGCAGTGGTGATGCTCTGATGACGATGCAAAGATGCTGTGATGATGCAGTAATGATGCTGTGATGATTCTGTGATGATGCTGTGATTATGCTGAGATTATGCTCAGATTATGCTCTGATGATGCAGTGATGGTACAGTGATGATTCAGTGAGGAGTCTGATGATGATGTGATTACGATGCGGAGATGCTGTGATCATGCAGTAAGGATGCAATGATGATGCTGTGATGACACTGTGATTATGTTGTGTTGATACTTGTAATGATGTTTTGATGACGATGTGATGATGCTGTGATGATGCAGTGATTATGCAGTGATGATGCTGTGATGATGTGGTGATGATGCAGTGATTATGCAGTGATGATGCTGTGATGATGCAGTGATGATGCTGTGATGATGCTGTGATGATGATATGAAGATGCTATGATGATTCAGTGATGATTCTGTGATGATGCATTTACGATACTGTGATGACGCTGTGATGATGTTGTTATGATGGTGTGATGATGCTGTGATGATATTTTGATGATACTGTGACAATGATGTGATGATGCAGCAATGATGCAGTGTTGATGATGTGATGATGCGGTGATGATGCAGTGATTATGCAGTGATGATACTGTGATGATGCATTGGTGGTGCTGTGATGATGCTTGGATGATGCTTGGATGATTCAGTGATGATTCTGTGATGACACTGTGATGATGTGATGATGCAGTGAATATACTGTGATGACACTATGATGATGCAGTGATTATGCAGAAATGATTCTGTGATGATGCTGAGATGATGTTGTTATGATGCAGTGATGATGCTTTGATGACGCTGTCGTGATGGTGAGATGACGCTGTCGTGATGCTTTGATGATGCTGTGATGACACTGTGATGATGCAGTGATGATACTGTGATGACGCTGTGAAAATGCAATGATTATGCAGAAATGATTCTGTGATGATGCTGAGATGATGCTGTGATGATGCAGTGAGTAAGCAGTGATGATGCAGTAATGATGCCATGATGATGCTGAGATGATGCTGTGATGTTGCAGTGATGGTGCAGTGATGATTCAGTGAGGACACTGTGATGATGCTGTGATTACAATCTGATGACGTAGTGATGATGCTGTGATGACCTTATGATGATGCTGTGATGATTCTGTGATGATGCTGTGATTATGCTGCTATGATGCAGTCATGATGCAGTGATGATGCTGAGATGACACTGATGATGCTGTGATAATGATGTGATGATGCTGTGATGATGTATTGATGACAGTGAAGATGCTATAATGATGATGTGATGATGCAGTGATGATGCTGTGATAATGTTCTGATGATGAAGCTATGATGTTATGATGCAGTGATGACACTGTCATGACGCTGTGATGATGCAGTGAGTAAGCAGTAATGATGCTGTGATGATGCTGAGATGATGATGTGATGATGCAGTGGTGATGCTCTGATGACGATGCAAAGATGCTGTGATGATGCAGTAATGATGCTGTGATGATTCTGTGATGATTTGGTGATGATGCTGTGATGACAGTTTGATGACGTTGTTATGATGCTGTGATGACACTGAAAACGTTGTGATGATGATGTGATAATGCTGTGATGATGGAGTGATGATGTATTTATGACATTGTGATTATGCCGAGATGATGCTTTGATGATGCAGTTATGATGCTGTGATGATGATGCACTCATGATGCAGTGAGGATGCAGTGATGATGCTGTGATGATGCTCTGATGATGACGAAGTGATGATACTGTGATGATGTAGTGATGATGCAGTGATGTGTAGTGATGACGCTGTGATGATATTGTGATGATGATGTGATGATGCTGTGATTATGCGGAGATTATGCAGTGATTATGCAGTGATGATGCTGTCATGACAGTGTGATGATGCTGTGATGATGCTGCGATGTTGCTGTGAGGATGCTGTGATGATGCAGTGATTCTGAAGTAATGATGCTGTGATGGTGCTGTGATGATGCAGTGATGATGCAGTGATGATGCAGTGATGATATGATGATGCAGTGATTATGCTGTAATAATTCTGTGACTATACTGAGATGATGCTGTAATGATGCATTGATGACGCTGTGATGACGCTGTGTTGATGCTGTGAGGATGCTGTGATGATGCAGTGATTATGCAGTGATGATGCTGACATGAAACTGATGATGTTGTGATGATGCTGTGATGATGCTCTGATGATGCTGTGATGATGCAGTGATGATTCTGTGATGATGCAGTGATGATGTAGTGATGACGCTGTGATGATACTGTGATTATGCTGAGATGATGCAGTGATGATGTGATGATGCAGTGATGATTCACTGAGTAAGAAGTGATTATGTAGTGATGACGCTCTGATGACGCAGTGATGATGTTGTGATGATGTTGTGATAATGCAGTGATGATGCTGTGATGACACTGTAATGACGCTGTCGTGATGCTGTGATGACGTAGTCATGGTGTTGTAATGATGCTGTTATGACACTGTGATTATGCAGTGATGATGCTATGATGATGCTGTGATGATACAGTGATGACAATTTGATGATGTAGTGATGATGCTGTGATGACTCTATGATTATGCAGCTATGATGCTATGATGATGATGTGAGGATGAAGTGATTATGCATTTTTGATGCTGTGATGACGCTGTCATGATGCTGTGATGAAGCTGCGATGATGCAGTGATTATGCAGTTAGGACGCTTTGATGACACTGTGATGATGCATTTATGACACTGTAATGACGCTGTGATGATGTTGTGATGATGCAGTGAATAAGCAGTAATGATACTGTGATGATGCTGAGATGATGCTGTGATAACGCAGTGATGATGCTGTGATGACGCTTTGATGATGTTGTGATTATGATGTGATGCAGTGATGATTTTTTGATGATGCAGTTTAGATGCAGTGACGATGCAGTTATGACGCTGTGATGACGCGGTGATGATGCTGTGATGATGCTTTGATGATTTTGTTATGTTGTTGTGATGATGCAGTTATGATGATATGACGATGCTGTAACGATGCCGTGATGATGCAGTGATGATGCTGTGATTATTCAGTGATGATGCAGTGATGATGCTGTGATGATGCTGTGATGATGCAGTAATGATGCTGTGATGATGCATGATGATGCTACGATGATGTTGTGATGACGCTGTGATGACGCTGCGATAACACAGTGATGATGTGGTGATGCAGTAATAATGCTGTGACGACGCACTGATTCTGCTCTGATGATGCTGTAATGATGCAGTCATGATGCAATAATGATGATGCTGTGATGATGCAGTGATGATGTTGTTATGACGCTGTGATGAAGCTGTGATAATATTATGATGATGCTATGATAACATAGCGATGATGCTGTGAAGATTCTTTGATGACGGTGTGATGACGATGTGATGATGCTCTGATGATGCTGTTATGACGCTGTGATGATGCTGTGATGGTTCTTTGATGATGCAGTGTTTATGCAGTTATGACGCTGTGATGACGCTGTGATGATGCTTTGATCATGCTGTTATGATGCAGTTATTATGACGCCATGATGTTGTGACAATGCAGTGATGATGCGGTGATGACGCTGTGATGATGCAGTGATGATGCAGTAATGACGCTGTGATGATTTTGTGATGATGCTCTGATGACGCAGTGATGATGCTGTGATGATGTAGTGATGATGCTGTGAAGACGCTCTCATGACACTGTCGTGAAGCTGTGATGATGATGTCGTGATGCTGTGATGATGCTGTGATGACGCTGTGATAACGCTGTGATGACGCTGTGATGATGCTCTATTGATGCTGTGATGATGCAGTAATAACGCTGTGATGACGCTCTTATAATTTTGTGATGATGCTGTGATGATACTGTGGTGATGCAGTGATGATGCAGTGATGACGCTGTGATGAGTCTCTGATGATGCTGAGATGACGCTGTGATGATGCAGTGATGACGCTGTGATGACACTATCGTGATTCTGTGATGATGATGTGATGATGCAGTAATGATGCTGTGATGATGCACTGATGATACTGTGATGACGTTGTGATAATGCAATGATTAGGCAGTAATGATGCTGTGATGATGCTGAGATGACACTGTGATGATGCAGTAATGGTGCAGTGATGATGCAGTTATGACACCGTGATAATGCTGTGATGCCGCAGTGAGTAAACAGTAATGATTCTGTGATGATGCAGTGATGATGATGTGATGATGCTGCGATGATGCTTTGATGATGCTGTGATGCTGCAGTGATGAAGCTGTGATGATTTTGTGATTAGATGCAGTGACGATGCAGTTATGACGCTGTGATGACGCGGTGATGATGCTGTGACGATGCTTTGATGATTTTGTTATGTTGTTGTGATGATGCAGTTATGATGATATGACGATGCTGTAACGATGCCGTGATGATGCTGTGATGATGCTGTGATGATGCAGTGATGACGCTGCGGCGATGCTGTGATGATGCTGTGATGATACAGTCATGATGTTACGATGACGCTGTGATGATGCTGTAATGATGTTGTGATGATGCTGTCGTTACGCTATGATGATTCTGTGATTATGTAGCTAAAATGCTGTGATGATGATGTGATGATGTAGTGATGATGCAGTGGTGATGCTCTGATGACGATGCAAAGATGCTGTGATGATGCAGTAATGATGCTGTGATGATTCTGTGATGATGCTGTGATTATGCTGAGATTATGCTCAGATTATGCTCTGATGATGCAGTGATGGTACAGTGATGATTCAGTGAGGAGTCAGTGATGATGATGTGATTACGATGCGGAGATGCTGTGATCATGCAGTAAGGATGCAATGATGATGCTGTGATGACACTGTGATTATGTTGTGTTGATACTTGTAATGATGTTTTGATGACAATGTGATGATGCTGTGATGATGCAGTGATTATGCAGTGATGATGCTGTGATGATGTGGTGATGATGCAGTGATTATGCAGTGATGATGCTGTGATGATGCAGTGATGATGCTGTGATGATATTGTGATGATGATATGAAGATGCTATGATGATTCAGTGATGATTCTGTGATGATGCATTTACGATACTGTGATGACGCTGTGATGATGTTGTTATGATGGTGTGATGATGCTGTGATGATATTTTGATGATACTGTGACAATGATGTGATGATGCAGCAATGAAGCAGTGTTGATGATGTGATGATGCGGTGATGATGCAGTGATTATGCAGTGATGATACTGTGATGATGCATTGGTGGTGCTGTGATGATGCTTGGATGATGCTTGGATGATTCAGTGATGATTCTGTGATGACACTGTGATGATGTGATGATGCAGTGAATATACTGTGATGACACTATGATGATGCAGTGATTATGCAGAAATGATTCTGTGATGATGCTGAGATGATGTTGTTATGATGCAGTGATGATGCTTTGATGACGCTGTCGTGATGGTGAGATGACGCTGTCGTGATGCTTTGATGATGCTGTGATGACACTGTGATGATGCAGTGATGATACTGTGATGACGCTGTGAAAATGCAATGATTATGCAGAAATGATTCTGTGATGATGCTGAGATGATGCTGTGATGATGCAGTGAGTAAGCAGTGATGATGCAGTAATGATGCCATGATGATGCTGAGATGATGCTGTGATGGTGCAGTGATGATTCAGTGAGGACACTGTGATGATGCTGTGATTACAATTTGATGACGTAGTGATGATGCTGTGATGACCTTATGATGATGCTGTGATGATTCTGTGATGATGCTGTGATTATGCTGCTATGATGCAGTCATGATGCAGTGATGATGCTGAGATGACACTGATGATGCTGTGATAATGATGTGATGATGCTGTGATGATGTATTGATGACAGTGAAGATGCTATAATGATGATGTGATGATGCAGTGATGATGCTGTGATAATGTTCTGATGATGAAGCTATGATGTTATGATGCAGTGATGACACTGTCATGACGCTGTGATGATGCAGTGAGTAAGCAGTAATGATGCTGTGATGATGCTGAGATGATGATGTGATGATGCAGTGGTGATGCTCTGATGACGATGCAAAGATGCTGTGATGATGCAGTAATGATGCTGTGATGATTCTGTGATGATTTGGTGATGATGCTGTGATGACAGTTTGATGACGTTGTTATGATGCTGTGATGACACTGAAAACGTTGTGATGATGATGTGATAATGCTGTGATGATGGAGTGATGATGTATTTATGACATTGTGATTATGCCGAGATGATGCTTTGATGATGCAGTTATGATGCTGTGATGATGATGCACTCATGATGCAGTGAGGATGCAGTGATGATGCTGTGATGATGCTCTGATGATGACGAAGTGATGATGCTGTGATGATGTAGTGATGATGCAGTGATGTGTAGTGATGACGCTGTGATGATATTGTGATGATGATGTGATGATGCTGTGATTATGCGGAGATTATGCAGTGATTATGCAGTGATGATGCTGTCATGACAGTGTGATGATGCTGTGATGATGCTGCGATGTTGCTGTGAGGATGCTGTGATGATGCAGTGATTCTGAAGTAATGATGCTGTGATGGTGCTGTGATGATGCAGTGATGATGCAGTGATGATGCAGTGATGATATGATGATGCAGTGATTATGCTGTAATAATTCTGTGACTATACTGAGATGATGCTGTAATGATGCATTGATGACGCTGTGATGACGCTGTGTTGATGCTGTGAGGATGCTGTGATGATGCAGTGATTATGCAGTGATGATGCTGACATGAAACTGATGATGTTGTGATGATGATGTGATGATGCTATGATGATGCAGTGAGTAAGCAGTAATGATGCTGAGATGATGATGTGATGATGCTGTGATGATGCTCTGATGATGCTGTGATGATGCTCTGATGATGCTGTGATGACGCAGTGATGATGCAGTGATGATGTAGTGATGACGCTGTGATGATACTGTGATTATGCTGTGATGATGCTGTGATTATGCGGTGATTATGCAGTGATGATGCTGTCATGACACTGTGATGATGTTGTGATGATGATGCGATGATGCTGTGATGATGCTGCGATGTTGCTGTGAGGATTCTGTGATGATGCAGTGATTCTGCAGTAATGATGCTGTGATGATGCTGTGATGATGCAGTGATGACGCTGTGATGACTATGCGATGATGATGTGATGATGCTGTGATTATGCAGCTATGATGCTGTGATGATGCAGTGATTCTGCAGTAATGATGCTGTGATGATGCAGTAATTATGCAGTGATGATGCTGTGATGACTCTGTGATGATGTTGTGATGATGCTGTGATGATGCTCTGATGATGCTGTGATGATGCAGTGATGATGCTGTGATGATGCAGTGATGATGCATTGATGATGTAGTGATGACGCTGTGATGATACTGTGATTATGCTGAGATGATGCTGTGATGATGTGATGATGCAGTGATGATTCACTGAGTAAGAAGTGATTATGTAGTGATGACGCTCTGATGACGCAGTGATGATGTTGTGATGATGTTGTGATAATGCAGTGATTTTGCTGTGATGACACTGTAATGACTCTGTCGTGATGCTGTGATGACGTAGTCATGGTGTTGTAATGATGCTGTAATGACACTGTGATTATGCAGTGATGATGTTATGATGATGCTGTGATGATACAGTGATGACAATTTGATGATGTAGTGATGATGCTGTGATGACTCTATGATTATGCAGCTATGATGCTATGATGATGATGTGAGGATGAAGTGATTATGCATTTTTGATGCTGTGATGACGCTGTCATGATGCTGTGATGAAGCTGCGATGATGCAGTGATTATGCAGTTAGGACGCTTTGATGACACTGTGATGATGCATTTATGACACTGTAATGACGCTGTGATGATGTTGTGATGATGCAGTGAATAAGCAGTAATGATACTGTGATGATGCTGAGATGATGCTGTGATAACGCAGTGATGATGCTGTGATGACGCTTTGATGATGTTGTGATTATGATGTGATGCAGTGATGATTTTTTGATGATGCAGTTTAGATGCAGTGACGATGCAGTTATGACGCTGTGATGACGCGGTGATGATGCTGTGATGATGCTTTGATGATTTTGTTATGTTGTTGTGATGATGCAGTTATGATGATATGACGATGCTGTAACGATGCCGTGATGATGCAGTGATGATGCTGTGATTATTCAGTGATGATGCAGTGATGATGCAGTGATGATGCTGTGATGATGCAGTAATGATGCTGTGATGATGCATGATGATGCTACGATGATGTTGTGATGACGCTGTGATGACGCTGCGATAACACAGTGATGATGTGGTGATGCAGTAATAATGCTGTGACGACGCACTGATTCTGCTCTGATGATGCTGTAATGATGCAGTCATGATGCAATAATGATGATGCTGTGATGATGCAGTGATGATGTTGTTATGACGCTGTGATGAAGCTGTGATAATATTATGATGATGCTATGATAACATAGCGATGATGCTGTGAAGATTCTTTGATGACGGTGTGATGACGATGTGATGATGCTCTGATGATGCTGTTATGACGCTGTGATGATGCTGTGATGGTTCTTTGATGATGCAGTGTTTATGCAGTTATGACGCTGTGATGACGCTGTGATGATGCTTTGATCATGCTGTTATGATGCAGTTATTATGACGCCATGATGTTGTGACAATGCAGTGATGATGCGGTGATGACGCTGTGATGATGCAGTGATGATGCAGTAATGACGCTGTGATGATTTTGTGATGATGCTCTGATGACGCAGTGATGATGCTGTGATGATGTAGTGATGATGCTGTGAAGACGCTCTCATGACACTGTCGTGAAGCTGTGATGATGATGTCGTGATGCTGTGATGATGCTGTGATGACGCTGTGATAACGCTGTGATGACGCTGTGATGATGCTCTATTGATGCTGTGATGATGCAGTAATAACGCTGTGATGACGCTCTTATAATTTTGTGATGATGCTGTGATGATACTGTGGTGATGCAGTGATGATGCAGTGATGACGCTGTGATGAGTCTCTGATGATGCTGAGATGACGCTGTGATGATGCAGTGATGACGCTGTGATGACACTATCGTGATTCTGTGATGATGATGTGATGATGCAGTAATGATGCTGTGATGATGCACTGATGATACTGTGATGACGTTGTGATAATGCAATGATTAGGCAGTAATGATGCTGTGATGATGATGAGATGACACTGTGATGATGCAGTAATGGTGCAGTGATGATGCACTTATGACACCGTGATAATGCTGTGATGCCGCAGTGAGTAAACAGTAATGATTCTGTGATGATGCAGTGATGATGATGTGATGATGCTGCGATGATGCTTTGATGATGCTGTGATGCTGCAGTGATGAAGCTGTGATGATTTTGTGATTAGATGCAGTGACGATGCAGTTATGACGCTGTGATGACGCGGTGATGATGCTGTGACGATGCTTTGATGATTTTGTTATGTTGTTGTGATGATGCAGTTATGATGATATGACGATGCTGTAACGATGCCGTGATGATGCTGTGATGATGCTGTGATGA
This sequence comes from Clangula hyemalis, assembly GCA_963989345.1. Next base: position 392,511 of record CAXDIO010000207.1, read on the forward strand.
TGCAGTGATGACGCTGCGGTGATGCTGTGATGATGCTGTGATGATACAGTCATGATGTTACGATGACGCTGTGATGATGCTGTAATGATGTTGTGATGATGCTGTCGTTACGCTATGATGATTCTGTGATTATGTAGCTAAAATGCTGTGATGATGATGTGATGATGTAGTGATGATGCAGTGGTGATGCTCTGATGACGATGCAAAGATGCTGTGATGATGCAGTAATGATGCTGTGATGATTCTGTGATGATGCTGTGATTATGCTGAGATTATGCTCAGATTATGCTCTGATGATGCAGTGATGGTACAGTGATGATTCAGTGAGGAGTCAGTGATGATGATGTGATTACGATGCGGAGATGCTGTGATCATGCAGTAAGGATGCAATGATGATGCTGTGATGACACTGTGATTATGTTGTGTTGATACTTGTAATGATGTTTTGATGACAATGTGATGATGCTGTGATGATGCAGTGATTATGCAGTGATGATGCTGTGATGATGTGGTGATGATGCAGTGATTATGCAGTGATGATGCTGTGATGATGCAGTGATGATGCTGTGATGATATTGTGATGATGATATGAAGATGCTATGATGATTCAGTGATGATTCTGTGATGATGCATTTACGATACTGTGATGACGCTGTGATGATGTTGTTATGATGGTGTGATGATGCTGTGATGATATTTTGATGATACTGTGACAATGATGTGATGATGCAGCAATGAAGCAGTGTTGATGATGTGATGATGCGGTGATGATGCAGTGATTATGCAGTGATGATACTGTGATGATGCATTGGTGGTGCTGTGATGATGCTTGGATGATGCTTGGATGATTCAGTGATGATTCTGTGATGACACTGTGATGATGTGATGATGCAGTGAATATACTGTGATGACACTATGATGATGCAGTGATTATGCAGAAATGATTCTGTGATGATGTTGAGATGATGTTGTTATGATGCAGTGATGATGCTTTGATGACGCTGTCGTGATGGTGAGATGACGCTGTCGTGATGCTTTGATGATGCTGTGATGACACTGTGATGATGCAGTGATGATACTGTGATGACGCTGTGAAAATGCAATGATTATGCAGAAATGATTCTGTGATGATGCTGAGATGATGCTGTGATGATGCAGTGAGTAAGCAGTGATGATGCAGTAATGATGCCATGATGATGCTGAGATGATGCTGTGATGGTGCAGTGATGATTCAGTGAGGACACTGTGATGATGCTGTGATTACAATTTGATGACGTAGTGATGATGCTGTGATGACCTTATGATGATGCTGTGATGATTCTGTGATGATGCTGTGATTATGCTGCTATGATGCAGTCATGATGCAGTGATGATGCTGAGATGACACTGATGATGCTGTGATAATGATGTGATGATGCTGTGATGATGTATTGATGACAGTGAAGATGCTATAATGATGATGTGATGATGCTGTGATAATGTTCTGATGATGAAGCTATGATGTTATGATGCAGTGATGACACTGTCATGACGCTGTGATGATGCAGTGAGTAAGCAGTAATGATGCTGTGATGATGCTGAGATGATGATGTGATGATGCAGTGGTGATGCTCTGATGGCAATGCAAAGATGCTGTGATGATGCAGTAATGATGCTGTGATGATTCTGTGATGATTTGGTGATGATGCTGTGATGACAGTTTGATGACGTTGTTATGATGCTGTGATGACACTGAAAACGTTGTGATGATGATGTGATAATGCTGTGATGATGGAGTGATGATGTATTTATGACATTGTGATTATGCCGAGATGATGCTTTGATGATGCAGTTATGATGCTGTGATGATGATGCACTCATGATGCAGTGAGGATGCAGTGATGATGCTGTGATGATGCTCTGATGATGACGAAGTGATGATGCTGTGATGATGTAGTGATGATGCAGTGATGTGTAGTGATGACGCTGTGATGATATTGTGATGATGATGTGATGATGCTGTGATTATGCGGAGATTATGCAGTGATTATGCAGTGATGATGCTGTCATGACAGTGTGATGATGCTGTGATGATGCTGCGATGTTGCTGTGAGGATGCTGTGATGATGCAGTGATTCTGAAGTAATGATGCTGTGATGGTGCTGTGATGATGCAGTGATGATGCAGTGATGATGCAGTGATGATATGATGATGCAGTGATTATGCTGTAATAATTCTGTGACTATACTGAGATGATGCTGTAATGATGCATTGATGACGCTGTGATGACGCTGTGTTGATGCTGTGAGGATGCTGTGATGATGCAGTGATTATGCAGTGATGATGCTGACATGAAACTGATGATGTTGTGATGATGATGTGATGATGCTATGATGATGCAGTGAGTAAGCAGTAATGATGCTGAGATGATGATGTGATGATGCTGTGATGATGCTCTGATGATGCTGTGATGATGCTCTGATGATGCTGTGATGACGCAGTGATGATGCAGTGATGATGTAGTGATGACGCTGTGATGATACTGTGATTATGCTGTGATGATGCTGTGATTATGCGGTGATTATGCAGTGATGATGCTGTCATGACACTGTGATGATGTTGTGATGATGATGCGATGATGCTGTGATGATGCTGCGATGTTGCTGTGAGGATTCTGTGATGATGCAGTGATTCTGCAGTAATGATGCTGTGATGATGCTGTGATGATGCAGTGATGACGCTGTGATGACTATGCGATGATGATGTGATGATGCTGTGATTATGCAGCTATGATGCTGTGATGATGCAGTGATTCTGCAGTAATGATGCTGTGATGATGCAGTAATTATGCAGTGATGATGCTGTGATGACTCTGTGATGATGTTGTGATGATGCTGTGATGATGCTCTGATGATGCTGTGATGATGCAGTGATGATGCTGTGATGATGCAGTGATGATGCATTGATGATGTAGTGATGACGCTGTGATGATACTGTGATTATGCTGAGATGATGCTGTGATGATGTGATGATGCAGTGATGATTCACTGAGTAAGAAGTGATTATGTAGTGATGACGCTCTGATAACGCAGTGATGATGTTGTGATGATGTTGTGATAATGCAGTGATTTTGCTGTGATGACACTGTAATGACTCTGTCGTGATGCTGTGATGACGTAGTCATGGTGTTGTAATGATGCTGTAATGACACTGTGATTATGCAGTGATGATGTTATGATGATGCTGTGATGATACAGTGATGACAATTTGATGATGTAGTGATGATGCTGTGATGACTCTATGATTATGCAGCTATGATGCTATGATGATGATGTGAGGATGAAGTGATTATGCATTTTTGATGCTGTGATGACGCTGTCATGATGCTGTGATGAAGCTGCGATGATGCAGTGATTATGCAGTTAGGACGCTTTGATGACACTGTGATGATGCATTTATGACACTGTAATGACGCTGTGATGATGTTGTGATGATGCAGTGAATAAGCAGTAATGATACTGTGATGATGCTGAGATGATGCTGTGATAACGCAGTGATGATGCTGTGATGACGCTTTGATGATGTTGTGATTATGATGTGATGCAGTGATGATTTTTTGATGATGCAGTTTAGATGCAGTGACGATGCAGTTATGACGCTGTGATGACGCGGTGATGATGCTGTGATGATGCTTTGATGATTTTGTTATGTTGTTGTGATGATGCAGTTATGATGATATGACGATGCTGTAACGATGCCGTGATGATGCAGTGATGATGCTGTGATGATGCTGTGATGATGCAGTAATGATGCTGTGATGATGCATGATGATGCTACGATGATGTTGTGATGACGCTGTGATGATGATGTGATGATGCTGCAATGATGATGTGATGATGCTGCGATGATTCTGTGATGATGCTGTGATGACGCTGCGATAACACAGTGATGATGTGGTGATGCAGTAATGATGCTGTGACGACGCACTGATTCTGCTCTGATGATGCTGTAATGATGCAGTCATGATGCAATAATGATGATGCTGTGATGATGCAGTGATGATGTTGTTATGACGCTGTGATGAAGCTGTGATAATATTATGATGATGCTATGATGACATAGCGATGATGCTGTGAAGATTCTTTGATGACGATGTGATGACGATGTGATGATGCTCTGATGATGCTGTTATGACGCTGTGATGATGCTGTGATGGTTCTTTGATGATGCAGTGTTTATGCAGTTATGACGCTGTGATGACGCTGTGATGATGCTTTGATCATGCTGTTATGATGCAGTTATTATGACGCCATGATGTTGTGACAACGCAGTGATGATGCGGTGATGACGCTGTGATGATGCAGTGATGATGCAGTAATGACGCTGTGATGATTTTGTGATGATGCTCTGATGACGCAGTGATGATGCTGTGATGATGTAGTGATGATGCTGTGAAGACGCTCTCAAGACACTGTCGTGACGCTGTGATGATGATGTCGTGATGCTGTGATGACGCTGTGATAACGCTGTGATGACGCTGTGATGATGCTCTATTGATGCTGTGATGATGCAGTAATAACGCTGTGATGACGCTCTTATAATTTTGTGATGATGCTGTGCTGATACTGTGGTGATGCAGTGATGATGCAGTGATGACGCTGTGATGAGTCTCTGATGATGCTGAGATGACGCTGTGATGATGCAGTGATGACGCTGTGATGACACTATCGTGATTCTGTGATGATGATGTGATGATGCAGTAATGATGCTGTGATGATGCACTGATGATACTGTGATGACGTTGTGATAATGCAATGATTAGGCAGTAATGATGCTGTGATGATGCTGAGATGACACTGTGATGATGCAGTAATGGTGCAGTGATGATGCAGTTATGACACCATGATAATGCTGTGATGCCGCAGTGAGTAAACAGTAATGATTCTGTGATGATGCAGTGATGATGATGTGATGATGCTGCGATGATGCTTTGATGATGCTGTGATGCTGCAGTGATGAAGCTGTGATGATTTTGTGATGATGCAGTTTAGATGCAGTGACGATGCAGTTATGACGCTGTGATGACGCGGTGATGATGCTGTGACGATGCTTTGATGATTTTGTTATGTTGTTGTGATGATGCAGTTATGATGATATGACGATGCTGTAACGATGCCGTGATGATGCTGTGATGATGCAGTGATGACGCTGCGGTGATGCTGTGATGATGCTGTGATGATACAGTCATGATGTTACGATGACGCTGTGATGATGCTGTAATGATGTTGTGATGATGCTGTCGTTACGCTATGATGATTCTGTGATTATGTAGCTAAAATGCTGTGATGATGATGTGATGATGTAGTGATGATGCAGTGGTGATGCTCTGATGACGATGCAAAGATGCTGTGATGATGCAGTAATGATGCTGTGATGATTCTGTGATGATGCTGTGATTATGCTGAGATTATGCTCAGATTATGCTCTGATGATGCAGTGATGGTACAGTGATGATTCAGTGAGGAGTCAGTGATGATGATGTGATTACGATGCGGAGATGCTGTGATCATGCAGTAAGGATGCAATGATGATGCTGTGATGACACTGTGATTATGTTGTGTTGATACTTGTAATGATGTTTTGATGACAATGTGATGATGCTGTGATGATGCAGTGATTATGCAGTGATGATGCTGTGATGATGTGGTGATGATGCAGTGATTATGCAGTGATGATGCTGTGATGATGCAGTGATGATGCTGTGATGATATTGTGATGATGATATGAAGATGCTATGATGATTCAGTGATGATTCTGTGATGATGCATTTACGATACTGTGATGACGCTGTGATGATGTTGTTATGATGGTGTGATGATGCTGTGATGATATTTTGATGATACTGTGACAATGATGTGATGATGCAGCAATGATGCAGTGTTGATGATGTGATGATGCGGTGATGATGCAGTGATTATGCAGTGATGATACTGTGATGATGCATTGGTGGTGCTGTGATGATGCTTGGATGATTCAGTGATGATTCTGTGATGACACTGTGATGATGTGATGATGCAGTGAATATACTGTGATGACACTATGATGATGCAGTGATTATGCAGAAATGATTCTGTGATGATGCTGAGATGATGTTGTTATGATGCAGTGATGATGCTTTGATGACGCTGTCGTGATGGTGAGATGACGCTGTCGTGATGCTTTGATGATGCTGTGATGACACTGTGATGATGCAGTGATGATACTGTGATGACGCTGTGAAAATGCAATGATTATGCAGAAATGATTCTGTGATGATGCTGAGATGATGCTGTGATGATGCAGTGAGTAAGCAGTGATGATGCAGTAATGATGCCATGATGATGCTGAGATGATGCTGTGATGTTGCAGTGATGGTGCAGTGATGATTCAGTGAGGACACTGTGATGATGCTGTGATTACAATCTGATGACGTAGTGATGATGCTGTGATGACCTTATGATGATGCTGTGATGATTCTGTGATGATGCTGTGATTATGCTGCTATGATGCAGTCATGATGCAGTGATGATGCTGAGATGACACTGATGATGCTGTGATAATGATGTGATGATGCTGTGATGATGTATTGATGACAGTGAAGATGCTATAATGATGATGTGATGATGCAGTGATGATGCTGTGATAATGTTCTGATGATGAAGCTATGATGTTATGATGCAGTGATGACACTGTCATGACGCTGTGATGATGCAGTGAGTAAGCAGTAATGATGCTGTGATGATGCTGAGATGATGATGTGATGATGCAGTGGTGATGCTCTGATGACGATGCAAAGATGCTGTGATGATGCAGTAATGATGCTGTGATGATTCTGTGATGATTTGGTGATGATGCTGTGATGACAGTTTGATGAAGTTGTTATGATGCTGTGATGACACTGAAAACGTTGTGATGATGATGTGATAATGCTGTGATGATGGAGTGATGATGTATTTATGACATTGTGATTATGCCGAGATGATGCTTTGATGATGCAGTTATGATGCTGTGATGATGATGCACTCATGATGCAGTGAGGATGCAGTGATGATGCTGTGATGATGCTCTGATGATGACGAAGTGATGATGCTGTGATGATGTAGTGATGATGCAGTGATGTGTAGTGATGACGCTGTGATGATATTGTGATGATGATGTGATGATGCTGTGATTATGCGGAGATTATGCAGTGATTATGCAGTGATGATGCTGTCATGACAGTGTGATGATGCTGTGATGATGCTGCGATGTTGCTGTGAGGATGCTGTGATGATGCAGTGATTCTGAAGTAATGATGCTGTGATGGTGCTGTGATGATGCAGTGATGATGCAGTGATGATATGATGATGCAGTGATTATGCTGTAATAATTCTGTGACTATACTGAGATGATGCTGTAATGATGCATTGATGACGCTGTGATGACGCTGTGTTGATGCTGTGAGGATGCTGTGATGATGCAGTGATTATGCAGTGATGATGCTGACATAAAACTGATGATGTTGTGATGATGCTGTGATGATGCTCTGATGATGCTGTGATGACGCAGTGATGATTCTGTGATGATTCAGTGATGATGTAGTGATGATACTGTGATTATGCTGTGATGATGCTCTGATGATGCTGTGATAACGCCATGATGATTCTGTGATGATGCAGTGATGATGCTGTGATGACGCAGTGATGATTCTGTGATGATGCAGTGATGATGCTGTCATGACACTGTGATGATGATGCGATGATGCTGTGATGATGCTGCGATGTTGCTGTGAGGATGCTGTGATGATGCAGTGATTCTGCAGTAATGATGCTGTGATGATGCTGTGATGATGCAGTGATGACGCTGTGATGACTATGCGATGATGATGTGATGATGCTGTGATTATGCAGCTATGATGCTGTGATGATGCAGTGATTCTGCAGTAATGATGCTGTGATGGTGCTGTGATGATGCAGTGATGATGCAGTGATGACGATATGATGATGCAGTGATTATGCAGTGATTATGCTGTGACTATACTGAGATGATGCTGTAATGATGCATTGTTGACGTTGTGATGACGCTGTATTGATGCTGTGAGGATGCTCTGATGATGCAGTGATTATGCAGTGATGATGCTGTGATGACTCTGTGATGATGTTGTGATGATGCTGTGATGATGCTCTGATGATGCTGTGATGATGCTCTGATGATGCTGTGATGATGCAGTGATGATGCTGTGATGATGCAGTGATGATGCATTGATGATGTAGTGATGACGCTGTGATGATACTGTGATTATGCTGAGATGATGCTGTGATGATGTGATGATGCAGTGATGATTCACTGAGTAAGAAGTGATTATGTAGTGATGACGCTCTGATGACGCAGTGATGATGTTGTGATGATGTTGTGATAATGCAGTGATTTTGCTGTGATGACACTGTAATGACTCTGTCGTGATGCTGTGATGACGTAGTCATGGTGTTGTAATGATGCTGTAATGACACTGTGATTATGCAGTGATGATGCTATGATGATGCTGTGATGATACAGTGACGACAATTTGATGATGTAGTGATGATGCTGTGATGACTCTATGATTATGCAGCTATGATGCTATGATGATGCTGTGAGGATGAAGTGATTATGCATTTTTGATGCTGTGATGACGCTGTCATGATGCTGTGATGAAGCTGCGATGATGCAGTGATTATGCAGTTAGGACGCTTTGATGACACTGTGATGATGCATTTATGACACTGTAATGACGCTGTGATGATGTTGTGATGATGCAGTGAATAAGCAGTAATGATACTGTGATGATGCTGAGATGATGCTGTGATAACGCAGTGATGATGCTGTGATGACGCTTTGATGATGTTGTGACTATGATGTGATGCAGTGATGATTTTGTGATGATGCAGTTTAGATGCAGTGACGATGCAGTTATGACGCTGTGATGACGCGGTGATGATGCTGTGATGATGCTTTGATGATTTTGTTATGTTGTTGTGATGATGCAGTTATGGTGATATGACGATGCTGTAACGATGCCGTGATGATGCAGTGATGATGCTGTGATTATTCAGTGATGATGCAGTGATGATGCTGTGATGATGCTGTGATGATGCAGTAATGATGCTGTGATGATGCATGATGATGCTACGATGATGTTGTGATGACGCTGTGATGATGATGTGATGATGCTGCAATGATGCTGTGATGATTCTGTGATGATGTTGTGATGATGCTGTGATGACGCTGCGATAACACAGTGGTGATGTGGTGATGCAGTAATGATGCTGTGACGACGCACTGATTCTGCTCTGATGATGCTGTAATGATGCAGTCATGATGCAATAATGATGATGCTGTGATGATGCAGTGATGATGTTGTTATGACGCTGTGATGAAGCTGTGATAATATTATGATGATGCTATGATGACATAGCGATGATGCTGTGAAGATTCTTTGATGACGATGTGATGACGATGTGATGATGCTCTGATGATGCTGTTATGACGCTGTGATGATGCTGTGATGGTTCTTTGATGATGCAGTGTTTATGCAGTTATGACGCTGTGATGACGCTGTGATGATGCTTTGATCATGCTGTTATGATGCAGTTATTATGACGCCATGATGTTGTGACAATGCAGTGATGATGCGGTGATGACGCTGTGATGATGCAGTGATGATGCAGTAATGACGCTGTGATGATTTTGTGATGATGCTCTGATGACGCAGTGATGATGCTGTGATGATGTAGTGATGATGCTGTGAAGACGCTCTCATGACACTGTCGTGAAGCTGTGATGATGATGTCGTGATGCTGTGATGATGCTGTGATGACGCTGTGATAACGCTGTGATGACGCTGTGATGATGCTCTATTGATGCTGTGATGATGCAGTAATAACGCTGTGATGACGCTCTTATAATTTTGTGATGATGCTGTGCTGATACTGTGGTGATGCAGTGATGATGCAGTGATGACGCTGTGATGAGTCTCTGATGATGCTGAGATGACGCTGTGATGATGCAGTGATGACGCTGTGATGACACTATCGTGATTCTGTGATGATGATGTGATGATGCAGTAATGATGCTGTGATGATGCACTGATGATACTGTGATGACGTTGTGATAATGCAATGATTAGGCAGTAATGATGCTGTGATGATGCTGAGATGACACTGTGATGATGCAGTAATGGTGCAGTGATGATGCAGTTATGACACCGTGATAATGCTGTGATGCCGCAGTGAGTAAACAGTAATGATTCTGTGATGATGCAGTGATGATGATGTGATGATGCTGCGATGATGCTTTGATGATGCTGTGATGCTGCAGTGATGAAGCTGTGATGATTTTGTGATGATGCAGTTTAGATGCAGTGACGATGCAGTTATGATGCTGTGATGACGCGGTGATGATGCTGTGACGATGCTTTGATGATTTTGTTATGTTGTTGTGATGATGCAGTTATGATGATATGACGATGCTGTAACGATGCCGTGATGATGCTGTGATGATGCTGTGATGATGCAGTGATGACGCTGCGGTGATGCTGTGATGATGCTGTGATGATACAGTCATGATGTTACGATGACGCTGTGATGATGCTGTAATGATGTTGTGATGATGCTGTCGTTACGCTATGATGATTCTGTGATTATGTAGCTAAAATGCTGTGATGATGATGTGATGATGTAGTGATGATGCAGTGGTGATGCTCTGATGACGATGCAAAGATGCTGTGATGATGCAGTAATGATGCTGTGATGATTCTGTGATGATGCTGTGATTATGCTGAGATTATGCTCAGATTATGCTCTGATGATGCAGTGATGGTACAGTGATGATTCAGTGAGGAGTCAGTGATGATGATGTGATTACGATGCGGAGATGCTGTGATCATGCAGTAAGGATGCAATGATGATGCTGTGATGACACTGTGATTATGTTGTGTTGATACTTGTAATGATGTTTTGATGACGCTGTGATGACGCGGTGATGATGCTGTGATGATGCTTTGATGATTTTGTTATGTTGTTGTGATGATGCAGTTATGATGATATGACGATGCTGTAACGATGCCGTGATGATGCAGTGATGATGCTGTGATTATTCAGTGATGATGCAGTGATGATGCTGTGATGATGCTGTGATGATGCTGTGATGATGCAGTGATGATGCATGATGATGCTACGACGATGTTGTGATGACGCTGTGATGATGATGTGATGATGCTGCAATGATGCTGTGATGATTCTGCGATGATTCTGTGATGATGCTGTGATGACGCTGCGATAACACAGTGATGATGTGGTGATGCAGTAATGATGCTGTGACGACGCACTGATTCTGCTCTGATGATGCTGTAATGATGCAGTCATGATGCAATAATGATGATGCTGTGATGATGCAGTGATGATGTTGTTATGACGCTGTGATGAAGCTGTGATAATATTATGATGATGCTATGATGACATAGCGATGATGCTGTGAAGATTCTTTGATGACGATGTGATGACGATGTGATGATGCTCTGATGATGCTGTTATGACGCTGTGATGATGCTGTGATGGTTCTTTGATGATGCAGTGTTTATGCAGTTATGACGCTGTGATGACGCTGTGATGATGCTTTGATCATGCTGTTATGATGCAGTTATTATGACGCCATGATGTTGTGACAATGCAGTGATGACGCAGTGATGATGCTGTGATGATGTAGTGATGATGCTGTGAAGACGCTCTCATGACACTGTCGTGAAGCTGTGATGATGATGTCGTGATGCTGTGATGATGCTGTGATGACGCTGTGATAACGCTGTGATGACGCTGTGATGATGCTCTATTGATGCTGTGATGATGCAGTAATAACGCTGTGATGACGCTCTTATAATTTTGTGATGATGCTGTGCTGATACTGTGGTGATGCAGTGATGATGCAGTGATGACGCTGTGATGAGTCTCTGATGATGCTGAGATGACGCTGTGATGATGCAGTGATGACGCTGTGATGACACTATCGTGATTCTGTGATGATGATGTGATGATGCAGTAATGATGCTGTGATGATGCACTGATGATACTGTGATGACGTTGTGATAATGCAATGATTAGGCAGTAATGATGCTGTGATGATGCTGAGATGACACTGTGATGATGCAGTAATGGTGCAGTGATGATGCAGTTATGACACCGTGATAATGCTGTGATGCCGCAGTGAGTAAACAGTAATGATTCTGTGATGATGCAGTGATGATGATGTGATGATGCTGCGATGATGCTTTGATGATGCTGTGATGCTGCAGTGATGAAGCTGTGATGATTTTGTGATGATGCAGTTTAGATGCAGTGACGATGCAGTTATGACGCTGTGATGACGCGGTGATGATGCTGTGACGATGCTTTGATGATTTTGTTATGTTGTTGTGATGATGCAGTTATGATGATATGACGATGCTGTAACGATGCCGTGATGATGCTGTGATGATGCAGTGATGACGCTGCGGTGATGACGCTGCGGCGATGCTGTGATGATGCTGTGATGATACAGTCATGATGTTACGATGACGCTGTGATGATGCTGTAATGATGTTGTGATGATGCTGTCGTTACGCTATGATGATTCTGTGATTATGTAGCTAAAATGCTGTGATGATGATGTGATGATGTAGTGATGATGCAGTGGTGATGCTCTGATGACGATGCAAAGATGCTGTGATGATGCAGTAATGATGCTGTGATGATTCTGTGATGATGCTGTGATTATGCTGAGATTATGCTCAGATTATGCTCTGATGATGCAGTGATGGTACAGTGATGATTCAGTGAGGAGTCAGTGATGATGATGTGATTACGATGCGGAGATGCTGTGATCATGCAGTAAGGATGCAATGATGATGCTGTGATGACACTGTGATTATGTTGTGTTGATACTTGTAATGATGTTTTGATGACGATGTGATGATGCTGTGATGATGCAGTGATTATGCAGTGATGATGCTGTGATGATGTGGTGATGATGCAGTGATTATGCAGTGATGATGCTGTGATGATGCAGTGATGATGCTGTGATGATATTGTGATGATGATATGAAGATGCTATGATGATTCAGTGATGATTCTGTGATGATGCATTTACGATACTGTGATGACGCTGTGATGATGTTGTTATGATGGTGTGATGATGCTGTGATGATATTTTGATGATACTGTGACAATGATGTGATGATGCAGCAATGATGCAGTGTTGATGATGTGATGATGCGGTGATGATGCAGTGATTATGCAGTGATGATACTGTGATGATGCATTGGTGGTGCTGTGATGATGCTTGGATGATGCTTGGATGATTCAGTGATGATTCTGTGATGACACTGTGATGATGTGATGATGCAGTGAATATGCTGTGATGACACTATGATGATGCAGTGATTATGCAGAAATGATTCTGTGATGATGTTGAGATGATGTTGTTATGATGCAGTGATGATGCTTTGATGACGCTGTCGTGATGGTGAGATGACGCTGTCGTGATGCTTTGATGATGCTGTGATGACACTGTGATGATGCAGTGATGATACTGTGATGACGCTGTGAAAATGCAATGATTATGCAGAAATGATTCTGTGATGATGCTGAGATGATGCTGTGATGATGCAGTGAGTAAACAGTGATGATGCAGTAATGATGCCATGATGATGCTGAGATGATGCTGTGATGGTGCAGTGATGGTGCAGTGATGATTCAGTGAGGACACTGTGATGATGCTGTGATTACAATTTGATGACGTAGTGATGATGCTGTGATGACCTTATGATGATGCTGTGATGATTCTGTGATGATGCTGTGATTATGCTGCTATGATGCAGTCATGATGCAGTGATGATGCTGAGATGACACTGATGATGCTGTGATAATGATGTGATGATGCTGTGATGATGTATTGATGACAGTGAAGATGCTATAATGATGATGTGATGATGCAGTGATGATGCTGTGATAATGTTCTGATGATGAAGCTATGATGTTATGATGCAGTGATGACACTGTCATGACGCTGTGATGATGCAGTGAGTAAGCAGTAATGATGCTGTGATGATGCTGAGATGATGATGTGATGATGCAGTGGTGATGCTCTGATGACGATGCAAAGATGCTGTGATGATGCAGTAATGATGCTGTGATGATTCTGTGATGATTTGGTGATGATGCTGTGATGACAGTTTGATGACGTTGTTATGATGCTGTGATGACACTGAAAACGTTGTGATGATGATGTGATAATGCTGTGATGATGGAGTGATGATGTATTTATGACATTGTGATTATGCCGAGATGATGCTTTGATGATGCAGTTATGATGCTGTGATGATGATGCACTCATGATGCAGTGAGGATGCAGTGATGATGCTGTGATGATGCTCTGATGATGACGAAGTGATGATGCTGTGATGATGTAGTGATGATGCAGTGATGTGTAGTGATGATACTGTGATTATGCTGTGATGATGCTGTGATGATGCTCTGATGATGCTGTGATGACGCAGTGATGATTCTGTGATGATGCAGTGATTATGTAGTGATGATGCTGTGATGATACTGTGATTATGCTGTGATGATGCTGTGATGATGCTCTGATGATGCTGTGATGACGCAGTGATGATTCTGTGATGATGCAGTGATGATGTAGTGATGACGCTGTGATGATACTGTGATTATGCTGTGATGATGCTGTGATTATGCGGTGATTATGCAGTGATGATGCTGTCATGACACTGTGATGATGATGCGATGATGCTGTGATGATGCTGCGATGTTGCTGTGAGGATGCTGTGATGATGCAGTGATTCTGCAGTAATGATGCTGTGATGATGCTGTGATGATGCAGTGATGACGCTGTGATGACTATGCGATGATGATGTGATGATGCTGTGATTATGCAGCTATGATGCTGTGATGATGCAGTGATTCTGCAGTAATGATGCTGTGATGGTGCTGTGATGATGCAGTGATGATGCAGTGATGACGATATGATGATGCAGTGATTATGCAGTGATTATGCTGTGACTATACTGAGATGATGCTGTAATGATGCATTGTTGACGTTGTGATGACGCTGTATTGATGCTGTGAGGATGCTGTGATGATGCAGTGATTATGCAGTGATGATGCTGTGATGACTCTGTGATGATGTTGTGATGATGCTGTGATGATGCTCTGATGATGCTGTGATGATGCTCTGATGATGCTGTGATGATGCAGTGATGATGCTGTGATGATGCAGTGATGATGCATTGATGATGTAGTGATGACGCTGTGATGATACTGTGATTATGCTGAGATGATGCTGTGATGATGTGATGATGCAGTGATGATTCACTGAGTAAGAAGTGATTATGTAGTGATGACGCTCTGATGACGCAGTGATGATGTTGTGATGATGTTGTGATAATGCAGTGATGATGCTGTGATGACACTGTAATGACGCTGTCGTGATGCTGTGATGACGTAGTCATGGTGTTGTAATGATGCTGTTATGACACTGTGATTATGCAGTGATGATGCTATGATGATGCTGTGATGATACAGTGACGACAATTTGATGATGTAGTGATGATGCTGTGATGACTCTATGATTATGCAGCTATGATGCTATGATGATGATGTGAGGATGAAGTGATTATGCATTTTTGATGCTGTGATGACGCTGTCATGATGCTGTGATGAAGCTGCGATGATGCAGTGATTATGCAGTTAGGACGCTTTGATGACACTGTGATGATGCATTTATGACACTGTAATGACGCTGTGATGATGTTGTGATGATGCAGTGAATAAGCAGTAATGATACTGTGATGATGCTGAGATGATGCTGTGATAACGCAGTGATGATGCTGTGATGACGCTTTGATGATGTTGTGACTATGATGTGATGCAGTGATGATTTTGTGATGATGCAGTTTAGATGCAGTGACGATGCAGTTATGACGCTGTGATGACGCGGTGATGATGCTGTGATGATGCTTTGATGATTTTGTTATGTTGTTGTGATGATGCAGTTATGATGATATGACGATGCTGTAACGATGCCGTGATGATGCAGTGATGATGCTGTGATTATTCAGTGATGATGCAGTGATGATGCTGTGATGATGCTGTGATGATGCAGTAATGATGCTGTGATGATGCATGATGATGCTACGATGATGTTGTGATGACGCTGTGATGATGATGTGATGATGCTGCAATGATGCTGTGATGATTCTGTGATGATGTTGTGATGATGCTGTGATGACGCTGCGATAACACAGTGGTGATATGGTGATGCAGTAATGATGCTGTGACGACGCACTGATTCTGCTCTGATGATGCTGTAATGATGCAGTCATGATGCAATAATGATGATGCTGTGATGATGCAGTGATGATGTTGTTATGACGCTGTGATGAAGCTGTGATAATATTATGATGATGCTATGATGACATAGCGATGATGCTGTGAAGATTCTTTGATGACGATGTGATGACGATGTGATGATGCTCTGATGATGCTGTTATGACGCTGTGATGATGCTGTGATGGTTCTTTGATGATGCAGTGTTTATGCAGTTATGACGCTGTGATGACGCTGTGATGATGCTTTGATCATGCTGTTATGATGCAGTTATTATGACGCCATGATGTTGTGACAATGCAGTGATGATGCGGTGATGACGCTGTGATGATGCAGTGATGATGCAGTAATGACGCTGTGATGATTTTGTGATGATGCTCTGATGACGCAGTGATGATGCTGTGATGATGTAGTGATGATGCTGTGAAGACGCTCTCATGACACTGTCGTGAAGCTGTGATGATGATGTCGTGATGCTGTGATGATGCTGTGATGACGCTGTGATAACGCTGTGATGACGCTGTGATGATGCTCTATTGATGCTGTGATGATGCAGTAATAACGCTGTGATGACGCTCTTATAATTTTGTGATGATGCTGTGATGATACTGTGGTGATGCAGTGATGATGCAGTGATGACGCTGTGATGAGTCTCTGATGATGCTGAGATGACGCTGTGATGATGCAGTGATGACGCTGTGATGACACTATCGTGATTCTGTGATGATGATGTGATGATGCAGTAATGATGCTGTGATGATGCATGATGATGCTACGATGATGTTGTGATGACGCTGTGATGATGATGTGATGATGCTGCAATGATGCTGTGATGATTCTGTGATGATGTTGTGATGATGCTGTGATGACGCTGCGATAACACAGTGGTGATATGGTGATGCAGTAATGATGCTGTGACGACGCACTGATTCTGCTCTGATGATGCTGTAATGATGCAGTCATGATGCAATAATGATGATGCTGTGATGATGCAGTGATGATGTTGTTATGACGCTGTGATGAAGCTGTGATAATATTATGATGATGCTATGATGACATAGCGATGATGCTGTGAAGATTCTTTGATGACGATGTGATGACGATGTGATGATGCTCTGATGATGCTGTTATGACGCTGTGATGATGCTGTGATGGTTCTTTGATGATGCAGTGTTTATGCAGTTATGACGCTGTGATGACGCTGTGATGATGCTTTGATCATGCTGTTATGATGCAGTTATTATGACGCCATGATGTTGTGACAATGCAGTGATGATGCGGTGATGACGCTGTGATGATGCAGTGATGATGCAGTAATGACGCTGTGATGATTTTGTGATGATGCTCTGATGACGCAGTGATGATGCTGTGATGATGTAGTGATGATGCTGTGAAGACGCTCTCATGACACTGTCGTGACGCTGTGATGATGATGTCGTGATGCTGTGATGACGCTGTGATAACGCTGTGATGACGCTGTGATGATGCTCTATTGATGCTGTGATGATGCAGTAATAACGCTGTGATGACGCTCTTATAATTTTGTGATGATGCTGTGATGATACTGTGGTGATGCAGTGATGATGCAGTGATGACGCTGTGATGAGTCTCTGATGATGCTGAGATGACGCTGTGATGATGCAGTGATGACGCTGTGATGACACTATCGTGATTCTGTGATGATGATGTGATGATGCAGTAATGATGCTGTGATGATGCACTGATGATACTGTGATGACGTTGTGATAATGCAATGATTAGGCAGTAATGATGCTGTGATGATGCTGAGATGACACTGTGATGATGCAGTAATGGTGCAGTGATGATGCAGTTATGACACCATGATAATGCTGTGATGCCGCAGTGAGTAAACAGTAATGATTCTGTGATGATGCAGTGATGATGATGTGATGATGCTGCGATGATGCTTTGATGATGCTGTGATGCTGCAGTGATGAAGCTGTGATGATTTTGTGATGATGCAGTTTAGATGCAGTGACGATGCAGTTATGACGCTGTGATGACGCGGTGATGATGCTGTGACGATGCTTTGATGATTTTGTTATGTTGTTGTGATGATGCAGTTATGATGATATGACGATGCTGTAACGATGCCGTGATGATGCTGTGATGATGCAGTGATGACGCTGCGGTGATGCTGTGATGATGCTGTGATGATACAGTCATGATGTTACGATGACGCTGTGATGATGCTGTAATGATGTTGTGATGATGCTGTCGTTACGCTATGATGATTCTGTGATTATGTAGCTAAAATGCTGTGATGATGATGTGATGATGTAGTGATGATGCAGTGGTGATGCTCTGATGACGATGCAAAGATGCTGTGATGATGCAGTAATGATGCTGTGATGATTCTGTGATGATGCTGTGATTATGCTGAGATTATGCTCAGATTATGCTCTGATGATGCAGTGATGGTACAGTGATGATTCAGTGAGGAGTCAGTGATGATGATGTGATTACGATGCGGAGATGCTGTGATCATGCAGTAAGGATGCAATGATGATGCTGTGATGACACTGTGATTATGTTGTGTTGATACTTGTAATGATGTTTTGATGACAATGTGATGATGCTGTGATGATGCAGTGATTATGCAGTGATGATGCTGTGATGATGTGGTGATGATGCAGTGATTATGCAGTGATGATGCTGTGATGATGCAGTGATGATGCTGTGATGATATTGTGATGATGATATGAAGATGCTATGATGATTCAGTGATGATTCTGTGATGATGCATTTACGATACTGTGATGACGCTGTGATGATGTTGTTATGATGGTGTGATGATGCTGTGATGATATTTTGATGATACTGTGACAATGATGTGATGATGCAGCAATGATGCAGTGTTGATGATGTGATGATGCGGTGATGATGCAGTGATTATGCAGTGATGATACTGTGATGATGCATTGGTGGTGCTGTGATGATGCTTGGATGATTCAGTGATGATTCTGTGATGACACTGTGATGATGTGATGATGCAGTGAATATACTGTGATGACACTATGATGATGCAGTGATTATGCAGAAATGATTCTGTGATGATGCTGAGATGATGTTGTTATGATGCAGTGATGATGCTTTGATGACGCTGTCGTGATGGTGAGATGACGCTGTCGTGATGCTTTGATGATGCTGTGATGACACTGTGATGATGCAGTGATGATACTGTGATGACGCTGTGAAAATGCAATGATTATGCAGAAATGATTCTGTGATGATGCTGAGATGATGCTGTGATGATGCAGTGAGTAAGCAGTGATGATGCAGTAATGATGCCATGATGATGCTGAGATGATGCTGTGATGTTGCAGTGATGGTGCAGTGATGATTCAGTGAGGACACTGTGATGATGCTGTGATTACAATCTGATGACGTAGTGATGATGCTGTGATGACCTTATGATGATGCTGTGATGATTCTGTGATGATGCTGTGATTATGCTGCTATGATGCAGTCATGATGCAGTGATGATGCTGAGATGACACTGATGATGCTGTGATAATGATGTGATGATGCTGTGATGATGTATTGATGACAGTGAAGATGCTATAATGATGATGTGATGATGCAGTGATGATGCTGTGATAATGTTCTGATGATGAAGCTATGATGTTATGATGCAGTGATGACACTGTCATGACGCTGTGATGATGCAGTGAGTAAGCAGTAATGATGCTGTGATGATGCTGAGATGATGATGTGATGATGCAGTGGTGATGCTCTGATGACGATGCAAAGATGCTGTGATGATGCAGTAATGATGCTGTGATGATTCTGTGATGATTTGGTGATGATGCTGTGATGACAGTTTGATGACGTTGTTATGATGCTGTGATGACACTGAAAACGTTGTGATGATGATGTGATAATGCTGTGATGATGGAGTGATGATGTATTTATGACATTGTGATTATGCCGAGATGATGCTTTGATGATGCAGTTATGATGCTGTGATGATGATGCACTCATGATGCAGTGAGGATGCAGTGATGATGCTGTGATGATGCTCTGATGATGACGAAGTGATGATGCTGTGATGATGTAGTGATGATGCAGTGATGTGTAGTGATGACGCTGTGATGATATTGTGATGATGATGTGATGATGCTGTGATTATGCGGAGATTATGCAGTGATTATGCAGTGATGATGCTGTCATGACAGTGTGATGATGCTGTGATGATGCTGCGATGTTGCTGTGAGGATGCTGTGATGATGCAGTGATTCTGAAGTAATGATGCTGTGATGGTGCTGTGATGATGCAGTGATGATGCAGTGATGATATGATGATGCAGTGATTATGCTGTAATAATTCTGTGACTATACTGAGATGATGCTGTAATGATGCATTGATGACGCTGTGATGACGCTGTGTTGATGCTGTGAGGATGCTGTGATGATGCAGTGATTATGCAGTGATGATGCTGACATAAAACTGATGATGTTGTGATGATGCTGTGATGATGCTCTGATGATGCTGTGATGACGCAGTGATGATTCTGTGATGATTCAGTGATGATGTAGTGATGATACTGTGATTATGCTGTGATGATGCTCTGATGATGCTGTGATAACGCCATGATGATTCTGTGATGATGCAGTGATGATGCTGTGATGACGCAGTGATGATTCTGTGATGATGCAGTGATGATGCTGTCATGACACTGTGATGATGATGCGATGATGCTGTGATGATGCTGCGATGTTGCTGTGAGGATGCTGTGATGATGCAGTGATTCTGCAGTAATGATGCTGTGATGATGCTGTGATGATGCAGTGATGACGCTGTGATGACTATGCGATGATGATGTGATGATGCTGTGATTATGCAGCTATGATGCTGTGATGATGCAGTGATTCTGCAGTAATGATGCTGTGATGGTGCTGTGATGATGCAGTGATGATGCAGTGATGACGATATGATGATGCAGTGATTATGCAGTGATTATGCTGTGACTATACTGAGATGATGCTGTAATGATGCATTGTTGACGTTGTGATGACGCTGTATTGATGCTGTGAGGATGCTCTGATGATGCAGTGATTATGCAGTGATGATGCTGTGATGACTCTGTGATGATGTTGTGATGATGCTGTGATGATGCTCTGATGATGCTGTGATGATGCTCTGATGATGCTGTGATGATGCAGTGATGATGCTGTGATGATGCAGTGATGATGCATTGATGATGTAGTGATGACGCTGTGATGATACTGTGATTATGCTGAGATGATGCTGTGATGATGTGATGATGCAGTGATGATTCACTGAGTAAGAAGTGATTATGTAGTGATGACGCTCTGATGACGCAGTGATGATGTTGTGATGATGTTGTGATAATGCAGTGATTTTGCTGTGATGACACTGTAATGACT
The DNA here is from genome assembly GCA_963989345.1 of Clangula hyemalis. The sequence continues at coordinate 414,331 of CAXDIO010000207.1, forward strand.
CTGTCGTGATGCTGTGATGACGTAGTCATGGTGTTGTAATGATGCTGTAATGACACTGTGATTATGCAGTGATGATGCTATGATGATGCTGTGATGATACAGTGACGACAATTTGATGATGTAGTGATGATGCTGTGATGACTCTATGATTATGCAGCTATGATGCTATGATGATGCTGTGAGGATGAAGTGATTATGCATTTTTGATGCTGTGATGACGCTGTCATGATGCTGTGATGAAGCTGCGATGATGCAGTGATTATGCAGTTAGGACGCTTTGATGACACTGTGATGATGCATTTATGACACTGTAATGACGCTGTGATGATGTTGTGATGATGCAGTGAATAAGCAGTAATGATACTGTGATGATGCTGAGATGATGCTGTGATAACGCAGTGATGATGCTGTGATGACGCTTTGATGATGTTGTGACTATGATGTGATGCAGTGATGATTTTGTGATGATGCAGTTTAGATGCAGTGACGATGCAGTTATGACGCTGTGATGACGCGGTGATGATGCTGTGATGATGCTTTGATGATTTTGTTATGTTGTTGTGATGATGCAGTTATGGTGATATGACGATGCTGTAACGATGCCGTGATGATGCAGTGATGATGCTGTGATTATTCAGTGATGATGCAGTGATGATGCTGTGATGATGCTGTGATGATGCAGTAATGATGCTGTGATGATGCATGATGATGCTACGATGATGTTGTGATGACGCTGTGATGATGATGTGATGATGCTGCAATGATGCTGTGATGATTCTGTGATGATGTTGTGATGATGCTGTGATGACGCTGCGATAACACAGTGGTGATGTGGTGATGCAGTAATGATGCTGTGACGACGCACTGATTCTGCTCTGATGATGCTGTAATGATGCAGTCATGATGCAATAATGATGATGCTGTGATGATGCAGTGATGATGTTGTTATGACGCTGTGATGAAGCTGTGATAATATTATGATGATGCTATGATGACATAGCGATGATGCTGTGAAGATTCTTTGATGACGATGTGATGACGATGTGATGATGCTCTGATGATGCTGTTATGACGCTGTGATGATGCTGTGATGGTTCTTTGATGATGCAGTGTTTATGCAGTTATGACGCTGTGATGACGCTGTGATGATGCTTTGATCATGCTGTTATGATGCAGTTATTATGACGCCATGATGTTGTGACAATGCAGTGATGATGCGGTGATGACGCTGTGATGATGCAGTGATGATGCAGTAATGACGCTGTGATGATTTTGTGATGATGCTCTGATGACGCAGTGATGATGCTGTGATGATGTAGTGATGATGCTGTGAAGACGCTCTCATGACACTGTCGTGAAGCTGTGATGATGATGTCGTGATGCTGTGATGATGCTGTGATGACGCTGTGATAACGCTGTGATGACGCTGTGATGATGCTCTATTGATGCTGTGATGATGCAGTAATAACGCTGTGATGACGCTCTTATAATTTTGTGATGATGCTGTGCTGATACTGTGGTGATGCAGTGATGATGCAGTGATGACGCTGTGATGAGTCTCTGATGATGCTGAGATGACGCTGTGATGATGCAGTGATGACGCTGTGATGACACTATCGTGATTCTGTGATGATGATGTGATGATGCAGTAATGATGCTGTGATGATGCACTGATGATACTGTGATGACGTTGTGATAATGCAATGATTAGGCAGTAATGATGCTGTGATGATGCTGAGATGACACTGTGATGATGCAGTAATGGTGCAGTGATGATGCAGTTATGACACCGTGATAATGCTGTGATGCCGCAGTGAGTAAACAGTAATGATTCTGTGATGATGCAGTGATGATGATGTGATGATGCTGCGATGATGCTTTGATGATGCTGTGATGCTGCAGTGATGAAGCTGTGATGATTTTGTGATGATGCAGTTTAGATGCAGTGACGATGCAGTTATGATGCTGTGATGACGCGGTGATGATGCTGTGACGATGCTTTGATGATTTTGTTATGTTGTTGTGATGATGCAGTTATGATGATATGACGATGCTGTAACGATGCCGTGATGATGCTGTGATGATGCTGTGATGATGCAGTGATGACGCTGCGGTGATGCTGTGATGATGCTGTGATGATACAGTCATGATGTTACGATGACGCTGTGATGATGCTGTAATGATGTTGTGATGATGCTGTCGTTACGCTATGATGATTCTGTGATTATGTAGCTAAAATGCTGTGATGATGATGTGATGATGTAGTGATGATGCAGTGGTGATGCTCTGATGACGATGCAAAGATGCTGTGATGATGCAGTAATGATGCTGTGATGATTCTGTGATGATGCTGTGATTATGCTGAGATTATGCTCAGATTATGCTCTGATGATGCAGTGATGGTACAGTGATGATTCAGTGAGGAGTCAGTGATGATGATGTGATTACGATGCGGAGATGCTGTGATCATGCAGTAAGGATGCAATGATGATGCTGTGATGACACTGTGATTATGTTGTGTTGATACTTGTAATGATGTTTTGATGACGCTGTGATGACGCGGTGATGATGCTGTGATGATGCTTTGATGATTTTGTTATGTTGTTGTGATGATGCAGTTATGATGATATGACGATGCTGTAACGATGCCGTGATGATGCAGTGATGATGCTGTGATTATTCAGTGATGATGCAGTGATGATGCTGTGATGATGCTGTGATGATGCTGTGATGATGCAGTGATGATGCATGATGATGCTACGACGATGTTGTGATGACGCTGTGATGATGATGTGATGATGCTGCAATGATGCTGTGATGATTCTGCGATGATTCTGTGATGATGCTGTGATGACGCTGCGATAACACAGTGATGATGTGGTGATGCAGTAATGATGCTGTGACGACGCACTGATTCTGCTCTGATGATGCTGTAATGATGCAGTCATGATGCAATAATGATGATGCTGTGATGATGCAGTGATGATGTTGTTATGACGCTGTGATGAAGCTGTGATAATATTATGATGATGCTATGATGACATAGCGATGATGCTGTGAAGATTCTTTGATGACGATGTGATGACGATGTGATGATGCTCTGATGATGCTGTTATGACGCTGTGATGATGCTGTGATGGTTCTTTGATGATGCAGTGTTTATGCAGTTATGACGCTGTGATGACGCTGTGATGATGCTTTGATCATGCTGTTATGATGCAGTTATTATGACGCCATGATGTTGTGACAATGCAGTGATGACGCAGTGATGATGCTGTGATGATGTAGTGATGATGCTGTGAAGACGCTCTCATGACACTGTCGTGAAGCTGTGATGATGATGTCGTGATGCTGTGATGATGCTGTGATGACGCTGTGATAACGCTGTGATGACGCTGTGATGATGCTCTATTGATGCTGTGATGATGCAGTAATAACGCTGTGATGACGCTCTTATAATTTTGTGATGATGCTGTGCTGATACTGTGGTGATGCAGTGATGATGCAGTGATGACGCTGTGATGAGTCTCTGATGATGCTGAGATGACGCTGTGATGATGCAGTGATGACGCTGTGATGACACTATCGTGATTCTGTGATGATGATGTGATGATGCAGTAATGATGCTGTGATGATGCACTGATGATACTGTGATGACGTTGTGATAATGCAATGATTAGGCAGTAATGATGCTGTGATGATGCTGAGATGACACTGTGATGATGCAGTAATGGTGCAGTGATGATGCAGTTATGACACCGTGATAATGCTGTGATGCCGCAGTGAGTAAACAGTAATGATTCTGTGATGATGCAGTGATGATGATGTGATGATGCTGCGATGATGCTTTGATGATGCTGTGATGCTGCAGTGATGAAGCTGTGATGATTTTGTGATGATGCAGTTTAGATGCAGTGACGATGCAGTTATGACGCTGTGATGACGCGGTGATGATGCTGTGACGATGCTTTGATGATTTTGTTATGTTGTTGTGATGATGCAGTTATGATGATATGACGATGCTGTAACGATGCCGTGATGATGCTGTGATGATGCAGTGATGACGCTGCGGTGATGACGCTGCGGCGATGCTGTGATGATGCTGTGATGATACAGTCATGATGTTACGATGACGCTGTGATGATGCTGTAATGATGTTGTGATGATGCTGTCGTTACGCTATGATGATTCTGTGATTATGTAGCTAAAATGCTGTGATGATGATGTGATGATGTAGTGATGATGCAGTGGTGATGCTCTGATGACGATGCAAAGATGCTGTGATGATGCAGTAATGATGCTGTGATGATTCTGTGATGATGCTGTGATTATGCTGAGATTATGCTCAGATTATGCTCTGATGATGCAGTGATGGTACAGTGATGATTCAGTGAGGAGTCAGTGATGATGATGTGATTACGATGCGGAGATGCTGTGATCATGCAGTAAGGATGCAATGATGATGCTGTGATGACACTGTGATTATGTTGTGTTGATACTTGTAATGATGTTTTGATGACGATGTGATGATGCTGTGATGATGCAGTGATTATGCAGTGATGATGCTGTGATGATGTGGTGATGATGCAGTGATTATGCAGTGATGATGCTGTGATGATGCAGTGATGATGCTGTGATGATATTGTGATGATGATATGAAGATGCTATGATGATTCAGTGATGATTCTGTGATGATGCATTTACGATACTGTGATGACGCTGTGATGATGTTGTTATGATGGTGTGATGATGCTGTGATGATATTTTGATGATACTGTGACAATGATGTGATGATGCAGCAATGATGCAGTGTTGATGATGTGATGATGCGGTGATGATGCAGTGATTATGCAGTGATGATACTGTGATGATGCATTGGTGGTGCTGTGATGATGCTTGGATGATGCTTGGATGATTCAGTGATGATTCTGTGATGACACTGTGATGATGTGATGATGCAGTGAATATGCTGTGATGACACTATGATGATGCAGTGATTATGCAGAAATGATTCTGTGATGATGTTGAGATGATGTTGTTATGATGCAGTGATGATGCTTTGATGACGCTGTCGTGATGGTGAGATGACGCTGTCGTGATGCTTTGATGATGCTGTGATGACACTGTGATGATGCAGTGATGATACTGTGATGACGCTGTGAAAATGCAATGATTATGCAGAAATGATTCTGTGATGATGCTGAGATGATGCTGTGATGATGCAGTGAGTAAACAGTGATGATGCAGTAATGATGCCATGATGATGCTGAGATGATGCTGTGATGGTGCAGTGATGGTGCAGTGATGATTCAGTGAGGACACTGTGATGATGCTGTGATTACAATTTGATGACGTAGTGATGATGCTGTGATGACCTTATGATGATGCTGTGATGATTCTGTGATGATGCTGTGATTATGCTGCTATGATGCAGTCATGATGCAGTGATGATGCTGAGATGACACTGATGATGCTGTGATAATGATGTGATGATGCTGTGATGATGTATTGATGACAGTGAAGATGCTATAATGATGATGTGATGATGCAGTGATGATGCTGTGATAATGTTCTGATGATGAAGCTATGATGTTATGATGCAGTGATGACACTGTCATGACGCTGTGATGATGCAGTGAGTAAGCAGTAATGATGCTGTGATGATGCTGAGATGATGATGTGATGATGCAGTGGTGATGCTCTGATGACGATGCAAAGATGCTGTGATGATGCAGTAATGATGCTGTGATGATTCTGTGATGATTTGGTGATGATGCTGTGATGACAGTTTGATGACGTTGTTATGATGCTGTGATGACACTGAAAACGTTGTGATGATGATGTGATAATGCTGTGATGATGGAGTGATGATGTATTTATGACATTGTGATTATGCCGAGATGATGCTTTGATGATGCAGTTATGATGCTGTGATGATGATGCACTCATGATGCAGTGAGGATGCAGTGATGATGCTGTGATGATGCTCTGATGATGACGAAGTGATGATGCTGTGATGATGTAGTGATGATGCAGTGATGTGTAGTGATGATACTGTGATTATGCTGTGATGATGCTGTGATGATGCTCTGATGATGCTGTGATGACGCAGTGATGATTCTGTGATGATGCAGTGATTATGTAGTGATGATGCTGTGATGATACTGTGATTATGCTGTGATGATGCTGTGATGATGCTCTGATGATGCTGTGATGACGCAGTGATGATTCTGTGATGATGCAGTGATGATGTAGTGATGACGCTGTGATGATACTGTGATTATGCTGTGATGATGCTGTGATTATGCGGTGATTATGCAGTGATGATGCTGTCATGACACTGTGATGATGATGCGATGATGCTGTGATGATGCTGCGATGTTGCTGTGAGGATGCTGTGATGATGCAGTGATTCTGCAGTAATGATGCTGTGATGATGCTGTGATGATGCAGTGATGACGCTGTGATGACTATGCGATGATGATGTGATGATGCTGTGATTATGCAGCTATGATGCTGTGATGATGCAGTGATTCTGCAGTAATGATGCTGTGATGGTGCTGTGATGATGCAGTGATGATGCAGTGATGACGATATGATGATGCAGTGATTATGCAGTGATTATGCTGTGACTATACTGAGATGATGCTGTAATGATGCATTGTTGACGTTGTGATGACGCTGTATTGATGCTGTGAGGATGCTGTGATGATGCAGTGATTATGCAGTGATGATGCTGTGATGACTCTGTGATGATGTTGTGATGATGCTGTGATGATGCTCTGATGATGCTGTGATGATGCTCTGATGATGCTGTGATGATGCAGTGATGATGCTGTGATGATGCAGTGATGATGCATTGATGATGTAGTGATGACGCTGTGATGATACTGTGATTATGCTGAGATGATGCTGTGATGATGTGATGATGCAGTGATGATTCACTGAGTAAGAAGTGATTATGTAGTGATGACGCTCTGATGACGCAGTGATGATGTTGTGATGATGTTGTGATAATGCAGTGATGATGCTGTGATGACACTGTAATGACGCTGTCGTGATGCTGTGATGACGTAGTCATGGTGTTGTAATGATGCTGTTATGACACTGTGATTATGCAGTGATGATGCTATGATGATGCTGTGATGATACAGTGACGACAATTTGATGATGTAGTGATGATGCTGTGATGACTCTATGATTATGCAGCTATGATGCTATGATGATGATGTGAGGATGAAGTGATTATGCATTTTTGATGCTGTGATGACGCTGTCATGATGCTGTGATGAAGCTGCGATGATGCAGTGATTATGCAGTTAGGACGCTTTGATGACACTGTGATGATGCATTTATGACACTGTAATGACGCTGTGATGATGTTGTGATGATGCAGTGAATAAGCAGTAATGATACTGTGATGATGCTGAGATGATGCTGTGATAACGCAGTGATGATGCTGTGATGACGCTTTGATGATGTTGTGACTATGATGTGATGCAGTGATGATTTTGTGATGATGCAGTTTAGATGCAGTGACGATGCAGTTATGACGCTGTGATGACGCGGTGATGATGCTGTGATGATGCTTTGATGATTTTGTTATGTTGTTGTGATGATGCAGTTATGATGATATGACGATGCTGTAACGATGCCGTGATGATGCAGTGATGATGCTGTGATTATTCAGTGATGATGCAGTGATGATGCTGTGATGATGCTGTGATGATGCAGTAATGATGCTGTGATGATGCATGATGATGCTACGATGATGTTGTGATGACGCTGTGATGATGATGTGATGATGCTGCAATGATGCTGTGATGATTCTGTGATGATGTTGTGATGATGCTGTGATGACGCTGCGATAACACAGTGGTGATATGGTGATGCAGTAATGATGCTGTGACGACGCACTGATTCTGCTCTGATGATGCTGTAATGATGCAGTCATGATGCAATAATGATGATGCTGTGATGATGCAGTGATGATGTTGTTATGACGCTGTGATGAAGCTGTGATAATATTATGATGATGCTATGATGACATAGCGATGATGCTGTGAAGATTCTTTGATGACGATGTGATGACGATGTGATGATGCTCTGATGATGCTGTTATGACGCTGTGATGATGCTGTGATGGTTCTTTGATGATGCAGTGTTTATGCAGTTATGACGCTGTGATGACGCTGTGATGATGCTTTGATCATGCTGTTATGATGCAGTTATTATGACGCCATGATGTTGTGACAATGCAGTGATGATGCGGTGATGACGCTGTGATGATGCAGTGATGATGCAGTAATGACGCTGTGATGATTTTGTGATGATGCTCTGATGACGCAGTGATGATGCTGTGATGATGTAGTGATGATGCTGTGAAGACGCTCTCATGACACTGTCGTGAAGCTGTGATGATGATGTCGTGATGCTGTGATGATGCTGTGATGACGCTGTGATAACGCTGTGATGACGCTGTGATGATGCTCTATTGATGCTGTGATGATGCAGTAATAACGCTGTGATGACGCTCTTATAATTTTGTGATGATGCTGTGATGATACTGTGGTGATGCAGTGATGATGCAGTGATGACGCTGTGATGAGTCTCTGATGATGCTGAGATGACGCTGTGATGATGCAGTGATGACGCTGTGATGACACTATCGTGATTCTGTGATGATGATGTGATGATGCAGTAATGATGCTGTGATGATGCATGATGATGCTACGATGATGTTGTGATGACGCTGTGATGATGATGTGATGATGCTGCAATGATGCTGTGATGATTCTGTGATGATGTTGTGATGATGCTGTGATGACGCTGCGATAACACAGTGGTGATATGGTGATGCAGTAATGATGCTGTGACGACGCACTGATTCTGCTCTGATGATGCTGTAATGATGCAGTCATGATGCAATAATGATGATGCTGTGATGATGCAGTGATGATGTTGTTATGACGCTGTGATGAAGCTGTGATAATATTATGATGATGCTATGATGACATAGCGATGATGCTGTGAAGATTCTTTGATGACGATGTGATGACGATGTGATGATGCTCTGATGATGCTGTTATGACGCTGTGATGATGCTGTGATGGTTCTTTGATGATGCAGTGTTTATGCAGTTATGACGCTGTGATGACGCTGTGATGATGCTTTGATCATGCTGTTATGATGCAGTTATTATGACGCCATGATGTTGTGACAATGCAGTGATGATGCGGTGATGACGCTGTGATGATGCAGTGATGATGCAGTAATGACGCTGTGATGATTTTGTGATGATGCTCTGATGACGCAGTGATGATGCTGTGATGATGTAGTGATGATGCTGTGAAGACGCTCTCATGACACTGTCGTGACGCTGTGATGATGATGTCGTGATGCTGTGATGATGCTGTGATGACGCTGTGATAACGCTGTGATGACGCTGTGATGATGCTCTATTGATGCTGTGATGATGCAGTAATAACGCTGTGATGACGCTCTTATAATTTTGTGATGATGCTGTGATGATACTGTGGTGATGCAGTGATGATGCAGTGATGACGCTGTGATGAGTCTCTGATGATGCTGAGATGACGCTGTGATGATGCAGTGATGACGCTGTGATGACACTATCGTGATTCTGTGATGATGATGTGATGATGCAGTAATGATGCTGTGATGATGCACTGATGATACTGTGATGACGTTGTGATAATGCAATGATTAGGCAGTAATGATGCTGTGATGATGCTGAGATGACACTGTGATGATGCAGTAATGGTGCAGTGATGATGCAGTTATGACACCGTGATAATGCTGTGATGCCGCAGTGAGTAAACAGTAATGATTCTGTGATGATGCAGTGATGATGATGTGATGATGCTGCGATGATGCTTTGATGATGCTGTGATGCTGTAGTGATGAAGCTGTGATGATTTTGTGATTAGATGCAGTGACGATGCAGTTATGACGCTGTGATGACGCGGTGATGATGCTGTGACGATGCTTTGATGATTTTGTTATGTTGTTGTGATGATGCAGTTATGATGATATGACGATGCTGTAACGATGCCGTGATGATGCTGTGATGATGCTGTGATGATGCAGTGATGACGCTGCGGTGATGCTGTGATGATGCTGTGATGATACAGTCATGATGTTACGATGACGCTGTGATGATGCTGTAATGATGTTGTGATGATGCTGTCGTTACGCTATGATGATTCTGTGATTATGTAGCTAAAATGCTGTGATGATGATGTGATGATGTAGTGATGATGCAGTGGTGATGCTCTGATGACGATGCAAAGATGCTGTGATGATGCAGTAATGATGCTGTGATGATTCTGTGATGATGCTGTGATTATGCTGAGATTATGCTCAGATTATGCTCTGATGATGCAGTGATGGTACAGTGATGATTCAGTGAGGAGTCAGTGATGATGATGTGATTACGATGCGGAGATGCTGTGATCATGCAGTAAGGATGCAATGATGATGCTGTGATGACACTGTGATTATGTTGTGTTGATACTTGTAATGATGTTTTGATGACGATGTGATGATGCTGTGATGATGCAGTGATTATGCAGTGATGATGCTGTGATGATGTGGTGATGATGCAATGATTATGCAGTGATGATGCTGTGATGATGCAGTGATGATGCTGTGATGATATTGTGATGATGATATGAAGATGCTATGATGATTCAGTGATGATTCTGTGATGATGCATTTACGATACTGTGATGACGCTGTGATGATGTTGTTATGATGGTGTGATGATGCTGTGATGATATTTTGATGATACTGTGACAATGATGTGATGATGCAGCAATGATGCAGTGTTGATGATGTGATGATGCGGTGATGATGCAGTGATTATGCAGTGATGATACTGTGATGATGCATTGGTGGTGCTGTGATGATGCTTGGATGATGCTTGGATGATTCAGTGATGATTCTGTGATGACACTGTGATGATGTGATGATGCAGTGAATATACTGTGATGACACTATGATGATGCAGTGATTATGCAGAAATGATTCTGTGATGATGCTGAGATGATGTTGTTATGATGCAGTGATGATGCTTTGATGACGCTGTCGTGATGGTGAGATGACGCTGTCGTGATGCTTTGATGATGCTGTGATGACACTGTGATGATGCAGTGATGATACTGTGATGACGCTGTGAAAATGCAATGATTATGCAGAAATGATTCTGTGATGATGCTGAGATGATGCTGTGATGATGCAGTGAGTAAGCAGTGATGATGCAGTAATGATGCCATGATGATGCTGAGATGATGCTGTGATGTTGCAGTGATGGTGCAGTGATGATTCAGTGAGGACACTGTGATGATGCTGTGATTACAATCTGATGACGTAGTGATGATGCTGTGATGACCTTATGATGATGCTGTGATGATTCTGTGATGATGCAGTGATGATGCAGTGATGACGCTGTGATGAGTCTCTGATGATGCTGAGATGACGCTGTGATGATGCAGTGATGACGCTGTGATGACACTATCGTGATTCTGTGATGATGATGTGATGATGCAGTAATGATGCTGTGATGATGCACTGATGATACTGTGATGACGTTGTGATAATGCAATGATTAGGCAGTAATGATGCTGTGATGATGCTGAGATGACACTGTGATGATGCAGTAATGGTGCAGTGATGATGCAGTTATGACACCGTGATAATGCTGTGATGCCGCAGTGAGTAAACAGTAATGATTCTGTGATGATGCAGTGATGATGATGTGATGATGCTGCGATGATGCTTTGATGATGCTGTGATGCTGCAGTGATGAAGCTGTGATGATTTTGTGATGATGCAGTTTAGATGCAGTGACGATGCAGTTATGACGCTGTGATGACGCGGTGATGATGCTGTGACGATGCTTTGATGATTTTGTTATGTTGTTGTGATGATGCAGTTATGATGATATGACGATGCTGTAACGATGCCGTGATGATGCTGTGATGATGCTGTGATGATGCAGTGATGACGCTGCGGTGATGCTGTGATGATGCTGTGATGATACAGTCATGATGTTACGATGACGCTGTGATGATGCTGTAATGATGTTGTGATGATGCTGTCGTTACGCTATGATGATTCTGTGATTATGTAGCTAAAATGCTGTGATGATGATGTGATGATGTAGTGATGATGCAGTGGTGATGCTCTGATGACGATGCAAAGATGCTGTGATGATGCAGTAATGATGCTGTGATGATTCTGTGATGATGCTGTGATTATGCTGAGATTATGCTCAGATTATGCTCTGATGATGCAGTGATGGTACAGTGATGATTCAGTGAGGAGTCAGTGATGATGATGTGATTACGATGCGGAGATGCTGTGATCATGCAGTAAGGATGCAATGATGATGCTGTGATGACACTGTGATTATGTTGTGTTGATACTTGTAATGATGTTTTGATGACGATGTGATGATGCTGTGATGATGCAGTGATTATGCAGTGATGATGCTGTGATGATGTGGTGATGATGCAGTGATTATGCAGTGATGATGCTGTGATGATGCAGTGATGATGCTGTGATGATATTGTGATGATGATATGAAGATGCTATGATGATTCAGTGATGATTCTGTGATGATGCATTTACGATACTGTGATGACGCTGTGATGATGTTGTTATGATGGTGTGATGATGCTGTGATGATATTTTGATGATTTTGTTACGTTGTTGTGATGATGCAGTTATGATGATATGACGATGCTGTAACGATGCCGTGATGATGCAGTGATGATGCTGTGATTATTCAGTGATGATGCAGTGATGATGCTGTGATGATGCTGTGATGATGCAGTAATGATGCTGTGATGATGCATGATGATGCTACGATGATGTTGTGATGACGCTGTGATGATGATGTGATGATGCTGCAATGATGCTGTGATGATTCTGCGATGATTCTGTGATGATGCTGTGATGACGCTGCGATAACACAGTGATGATGTGGTGATGCAGTAATGATGCTGTGACGACGCACTGATTCTGCTCTGATGATGCTGTAATGATGCAGTCATGATGCAATAATGATGATGCTGTGATGATGCAGTGATGATGTTGTTATGACGCTGTGATGAAGCTGTGATAATATTATGATGATGCTATGATGACATAGCGATGATGCTGTGAAGATTCTTTGATGACGATGTGATGACGATGTGATGATGCTCTGATGATGCTGTTATGACGCTGTGATGATGCTGTGATGGTTCTTTGATGATGCAGTGTTTATGCAGTTATGACGCTGTGATGACGCTGTGATGATGCTTTGATCATGCTGTTATGATGCAGTTATTATGACGCCATGATGTTGTGACAATGCAGTGATGATGCGGTGATGACGCTGTGATGATGCGGTGATGATGCAGTGATTATGCAGTGATGATACTGTGATGATGCATTGGTGGTGCTGTGATGATGCTTGGATGATGCTTGGATGATTCAGTGATGATTCTGTGATGACACTGTGATGATGTGATGATGCAGTGAATATGCTGTGATGACACTATGATGATGCAGTGATTATGCAGAAATGATTCTGTGATGATGCTGAGATGATGTTGTTATGATGCAGTGATGATGCTTTGATGACGCTGTCGTGATGGTGAGATGACGCTGTCGTGATGCTTTGATGATGCTGTGATGACACTGTGATGATGCAGTGATGATACTGTGATGACGCTGTGAAAATGCAATGATTATGCAGAAATGATTCTGTGATGATGCTGAGATGATGCTGTGATGATGCAGTGAGTAAACAGTGATGATGCAGTAATGATGCCATGATGATGCTGAGATGATGCTGTGATGTTGCAGTGATGGTGCAGTGATGATTCAGTGAGGACACTGTGATGATGCTGTGATTACAATCTGATGACGTAGTGATGATGCTGTGATGACCTTATGATGATGCTGTGATGATTCTGTGATGATGCTGTGATTATGCTGCTATGATGCAGTCATGATGCAGTGATGATGCTGAGATGACACTGATGATGCTGTGATAATGATGTGATGATGCTGTGATGATGTATTGATGACAGTGAAGATGCTATAATGATGATGTGATGATGCAGTGATGATGCTGTGATAATGTTCTGATGATGAAGCTATGATGTTATGATGCAGTGATGACACTGTCATGACGCTGTGATGATGCAGTGAGTAAGCAGTAATGATGCTGTGATGATGCTGAGATGATGATGTGATGATGCAGTGGTGATGCTCTGATGACGATGCAAAGATGCTGTGATGATGCAGTAATGATGCTGTGATGATTCTGTGATGATTTGGTGATGATGCTGTGATGACAGTTTGATGACGTTGTTATGATGCTGTGATGACACTGAAAACGTTGTGATGATGATGTGATAATGCTGTGATGATGGAGTGATGATGTATTTATGACATTGTGATTATGCCGAGATGATGCTTTGATGATGCAGTTATGATGCTGTGATGATGATGCACTCATGATGCAGTGAGGATGCAGTGATGATGCTGTGATGATGCTCTGATGATGACGAAGTGATGATGCTGTGATGATGTAGTGATGATGCAGTGATGTGTAGTGATGACGCTGTGATGATATTGTGATGATGATGTGATGATGCTGTGATTATGCGGAGATTATGCAGTGATTATGCAGTGATGATGCTGTCATGACAGTGTGATGATGCTGTGATGATGCTGCGATGTTGCTGTGAGGATGCTGTGATGATGCAGTGATGATGCAGTGATGATATGATGATGCAGTGATTATGCTGTAATAATTCTGTGACTATACTGAGATGATGCTGTAATGATGCATTGATGACGCTGTGATGACGCTGTGTTGATGCTGTGAGGATGCTGTGATGATGCAGTGATGATGCTGACATGAAACTGATGATGTTGTGATGATGCTGTGATGATGCTCTGATGATGCTGTGATGACGCAGTGATGATTCTGTGATGACGCAGTGATGATTCTGTGATGATGCATTGTTGACATTGTGATGACGCTGTGATGATACTGTGATGATGCTGTGATGATGCTGTGATTATGCGGTGATTATGCAGTGATGATGCTGCCATGACACTGTGATGATGATGCGATGATGCTGTGATGCTGCGATGTTGCTGTGAGGATGCTGTGATGATGCAGTGATTCTGCAGTAATGATGCTGTGATGATGCTGTGATGATGCAGTGATGACGCTGTGATGACTATGCGATGATGATGTGATGATGCTGTGATTATGCAGCTATTATGCTGTGATGATGCAGTGATTCTGAAGTAATGATGCTGTGATGGTGCTGTGATGATGCAGTGATGATGCAGTGATGACGATATGATGATGCAGTGATTATGCAGTGATGATGCTGTGATGATGCATTGTTGACGTTGTGATGACGCTGTATTGATGCTGTGAGGATGCTGTGATGATGCAGTGATTATGCAGTGATGATGCTGTGATGACTCTGTGATGATGTTGTGATGATGCTCTGATGATGCTGTGATGATGCAGTGATGATGCTGTGATGATGCAGTGATGATGCATTGATGATGTAGTGATGACGCTGTGATGATACTGTGATTATGCTGAGATGATGCTGTGATGATGTGATGATGCAGTGATGATTCACTGAGTAAGAAGTGATTATGTAGTGATGACGCTCTGATGACGCAGTGATGATGTTGTGATGATGTTGTGATAATGCAGTGATGATGCTGTGATGACACTGTAATGACGCTGTCGTGATGCTGTGATGACGTAGTCATGGTGTTGTAATGATGCTGTTATGACACTGTGATTATGCAGTGATGATGCTATGATGATGCTGTGATGATACAGTGATGACAATTTGATGATGTAGTGATGATGCTGTGATGACTCTATGATTATGCAGCTATGATGCTATGATGATGATGTGAGGATGAAGTGATTATGCATTTTTGATGCTGTGATGACGCTGTCATGATGCTGTGATGAAGCTGCGATGATGCAGTGATTATGCAGTTAGGACGCTTTGATGACACTGTGATGATGCATTTATGACACTGTAATGACGCTGTGATGATGTTGTGATGATGCAGTGAATAAGCAGTAATGATACTGTGATGATGCTGAGATGATGCTGTGATAACGCAGTGATGATGCTGTGATGATGCTGTGATGATGTTGTGATGATGCTCTGATGATGCTGTGATGATGCAGTGATGATGCTGTGATGATGCAGTGATGATGCATTGATGATGTAGTGATGACGCTGTGATGATACTGTGATTATGCTGAGATGATGCTGTGATGATGTGATGATGCAGTGATGATTCACTGAGTAAGAAGTGATTATGTAGTGATGACGCTCTGATGACGCAGTGATGATGTTGTGATGATGTTGTGATAATGCAGTGATGATGCTGTGATGACACTGTAATGACGCTGTCGTGATGCTGTGATGACGTAGTCATGGTGTTGTAATGATGCTGTTATGACACTGTGATTATGCAGTGATGATGCTATGATGATGCTGTGATGATACAGTGATGACAATTTGATGATGTAGTGATGATGCTGTGATGACTCTATGATTATGCAGCTATGATGCTATGATGATGATGTGAGGATGAAGTGATTATGCATTTTTGATGCTGTGATGACGCTGTCATGATGCTGTGATGAAGCTGCGATGATGCAGTGATTATGCAGTTAGGACGCTTTGATGACACTGTGATGATGCATTTATGACACTGTAATGACGCTGTGATGATGTTGTGATGATGCAGTGAATAAGCAGTAATGATACTGTGATGATGCTGAGATGATGCTGTGATAACGCAGTGATGATGCTGTGATGACGCTTTGATGATGTTGTGATTATGATGTGATGCAGTGATGATTTTTTGATGATGCAGTTTAGATGCAGTGACGATGCAGTTATGACGCTGTGATGACGCGGTGATGATGCTGTGATGATGCTTTGATGATTTTGTTATGTTGTTGTGATGATGCAGTTATGATGATATGACGATGCTGTAACGATGCCGTGATGATGCAGTGATGATGCTGTGATTATTCAGTGATGATGCAGTGATGATGCTGTGATGATGCTGTGATGATGCAGTAATGATGCTGTGATGATGCATGATGATGCTACGATGATGTTGTGATGACGCTGTGATGATGATGTGATGATGCTGCAATGATGCTGTGATGATTCTGCGATGATTCTGTGATGATGCTGTGATGACGCTGCGATAACACAGTGATGATGTGGTGATGCAGTAATGATGCTGTGACGACGCACTGATTCTGCTCTGATGATGCTGTAATGATGCAGTCATGATGCAATAATGATGATGCTGTGATGATGCAGTGATGATGTTGTTATGACGCTGTGATGAAGCTGTGATAATATTATGATGATGCTATGATGACATAGCGATGATGCTGTGAAGATTCTTTGATGACGATGTGATGACGATGTGATGATGCTCTGATGATGCTGTTATGACGCTGTGATGATGCTGTGATGGTTCTTTGATGATGCAGTGTTTATGCAGTTATGACGCTGTGATGACGCTGTGATGATGCTTTGATCATGCTGTTATGATGCAGTTATTATGACGCCATGATGTTGTGACAATGCAGTGATGATGCGGTGATGACGCTGTGATGATGCAGTGATGATGCAGTAATGACGCTGTGATGATTTTGTGATGATGCTCTGATGACGCAGTGATGATGCTGTGATGATGTAGTGATGATGCTGTGAAGACGCTCTCATGACACTGTCGTGAAGCTGTGATGATGATGTCGTGATGCTGTGATGATGCTGTGATGACGCTGTGATGATGCTCTATTGATGCTGTGATGATGCAGTAATAACGCTGTGATGACGCTCTTATAATTTTGTGATGATGCTGTGCTGATACTGTGGTGATGCAGTGATGATGCAGTGATGACGTTGTGATGAGTCTCTGATGATGCTGAGATGACGCTGTGATGATGCAGTGATGACGCTGTGATGACACTATCGTGATTCTGTGATGATGATGTGATGATGCAGTAATGATGCTGTGATGATGCACTGATGATACTGTGATGACGTTGTGATAATGCAATGATTAGGCAGTAATGATGCTGTGATGATGCTGAGATGACACTGTGATGATGCAGTAATGGTGCAGTGATGATGCAGTTATGACACCGTGATAATGCTGTGATGCCGCAGTGAGTAAACAGTAATGATTCTGTGATGATGCAGTGATGATGATGTGATGATGCTGCGATGATGCTTTGATGATGCTGTGATGCTGCAGTGATGAAGCTGTGATGATTTTGTGATGATGCAGTTTAGATGCAGTGACGATGCAGTTATGACGCTGTGATGACGCGGTGATGATGCTGTGACGATGCTTTGATGATTTTGTTATGTTGTTGTGATGATGCAGTTATGATGATATGACGATGCTGTAACGATGCCGTGATGATGCTGTGATGATGCTGTGATGACGCTGCGGTGATGCTGTGATGATGCTGTGATGATACAGTCATGATGTTACGATGACGCTGTGATGATGCTGTAATGATGTTGTGATGATGCTGTCGTTACGCTATGATGATTCTGTGATTATGTAGCTAAAATGCTGTGATGATGATGTGATGATGTAGTGATGATGCAGTGGTGATGCTCTGATGACGATGCAAAGATGCTGTGATGATGCAGTAATGATGCTGTGATGATTCTGTGATGATGCTGTGATTATGCTGAGATTATGCTCAGATGATGCTCTGATGATGCAGTGATGGTACAGTGATGATTCAGTGAGGAGTCAGTGATGATGATGTGATTACGATGCGGAGATGCTGTGATCATGCAGTAAGGATGCAATGATGATGCTGTGATGACACTGTGATTATGTTGTGTTGATACTTGTAATGATGTTTTGATGACGATGTGATGATGCTGTGATGATGCAGTGATTATGCAGTGATGATGCTGTGATGATGTGGTGATGATGCAATGATTATGCAGTGATGATGCTGTGATGATGCAGTGATGATGCTGTGATGATATTGTGATGATGATATGAAGATGCTATGATGATTCAGTGATGATTCTGTGATGATGCATTTACGATACTGTGATGACGCTGTGATGATGTTGTTATGATGGTGTGATGATGCTGTGATGATATTTTGATGATACTGTGACAATGATGTGATGATGCAGCAATGATGCAGTGTTGATGATGTGATGATGCGGTGATGATGCAGTGATTATGCAGTGATGATACTGTGATGATGCATTGGTGGTGCTGTGATGATGCTTGGATGATGCTTGGATGATTCAGTGATGATTCTGTGATGACACTGTGATGATGTGATGATGCAGTGAATATACTGTGATGACACTATGATGATGCAGTGATTATGCAGAAATGATTCTGTGATGATGCTGAGATGATGTTGTTATGATGCAGTGATGATGCTTTGATGACGCTGTCGTGATGGTGAGATGACGCTGTCGTGATGCTTTGATGATGCTGTGATGACACTGTGATGATGCAGTGATGATACTGTGATGACGCTGTGAAAATGCAATGATTATGCAGAAATGATTCTGTGATGATGCTGAGATGATGCTGTGATGATGCAGTGAGTAAGCAGTGATGATGCAGTAATGATGCCATGATGATGCTGAGATGATGCTGTGATGTTGCAGTGATGGTGCAGTGATGATTCAGTGAGGACACTGTGATGATGCTGTGATTACAATCTGATGACGTAGTGATGATGCTGTGATGACCTTATGATGATGCTGTGATGATTCTGTGATGATGCAGTGATGATGCAGTGATGACGCTGTGATGAGTCTCTGATGATGCTGAGATGACGCTGTGATGATGCAGTGATGACGCTGTGATGACACTATCGTGATTCTCTGATGATGATGTGATGATGCAGTAATGATGCTGTGATGATGCACTGATGATACTGTGATGACGTTGTGATAATGCAATGATTAGGCAGTAATGATGCTGTGATGATGCTGAGATGACACTGTGATGATGCAGTAATGGTGCAGTGATGATGCAGTTATGACACCGTGATAATGCTGTGATGCCGCAGTGAGTAAACAGTAATGATTCTGTGATGATGCAGTGATGATGATGTGATGATGCTGCGATGATGCTTTGATGATGCTGTGATGCTGCAGTGATGAAGCTGTGATGATTTTGTGATGATGCAGTTTAGATGCAGTGACGATGCAGTTATGACGCTGTGATGACGCGGTGATGATGCTGTGACGATGCTTTGATGATTTTGTTATGTTGTTGTGATGATGCAGTTATGATGATATGACGATGCTGTAACGATGCCGTGATGATGCTGTGATGATGCTGTGATGATGCAGTGATGACGCTGCGGTGATGCTGTGATGATGCTGTGATGATACAGTCATGATGTTACGATGACGCTGTGATGATGCTGTAATGATGTTGTGATGATGCTGTCGTTACGCTATGATGATTCTGTGATTATGTAGCTAAAATGCTGTGATGATGATGTGATGATGATGTGATGATGCAGTGGTGATGCTCTGATGACGATGCAAAGATGCTGTGATGATGCAGTAATGATGCTGTGATGATTCTGTGATGATGCTGTGATTATGCTGAGATTATGCTCAGATGATGCTCTGATGATGCAGTGATGGTACAGTGATGATTCAGTGAGGAGTCAGTGATGATGATGTGATTACGATGCGGAGATGCTGTGATCATGCAGTAAGGATGCAATGATGATGCTGTGATGACACTGTGATTATGTTGTGTTGATACTTGTAATGATGTTTTGATGACGCTGTGATGACGCGGTGATGATGCTGTGATGATGCTTTGATGATTTTGTTATGTTGTTGTGATGATGCAGTTATGATGATATGACGATGCTGTAACGATGCCGTGATGATGCAGTGATGATGCTGTGATTATTCAGTGATGATGCAGTGATGATGCTGTGATGATGCTGTGATGATGCTGTGATGATGCAGTGATGATGCATGATGATGCTACGACGATGTTGTGATGACGCTGTGATGATGATGTGATGATGCTGCAATGATGCTGTGATGATTCTGCGATGATTCTGTGATGATGCTGTGATGACGCTGCGATAACACAGTGATGATGTGGTGATGCAGTAATGATGCTGTGACGACGCACTGATTCTGCTCTGATGATGCTGTAATGATGCAGTCATGATGCAATAATGATGATGCTGTGATGATGCAGTGATGATGTTGTTATGACGCTGTGATGAAGCTGTGATAATATTATGATGATGCTATGATGACATAGCGATGATGCTGTGAAGATTCTTTGATGACGATGTGATGACGCTGTGATGATGCTTTGATCATGCTGTTATGATGCAGTTATTATGACGCCATGATGTTGTGACAATGCAGTGATGATGCGGTGATGACGCTGTGATGATGCAGTGATGATGCAGTAATGACGCTGTGATGATTTTGTGATGATGCTCTGATGACGCAGTGATGATGCTGTGATGATGTAGTGATGATGCTGTGAAGACGCTCTCATGACACTGTCGTGAAGCTGTGATGATGATGTCGTGATGCTGTGATGATGCTGTGATGACGCTGTGATAACGCTGTGATGACGCTGTGATGATGCTCTATTGATGCTGTGATGATGCAGTAATAACGCTGTGATGACGCTCTTATAATTTTGTGATGATGCTGTGCTGATACTGTGGTGATGCAGTGATGATGCAGTGATGACGCTGTGATGAGTCTCTGATGATGCTGAGATGACGCTGTGATGATGCAGTGATGACGCTGTGATGACACTATCGTGATTCTGTGATGATGATGTGATGATGCAGTAATGATGCTGTGATGATGCACTGATGATACTGTGATAACGTTGTGATAATGCAATGATTAGGCAGTAATGATGCTGTGATGATGCTGAGATGACACTGTGATGATGCAGTAATGGTGCAGTGATGATGCAGTTATGACACCGTGATAATGCTGTGATGCCGCAGTGAGTAAACAGTAATGATTCTGTGATGATGCAGTGATGATGATGTGATGATGCTGCGATGATGCTTTGATGATGCTGTGATGCTGCAGTGATGAAGCTGTGATGATTTTGTGATGATGCAGTTTAGATGCAGTGACGATGCAGTTATGACGCTGTGATGACGCGGTGATGATGCTGTGACGATGCTTTGATGATTTTGTTATGTTGTTGTGATGATGCAGTTATGATGATATGACGATGCTGTAACGATGCCGTGATGATGCTGTGATGATGCAGTGATGACGCTGCGGCGATGCTGTGATGATGCTGTGATGATACAGTCATGATGTTACGATGACGCTGTGATGATGCTGTAATGATGTTGTGATGATGCTGTCGTTACGCTATGATGATTCTGTGATTATGTAGCTAAAATGCTGTGATGATGATGTGATGATGTAGTGATGATGCAGTGGTGATGCTCTGATGACGATGCAAAGATGCTGTGATGATGCAGTAATGATGCTGTGATGATTCTGTGATGATGCTGTGATTATGCTGAGATTATGCTCAGATTATGCTCTGATGATGCAGTGATGGTACAGTGATGATTCAGTGAGGAGTCAGTGATGATGTGATTACGATGCGGAGATGCTGTGATCATGCAGTAAGGATGCAATGATGATGCTGTGATGACACTGTGATTATGTTGTGTTGATACTTGTAATGATGTTTTGATGACGATGTGATGATGCTGTGATGATGCAGTGATTATGCAGTGATGATGCTGTGATGATGTGGTGATGATGCAGTGATTATGCAGTGATGATGCTGTGATGATGCAGTGATGATGCTGTGATGATATTGTGATGATGATATGAAGATGCTATGATGATTCAGTGATGATTCTGTGATGATGCATTTATGATACTGTGATGACGCTGTGATGATGTTGTTATGATGGTGTGATGATGCTGTGATGATATTTTGATGATACTGTGACAATGATGTGATGATGCAGCAATGATGCAGTGTTGATGATGTGATGATGCGGTGATGATGCAGTGATTATGCAGTGATGATACTGTGATGATGCATTGGTGGTGCTGTGATGATGCATGGATGATGCTTGGATGATTCAGTGATGATTCTGTGATGACACTGTGATGATGTGATGATGCAGTGAATATGCTGTGATGACACTATGATGATGCAGTGATTATGCAGAAATGATTCTGTGATGATGCTGAGATGATGTTGTTATGATGCAGTGATGATGCTTTGATGACGCTGTCGTGATGGTGAGATGACGCTGTCGTGATGCTTTGATGATGCTGTGATGACACTGTGATGATGCAGTGATGATACTGTGATGACGCTGTGAAAATGCAATGATTATGCAGAAATGATTCTGTGATGATGCTGAGATGATGCTGTGATGATGCAGTGAGTAAACAGTGATGATGCAGTAATGATGCCATGATGATGCTGAGATGATGCTGTGATGGTGCAGTGATGGTGCAGTGATGATTCAGTGAGGACACTGTGATGATGCTGTGATTACAATTTGATGACGTAGTGATGATGCTGTGATGACCTTATGATGATGCTGTGATGATTCTGTGATGATGCTGTGATTATGCTGCTATGATGCAGTCATGATGCAGTGATGATGCTGAGATGACACTGATGATGCTGTGATAATGATGTGATGATGCTGTGATGATGTATTGATGACAGTGAAGATGCTATAATGATGATGTGATGATGCAGTGATGATGCTGTGATAATGTTCTGATGATGAAGCTATGATGTTATGATGCAGTGATGACACTGTCATGACGCTGTGATGATGCAGTGAGTAAGCAGTAATGATGCTGTGATGATGCTGAGATGATGATGTGATGATGCAGTGGTGATGCTCTGATGACGATGCAAAGATGCTGTGATGATGCAGTAATGATGCTGTGATGATTCTGTGATGATTTGGTGATGATGCTGTGATGACAGTTTGATGACGTTGTTATGATGCTGTGATGACACTGAAAACGTTGTGATGATGATGTGATAATGCTGTGATGATGGAGTGATGATGTATTTATGACATTGTGATTATGCCGAGATGATGCTTTGATGATGCAGTTATGATGCTGTGATGATGATGCACTCATGATGCAGTGAGTAAGCAGTAATGATGCTGAGATGATGATGTGATGATGCTGTGATGATGCTCTGATGATGCTGTGATGACGCAGTGATGATTCTGTGATGATGCAGTGATTATGTAGTGATGATGCTGTGATGATACTGTGATTATGCTGTGATGATGCTGTGATGATGCTCTGATGATGCTGTGATGACGCAGTGATGATTCTGTGATGATGCAGTGATGATGTAGTGATGACGCTGTGATGATACTGTGATTATGCTGTGATGATGCTGTGATTATGCGGTGATTATGCAGTGATGATGCTGTCATGACACTGTGATGATGATGCGATGATGCTGTGATGATGCTGCGATGTTGCTGTGAGGATGCTGTGATGATGCAGTGATTCTGCAGTAATGATGCTGTGATGATGCTGTGATGATGCAGTGATGACGCTGTGATGACTATGCGAGGATGATGTGATGATGCTGTGATTATGCAGCTATAATGCTGTGATGATGCAGTGATTCTGCAGTAATGATGCTGTGATGGTGCTGTGATGATGCAGTGATGATGCAGTGATGACGATATGATGATGCAGTGATTATGCAGTGATTATGCTGTGACTATACTGAGATGATGCTGTAATGATGCATTGTTGACGTTGTGATGACGCTGTATTGATGCTGTGAGGATGCTCTGATGATGCAGTGATTATGCAGTGATGATGCTGTGATGACTCTGTGATGATGTTGTGATGATGCTGTGATGATGCTCTGATGATGCTGTGATGATGCTCTGATGATGCTGTGATGATGCAGTGATGATGCTGTGATGATGCAGTGATGATGCATTGATGATGTAGTGATGACGCTGTGATGATACTGTGATTATGCTGAGATGATGCTGTGATGATGTGATGATGCAGTGATGATTCACTGAGTAAGAAGTGATTATGTAGTGATGACGCTCTGATGACGCAGTGATGATGTTGTGATGATGTTGTGATAATGCAGTGATGATGCTGTGATGACACTGTAATGACGCTGTCGTGATGCTGTGATGACGTAGTCATGGTGTTGTAATGATGCTGTTATGACACTGTGATTATGCAGTGATGATGCTATGATGATGCTGTGATGATACAGTGATGACAATTTGATGATGTAGTGATGATGCTGTGATGACTCTATGATTATGCAGCTATGATGCTATGATGATGATGTGAGGATGAAGTGATTATGCATTTTTGATGCTGTGATGACGCTGTCATGATGCTGTGATGAAGCTGCGATGATGCAGTGATTATGCAGTTAGGACGCTTTGATGACACTGTGATGATGCATTTATGACACTGTAATGACGCTGTGATGATGTTGTGATGATGCAGTGAATAAGCAGTAATGATACTGTGATGATGCTGAGATGATGCTGTGATAATGCAGTGATGATGCTGTGATGACGCTTTGATGATGTTGTGATTATGATGTGATGCAGTGATGATTTTGTGATGATGCAGTTTAGATGCAGTGACGATGCAGTTATGACGCTGTGATGACGTGGTGATGATGCTGTGATGATGCTTTGATGATTTTGTTATGTTGTTGTGATGATGCAGTTATGATGATATGACGATGCTGTAACGATGCCGTGATGATGCAGTGATGATGCTGTGATTATTCAGTGATGATGCAGTGATGATGCTGTGATGATGCTGTGATGATGCAGTAATGATGCTGTGATGATGCATGATGATGCTACGATGATGTTGTGATGACGCTGTGATGATGATGTGATGATGCTGCAATGATGCTGTGATGATTCTGTGATGATGTTGTGATGATGCTGTGATGACGCTGCGATAACACAGTGGTGATATGGTGATGCAGTAATGATGCTGTGACGACGCACTGATTCTGCTCTGATGATGCTGTAATGATGCAGTCATGATGCAATAATGATGATGCTGTGATGATGCAGTGATGATGTTGTTATGACGCTGTGATGAAGCTGTGATAATATTATGATGATGCTATGATGACATAGCGATGATGCTGTGAAGATTCTTTGATGACGATGTGATGACGATGTGATGATGCTCTGATGATGCTGTTATGACGCTGTGATGATGCTGTGATGGTTCTTTGATGATGCAGTGTTTATGCAGTTATGACGCTGTGATGACGCTGTGATGATGCTTTGATCATGCTGTTATGATGCAGTTATTATGACGCCATGATGTTGTGACAATGCAGTGATGATGCGGTGATGACGCTGTGATGATGCAGTGATGATGCAGTAATGACGCTGTGATGATTTTGTGATGATGCTCTGATGACGCAGTGATGATGCTGTGATGATGTAGTGATGATGCTGTGAAGACGCTCTCATGACACTGTCGTGAAGCTGTGATGATGATGTCGTGATGCTGTGATGATGCTGTGATGACGCTGTGATAACGCTGTGATGACGCTGTGATGATGCTCTATTGATGCTGTGATGATGCAGTAATAACGCTGTGATGACGCTCTTATAATTTTGTGATGATGCTGTGCTGATACTGTGGTGATGCAGTGATGATGCAGTGATGACGCTGTGATGAGTCTCTGATGATGCTGAGATGACGCTGTGATGATGCAGTGATGACGCTGTGATGACACTATCGTGATTCTGTGATGATGATGTGATGATGCAGTAATGATGCTGTGATGATGCACTGATGATACTGTGATGACGTTGTGATAATGCAATGATTAGGCAGTAATGATGCTGTGATGATGCTGAGATGACACTGTGATGATGCAGTAATGGTGCAGTGATGATGCAGTTATGACACCGTGATAATGCTGTGATGCCGCAGTGAGTAAACAGTAATGATTCTGTGATGATGCAGTGATGATGATGTGATGATGCTGCGATGATGCTTTGATGATGCTGTGATGCTGCAGTGATGAAGCTGTGATGATTTTGTGATGATGCAGTTTAGATGCAGTGACGATGCAGTTATGACGCTGTGATGACGCGGTGATGATGCTGTGACGATGCTTTGATGATTTTGTTATGTTGTTGTGATGATGCAGTTATGATGATATGACGATGCTGTAACGATGCCGTGATGATGCTGTGATGATGCTGTGATGATGCAGTGATGACGCTGCGGTGATGCTGTGATGATGCTGTGATGATACAGTCATGATGTTACGATGACGCTGTGATGATGCTGTAATGATGTTGTGATGATGCTGTCGTTACGCTATGATGATTCTGTGATTATGTAGCTAAAATGCTGTGATGATGATGTGATGATGTAGTGATGATGCAGTGGTGATGCTCTGATGACGATGCAAAGATGCTGTGATGATGCAGTAATGATGCTGTGATGATTCTGTGATGATGCTGTGATTATGCTGAGATTATGCTCAGATTATGCTCTGATGATGCAGTGATGGTACAGTGATGATTCAGTGAGGAGTCAGTGATGATGATGTGATTACGATGCGGAGATGCTGTGATCATGCAGTAAGGATGCAATGATGATGCTGTGATGACACTGTGATTATGTTGTGTTGATACTTGTAATGATGTTTTGATGATGATGTGATGATGCTGTGATGATGCAGTGATGATGCTGTGATGATATTGTGATGATGATATGAAGATGCTATGATGATTCAGTGATGATTCTGTGATGATGCATTTACGATACTGTGATGACGCTGTGATGATGTTGTTATGATGGTGTGATGATGCTGTGATGATATTTTGATGATACTGTGACAATGATGTGATGATGCAGCAATGATGCAGTGTTGATGATGTGATGATGCGGTGATGATGCAGTGATTATGCAGTGATGATACTGTGATGATGCATTGGTGGTGCTGTGATGATGCTTGGATGATGCTTGGATGATTCAGTGATGATTCTGTGATGACACTGTGATGATGTGATGATGCAGTGAATATACTGTGATGACACTATGATGATGCAGTGATTATGCAGAAATGATTCTGTGATGATGCTGAGATGATGTTGTTATGATGCAGTGATGATGCTTTGATGACGCTGTCGTGATGGTGAGATGACGCTGTCGTGATGCTTTGATGATGCTGTGATGACACTGTGATGATGCAGTGATGATACTGTGATGACGCTGTGAAAATGCAATGATTATGCAGAAATGATTCTGTGATGATGCTGAGATGATGCTGTGATGATGCAGTGAGTAAACAGTGATGATGCAGTAATGATGCCATGATGATGCTGAGATGATGCTGTGATGTTGCAGTGATGGTGCAGTGATGATTCAGTGAGGACACTGTGATGATGCTGTGATTACAATTTGATGACGTAGTGATGATGCTGTGATGACCTTATGATGATGCTGTGATGATTCTGTGATGATGCTGTGATTATGCTGCTATGATGCAGTCATGATGCAGTGATGATGCTGAGATGACACTGATGATGCTGTGATAATGATGTGATGATGCTGTGATGATGTATTGATGACAGTGAAGATGCTATAATGATGATGTGATGATGCAGTGATGATGCTGTGATAATGTTCTGATGATGAAGCTATGATGTTATGATGCAGTGATGACACTGTCATGACGCTGTGATGATGCAGTGAGTAAGCAGTAATGATGCTGTGATGATGCTGAGATGATGATGTGATGATGCAGTGGTGATGCTCTGATGACGATGCAAAGATGCTGTGATGATGCAGTAATGATGCTGTGATGATTCTGTGATGATTTGGTGATGATGCTGTGATGACAGTTTGATGAAGTTGTTATGATGCTGTGATGACACTGAAAACGTTGTGATGATGATGTGATAATGCTGTGATGATGGAGTGATGATGTATTTATGACATTGTGATTATGCCGAGATGATGCTTTGATGATGCAGTTATGATGCTGTGATGATGATGCACTCATGATGCAGTGAGGATGCAGTGATGATGCTGTGATGATGCTCTGATGATGACGAAGTGATGATGCTGTGATGATGTAGTGATGATGCAGTGATGTGTAGTGATGACGCTGTGATGATATTGTGATGATGATGTGATGATGCTGTGATTATGCGGAGATTATGCAGTGATTATGCAGTGATGATGCTGTCATGACAGTGTGATGATGCTGTGATGATGCTGCGATGTTGCTGTGAGGATGCTGTGATGATGCAGTGATTCTGAAGTAATGATGCTGTGATGGTGCTGTGATGATGCAGTGATGATGCAGTGATGATGCAGTGATGATATGATGATGCAGTGATTATGCTGTAATAATTCTGTGACTATACTGAGATGATGCTGTAATGATGCATTGATGACGCTGTGATGACGCTGTGTTGATGCTGTGAGGATGCTGTGATGATGCAGTGATGATGCTGACATGAAACTGATGATGTTGTGATGATGATGTGATGATGCTATGATGATGCAGTGAGTAAGCAGTAATGATGCTGAGATGATGATGTGATGATGCTGTGATGATGCTCTGATGATGCTGTGATGACGCAGTGATGATTCTGTGATGACGCAGTGATGATTCTGTGATGATGCATTGTTGACATTGTGATGACGCTGTGATGATACTGTGATGATGCTGTGATGCTGCGATGTTGCTGTGAGGATGTGATGATGCAGTGATTCTGCAGTAATGATGCTGTGATGATGCTGTGATGATGCAGTGATGACGCTGTGATGACTATGCGATGATGATGTGATGATGCTGTGATTATGCAGCTATTATGCTGTGATGATGCAGTGATTCTGAAGTAATGATGCTGTGATGGTGCTGTGATGATGCAGTGATGATGCAGTGATGACGATATGATGATGCAGTGATTATGCAGTGATGATGCTGTGATGATGCATTGTTGACGTTGTGATGACGCTGTATTGATGCTGTGAGGATGCTGTGATGATGCAGTGATTATGCAGTGATGATGCTGTGATGACTCTGTGATGATGTTGTGATGATGCTCTGATGATGCTGTGATGATGCAGTGATGATGCTGTGATGATGCAGTGATGATGCATTGATGATGTAGTGATGACGCTGTGATGATACTGTGATTATGCTGAGATGATGCTGTGATGATGTGATGATGCAGTGATGATTCACTGAGTAAGAAGTGATTATGTAGTGATGACGCTCTGATGACGCAGTGATGATGTTGTGATGATGTTGTGATAATGCAGTGATGATGCTGTGATGACACTGTAATGACGCTGTCGTGATGCTGTGATGACGTAGTCATGGTGTTGTAATGATGCTGTTATGACACTGTGATTATGCAGTGATGATGCTATGATGATGCTGTGATGATACAGTGATGACAATTTGATGATGTAGTGATGATGCTGTGATGACTCTATGATTATGCAGCTATGATGCTATGATGATGATGTGAGGATGAAGTGATTATGCATTTTTGATGCTGTGATGACGCTGTCATGATGCTGTGATGAAGCTGCGATGATGCAGTGATTATGCAGTTAGGACGCTTTGATGACACTGTGATGATGCATTTATGACACTGTAATGACGCTGTGATGATGTTGTGATGATGCAGTGAATAAGCAGTAATGATACTGTGATGATGCTGAGATGATGCTGTGATAACGCAGTGATGATGCTGTGATGACGCTTTGATGATGTTGTGATTATGATGTGATGCAGTGATGATTTTTTGATGATGCAGTTTAGATGCAGTGACGATGCAGTTATGACGCTGTGATGACGCGGTGATGATGCTGTGATGATGCTTTGATGATTTTGTTATGTTGTTGTGATGATGCAGTTATGATGATATGACGATGCTGTAACGATGCCGTGATGATGCAGTGATGATGCTGTGATTATTCAGTGATGATGCAGTGATGATGCTGTGATGATGCTGTGATGATGCAGTAATGATGCTGTGATGATGCATGATGATGCTACGATGATGTTGTGATGACGCTGTGATGATGATGTGATGATGCTGCAATGATGCTGTGATGATTCTGCGATGATTCTGTGATGATGCTGTGATGACGCTGCGATAACACAGTGATGATGTGGTGATGCAGTAATGATGCTGTGACGACGCACTGATTCTGCTCTGATGATGCTGTAATGATGCAGTCATGATGCAATAATGATGATGCTGTGATGATGCAGTGATGATGTTGTTATGACGCTGTGATGAAGCTGTGATAATATTATGATGATGCTATGATGACATAGCGATGATGCTGTGAAGATTCTTTGATGACGATGTGATGACGATGTGATGATGCTCTGATGATGCTGTTATGACGCTGTGATGATGCTGTGATGGTTCTTTGATGATGCAGTGTTTATGCAGTTATGACGCTGTGATGACGCTGTGATGATGCTTTGATCATGCTGTTATGATGCAGTTATTATGACGCCATGATGTTGTGACAATGCAGTGATGATGCGGTGATGACGCTGTGATGATGCAGTGATGATGCAGTAATGACGCTGTGATGATTTTGTGATGATGCTCTGATGACGCAGTGATGATGCTGTGATGATGTAGTGATGATGCTGTGAAGACGCTCTCATGACACTGTCGTGAAGCTGTGATGATGATGTCGTGATGCTGTGATGATGCTGTGATGACGCTGTGATGATGCTCTATTGATGCTGTGATGATGCAGTAATAACGCTGTGATGACGCTCTTATAATTTTGTGATGATGCTGTGATGATACTGTGGTGATGCAGTGATGATGCAGTGATGACGCTGTGATGAGTCTCTGATGATGCTGAGATGACGCTGTGATGATGCAGTGATGACGCTGTGATGACACTATCGTGATTCTGTGATGATGATGTGATGATGCAGTAATGATGCTGTGATGATGCACTGATGATACTGTGATGACGTTGTGATAATGCAATGATTAGGCAGTAATGATGCTGTGATGATGCTGAGATGACACTGTGATGATGCAGTAATGGTGCAGTGATGATGCAGTTATGACACCGTGATAATGCTGTGATGCCGCAGTGAGTAAACAGTAATGATTCTGTGATGATGCAGTGATGATGATGTGATGATGCTGCGATGATGCTTTGATGATGCTGTGATGCTGCAGTGATGAAGCTGTGATGATTTTGTGATGATGCAGTTTAGATGCAGTGACGATGCAGTTATGACGCTGTGATGACGCGGTGATGATGCTGTGACGATGCTTTGATGATTTTGTTATGTTGTTGTGATGATGCAGTTATGATGATATGACGATGCTGTAACGATGCCGTGATGATGCTGTGATGATGCAGTGATGACGCTGCGGTGATGCTGTGATGATGCTGTGATGATACAGTCATGATGTTACGATGACGCTGTGATGATGCTGTAATGATGTTGTGATGATGCTGTCGTTACGCTATGATGATTCTGTGATTATGTAGCTAAAATGCTGTGATGATGATGTGATGATGTAGTGATGATGCAGTGGTGATGCTCTGATGACGATGCAAAGATGCTGTGATGATGCAGTAATGATGCTGTGATGATTCTGTGATGATGCTGTGATTATGCTGAGATTATGCTCAGATGATGCTCTGATGATGCAGTGATGGTACAGTGATGATTCAGTGAGGAGTCAGTGATGATGATGTGATTACGATGCGGAGATGCTGTGATCATGCAGTAAGGATGCAATGATGATGCTGTGATGACACTGTGATTATGTTGTGTTGATACTTGTAATGATGTTTTGATGACGATGTGATGATGCTGTGATGATGCAGTGATTATGCAGTGATGATGCTGTGATGATGTGGTGATGATGCAGTGATTATGCAGTGATGATGCTGTGATGATGCAGTGATGATGCTGTGATGATATTGTGATGATGATATGAAGATGCTATGATGATTCAGTGATGATTCTGTGATGATGCATTTACGATACTGTGATGACGCTGTGATGATGTTGTTATGATGGTGTGATGATGCTGTGATGATATTTTGATGATACTGTGACAATGATGTGATGATGCAGCAATGATGCAGTGTTGATGATGTGATGATGCGGTGATGATGCAGTGATTATGCAGTGATGATACTGTGATGATGCATTGGTGGTGCTGTGATGATGCTTGGATGATGCTTGGATGATTCAGTGATGATTCTGTGATGACACTGTGATGATGTGATGATGCAGTGAATATGCTGTGATGACACTATGATGATGCAGTGATTATGCAGAAATGATTCTGTGATGATGCTGAGATGATGTTGTTATGATGCAGTGATGATGCTTTGATGACGCTGTCGTGATGGTGAGATGACGCTGTCGTGATGCTTTGATGATGCTGTGATGACACTGTGATGATGCAGTGATGATACTGTGATGACGCTGTGAAAATGCAATGATTATGCAGAAATGATTCTGTGATGATGCTGAGATGATGCTGTGATGATGCAGTGAGTAAGCAGTGATGATGCAGTAATGATGCCATGATGATGCTGAGATGATGCTGTGATGTTGCAGTGATGGTGCAGTGATGATTCAGTGAGGACACTGTGATGATGCTGTGATTACAATCTGATGACGTAGTGATGATGCTGTGATGACCTTATGATGATGCTGTGATGATTCTGTGATGATGCTGTGATTATGCTGCTATGATGCAGTCATGATGCAGTGATGATGCTGAGATGACACTGATGATGCTGTGATAATGATGTGATGATGCTGTGATGATGTATTGATGACAGTGAAGATGCTATAATGATGATGTGATGATGCAGTGATGATGCTGTGATAATGTTCTGATGATGAAGCTATGATGTTATGATGCAGTGATGACACTGTCATGACGCTGTGATGATGCAGTGAGTAAGCAGTAATGATGCTGTGATGATGCTGAGATGATGATGTGATGATGCAGTGGTGATGCTCTGATGACGATGCAAAGATGCTGTGATGATGCAGTAATGATGCTGTGATGATTCTGTGATGATTTGGTGATGATGCTGTGATGACAGTTTGATGAAGTTGTTATGATGCTGTGATGACACTGAAAACGTTGTGATGATGATGTGATAATGCTGTGATGATGGAGTGATGATGTATTTATGACATTGTGATTATGCCGAGATGATGCTTTGATGATGCAGTTATGATGCTGTGATGATGATGCACTCATGATGCAGTGAGGATGCAGTGATGATGCTGTGATGATGCTCTGATGATGACGAAGTGATGATGCTGTGATGATGTAGTGATGATGCAGTGATGTGTAGTGATGACGCTGTGATGATATTGTGATGATGATGTGATGATGCTGTGATTATGCGGAGATTATGCAGTGATTATGCAGTGATGATGCTGTCATGACAGTGTGATGATGCTGTGATGATGCTGCGATGTTGCTGTGAGGATGCTGTGATGATGCAGTGATTCTGAAGTAATGATGCTGTGATGGTGCTGTGATGATGCAGTGATGATGCAGTGATGATGCAGTGATGATATGATGATGCAGTGATTATGCTGTAATAATTCTGTGACTATACTGAGATGATGCTGTAATGATGCATTGATGACGCTGTGATGACGCTGTGTTGATGCTGTGAGGATGCTGTGATGATGCAGTGATGATGCTGACATGAAACTGATGATGTTGTGATGATGATGTGATGATGCTATGATGATGCAGTGAGTAAGCAGTAATGATGCTGAGATGATGATGTGATGATGCTGTGATGATGCTCTGATGATGCTGTGATGACGCAGTGATGATTCTGTGATGACGCAGTGATGATTCTGTGATGATGCATTGTTGACATTGTGATGACGCTGTGATGATACTGTGATGATGCTGTGATGCTGCGATGTTGCTGTGAGGATGTGATGATGCAGTGATTCTGCAGTAATGATGCTGTGATGATGCTGTGATGATGCAGTGATGACGCTGTGATGACTATGCGATGATGATGTGATGATGCTGTGATTATGCAGCTATTATGCTGTGATGATGCAGTGATTCTGAAGTAATGATGCTGTGATGGTGCTGTGATGATGCAGTGATGATGCAGTGATGACGATATGATGATGCAGTGATTATGCAGTGATGATGCTGTGATGATGCATTGTTGACGTTGTGATGACGCTGTATTGATGCTGTGAGGATGCTGTGATGATGCAGTGATTATGCAGTGATGATGCTGTGATGACTCTGTGATGATGTTGTGATGATGCTCTGATGATGCTGTGATGATGCAGTGATGATGCTGTGATGATGCAGTGATGATGCATTGATGATGTAGTGATGACGCTGTGATGATACTGTGATTATGCTGAGATGATGCTGTGATGATGTGATGATGCAGTGATGATTCACTGAGTAAGAAGTGATTATGTAGTGATGACGCTCTGATGACGCAGTGATGATGTTGTGATGATGTTGTGATAATGCAGTGATGATGCTGTGATGACACTGTAATGACGCTGTCGTGATGCTGTGATGACGTAGTCATGGTGTTGTAATGATGCTGTTATGACACTGTGATTATGCAGTGATGATGCTATGATGATGCTGTGATGATACAGTGATGACAATTTGATGATGTAGTGATGATGCTGTGATGACTCTATGATTATGCAGCTATGATGCTATGATGATGATGTGAGGATGAAGTGATTATGCATTTTTGATGCTGTGATGACGCTGTCATGATGCTGTGATGAAGCTGCGATGATGCAGTGATTATGCAGTTAGGACGCTTTGATGACACTGTGATGATGCATTTATGACACTGTAATGACGCTGTGATGATGTTGTGATGATGCAGTGAATAAGCAGTAATGATACTGTGATGATGCTGAGATGATGCTGTGATAACGCAGTGATGATGCTGTGATGACGCTTTGATGATGTTGTGATTATGATGTGATGCAGTGATGATTTTGTGATGATGCAGTTTAGATGCAGTGACGATGCAGTTATGACGCTGTGATGACGCGGTGATGATGCTGTGATGATGCTTTGATGATTTTGTTATGTTGTTGTGATGATGCAGTTATGATGATATGACGATGCTGTAACGATGCCGTGATGATGCAGTGATGATGCTGTGATTATTCAGTGATGATGCAGTGATGATGCTGTGATGATGCTGTGATGATGCAGTAATGATGCTGTGATGATGCATGATGATGCTACGATGATGTTGTGATGACGCTGTGATGATGATGTGATGATGCTGCAATGATGCTGTGATGATTCTGCGATGATTCTGTGATGATGCTGTGATGACGCTGCGATAACACAGTGATGATGTGGTGATGCAGTAATGATGCTGTGACGACGCACTGATTCTGCTCTGATGATGCTGTAATGATGCAGTCATGATGCAATAATGATGATGCTGTGATGATGCAGTGATGATGTTGTTATGACGCTGTGATGAAGCTGTGATAATATTATGATGATGCTATGATGACATAGCGATGATGCTGTGAAGATTCTTTGATGACGATGTGATGACGATGTGATGATGCTCTGATGATGCTGTTATGACGCTGTGATGATGCTGTGATGGTTCTTTGATGATGCAGTGTTTATGCAGTTATGACGCTGTGATGACGCTGTGATGATGCTTTGATCATGCTGTTATGATGCAGTTATTATGACGCCATGATGTTGTGACAATGCAGTGATGATGCGGTGATGACGCTGTGATGATGCAGTGATGATGCAGTAATGACGCTGTGATGATTTTGTGATGATGCTCTGATGACGCAGTGATGATGCTGTGATGATGTAGTGATGATGCTGTGAAGACGCTCTCATGACACTGTCGTGAAGCTGTGATGATGATGTCGTGATGCTGTGATGATGCTGTGATGACGCTGTGATGATGCTCTATTGATGCTGTGATGATGCAGTAATAACGCTGTGATGACGCTCTTATAATTTTGTGATGATGCTGTGATGATACTGTGGTGATGCAGTGATGATGCAGTGATGACGCTGTGATGAGTCTCTGATGATGCTGAGATGACGCTGTGATGATGCAGTGATGACGCTGTGATGACACTATCGTGATTCTGTGATGATGATGTGATGATGCAGTAATGATGCTGTGATGATGCACTGATGATACTGTGATGACGTTGTGATAATGCAATGATTAGGCAGTAATGATGCTGTGATGATGCTGAGATGACACTGTGATGATGCAGTAATGGTGCAGTGATGATGCAGTTATGACACCGTGATAATGCTGTGATGCCGCAGTGAGTAAACAGTAATGATTCTGTGATGATGCAGTGATGATGATGTGATGATGCTGCGATGATGCTTTGATGATGCTGTGATGCTGCAGTGATGAAGCTGTGATGATTTTGTGATGATGCAGTTTAGATGCAGTGACGATGCAGTTATGACGCTGTGATGACGCGGTGATGATGCTGTGACGATGCTTTGATGATTTTGTTATGTTGTTGTGATGATGCAGTTATGATGATATGACGATGCTGTAACGATGCCGTGATGATGCTGTGATGATGCTGTGATGATGCAGTGATGACGCTGCGGTGATGCTGTGATGATGCTGTGATGATACAGTCATGATGTTACGATGACGCTGTGATGATGCTGTAATGATGTTGTGATGATGCTGTCGTTACGCTATGATGATTCTGTGATTATGTAGCTAAAATGCTGTGATGATGATGTGATGATGTAGTGATGATGCAGTGGTGATGCTCTGATGACGATGCAAAGATGCTGTGATGATGCAGTAATGATGCTGTGATGATTCTGTGATGATGCTGTGATTATGCTGAGATTATGCTCAGATGATGCTCTGATGATGCAGTGATGGTACAGTGATGATTCAGTGAGGAGTCAGTGATGATGATGTGATTACGATGCGGAGATGCTGTGATCATGCAGTAAGGATGCAATGATGATGCTGTGATGACACTGTGATTATGTTGTGTTGATACTTGTAATGATGTTTTGATGACGATGTGATGATGCTGTGATGATGCAGTGATTATGCAGTGATGATGCTGTGATGATGTGGTGATGATGCAGTGATTATGCAGTGATGATGCTGTGATGATGCAGTGATGATGC
Organism: Clangula hyemalis; assembly: GCA_963989345.1. Next base: position 452,714 of record CAXDIO010000207.1, read on the forward strand.
TGTGATGATATTGTGATGATGATATGAAGATGCTATGATGATTCAGTGATGATTCAGTGATGATTCTGTGATGATGCATTTACGATACTGTGATGACGCTGTGATGATGTTGTTATGATGGTGTGATGATGCTGTGATGATATTTTGATGATTTTGTTACGTTGTTGTGATGATGCAGTTATGATGATATGACGATGCTATAACGATGCCGTGATGATGCAGTGATGATGCTGTGATTATTCAGTGATGATGCAGTGATGATGCTGTGATGATGCTGTGATGATGCAGTAATGATGCTGTGATGATGCATGATGATGCTACGATGATGTTGTGATGATTCTGTGATGATGTTGTGATGATGCTGTGATGACGCTGCGATAACACAGTGATGATGTGGTGATGCAGTAATGATGCTGTGACGACGCACTGATTCTGCTCTGATGATGCTGTAATGATGCAGTCATGATGCAATAATGATGATGCTGTGATGATGCAGTGATGATGTTGTTATGACGCTGTGATGAAGCTGTGATAATATTATGATGATGCTATGATGACATAGCGATGATGCTGTGAAGATTCTTTGATGACGATGTGATGACGATGTGATGATGCTCTGATGATGCTGTTATGACGCTGTGATAATGCTGTGATGGTTCTTTGATGATGCAGTGTTTATGCAGTTATGACGCTGTGATGACGCTGTGATGATGCTTTGATCATGCTGTTATGATGCAGTTATTATGACGCCATGATGTTGTGACAATGCAGTGATGATGCGGTGATGACGCTGTGATGATGCAGTGATGATGCAGTAATGACGCTGTGATGATTTTGTGATGATGCTCTGATGACGCAGTGATGATGCTGTGATGATGTAGTGATGATGCTGTGAAGACGCTCTCATGACACTGTCGTGAAGCTGTGATGATGATGTCGTGATGCTGTGATGATGCTGTGATGACGCTGTGATGATGCTCTATTGATGCTGTGATGATGCAGTAATAACGCTGTGATGACGCTCTTATAATTTTGTGATGATGCTGTGATGATACTGTGGTGATGCAGTGATGATGCAGTGATGACGCTGTGATGAGTCTCTGATGATGCTGAGATGACGCTGTGATGATGCAGTGATGACGCTGTGATGACACTATCGTGATTCTGTGATGATGATGTGATGATGCAGTAATGATGCTGTGATGATGCACTGATGATACTGTGATGACGTTGTGATAATGCAATGATTAGGCAGTAATGATGCTGTGATGATGCTGAGATGACACTGTGATGATGCAGTAATGGTGCAGTGATGATGCAGTTATGACACCGTGATAATGCTGTGATGCCGCAGTGAGTAAACAGTAATGATTCTGTGATGATGCAGTGATGATGATGTGATGATGCTGCGATGATGCTTTGATGATGCTGTGATGCTGCAGTGATGAAGCTGTGATGATTTTGTGATGATGCAGTTTAGATGCAGTGACGATGCAGTTATGACGCTGTGATGACGCGGTGATGATGCTGTGACGATGCTTTGATGATTTTGTTATGTTGTTGTGATGATGCAGTTATGATGATATGACGATGCTGTAACGATGCCGTGATGATGCTGTGATGATGCTGTGATGATGCAGTGATGACGCTGCGGTGATGCTGTGATGATGCTGTGATGATACAGTCATGATGTTACGATGACGCTGTGATGATGCTGTAATGATGTTGTGATGATGCTGTCGTTACGCTATGATGATTCTGTGATTATGTAGCTAAAATGCTGTGATGATGATGTGATGATGATGTGATGATGCAGTGGTGATGCTCTGATGACGATGCAAAGATGCTGTGATGATGCTGCAATGATGCTGTGATGATTCTGTGATGATGCTGTGATTATGCTGAGATTATGCTCAGATGATGCTCTGATGATGCAGTGATGGTACAGTGATGATTCAGTGAGGAGTCAGTGATGATGATGTGATTACGATGCGGAGATGCTGTGATCATGCAGTAAGGATGCAATGATGATGCTGTGATGACACTGTGATTATGTTGTGTTGATACTTGTAATGATGTTTTGATGACGCTGTGATGACGCGGTGATGATGCTGTGATGATGCTTTGATGATTTTGTTATGTTGTTGTGATGATGCAGTTATGATGATATGACGATGCTGTAACGATGCTGTGATGATGCAGTGATGATGCTGTGATTATTCAGTGATGATGCCGTGATGATGCAGTGATGATGCTGTGATTATTCAGTGATGATGCAGTGATGATGCTGTGATGATGCTGTGATGACGCTGTGATGATGATGTGATGATGCTGCAATGATGCTGTGATGATTCTGCGATGATTCTGTGATGATGCTGTGATGACGCTGCGATAACACAGTGATGATGTGGTGATGCAGTAATGATGCTGTGACGACGCACTGATTCTGCTCTGATGATGCTGTAATGATGCAGTCATGATGCAATAATGATGATGCTGTGATGATGCAGTGATGATGTTGTTATGACGCTGTGATGAAGCTGTGATAATATTATGATGATGCTATGATGACATAGCGATGATGCTGTGAAGATTCTTTGATGACGATGTGATGACGATGTGATGATGCTCTGATGATGCTGTTATGACGCTGTGATGATGCTGTGATGGTTCTTTGATGATGCAGTGTTTATGCAGTTATGACGCTGTGATGACGCTGTGATGATGCTTTGATCATGCTGTTATGATGCAGTTATTATGACGCCATGATGTTGTGACAATGCAGTGATGATGCGGTGATGACGCTGTGATGATGCAGTGATGATGCAGTAATGACGCTGTGATGATTTTGTGATGATGCTCTGATGACGCAGTGATGATGCTGTGATGATGTAGTGATGATGCTGTGAAGACGCTCTCATGACACTGTCGTGAAGCTGTGATGATGATGTCGTGATGCTGTGATGATGCTGTGATGACGCTGTGATAACGCTGTGATGACGCTGTGATGATGCTCTATTGATGCTGTGATGATGCAGTAATAACGCTGTGATGACGCTCTTATAATTTTGTGATGATGCTGTGCTGATACTGTGGTGATGCAGTGATGATGCAGTGATGACGCTGTGATGAGTCTCTGATGATGCTGAGATGACGCTGTGATGATGCAGTGATGACGCTGTGATGACACTATCGTGATTCTGTGATGATGATGTGATGATGCAGTAATGATGCTGTGATGATGCACTGATGATACTGTGATGACGTTGTGATAATGCAATGATTAGGCAGTAATGATGCTGTGATGATGCTGAGATGACACTGTGATGATGCAGTAATGGTGCAGTGATGATGCAGTTATGACACCGTGATAATGCTGTGATGCCGCAGTGAGTAAACAGTAATGATTCTGTGATGATGCAGTGATGATGATGTGATGATGCTGCGATGATGCTTTGATGATGCTGTGATGCTGCAGTGATGAAGCTGTGATGATTTTGTGATGATGCAGTTTAGATGCAGTGACGATGCAGTTATGACGCTGTGATGACGCGGTGATGATGCTGTGACGATGCTTTGATGATTTTGTTATGTTGTTGTGATGATGCAGTTATGATGATATGACGATGCTGTAACGATGCCGTGATGATGCTGTGATGATGCAGTGATGACGCTGCGGCGATGCTGTGATGATGCTGTGATGATACAGTCATGATGTTACGATGACGCTGTGATGATGCTGTAATGATGTTGTGATGATGCTGTCGTTACGCTATGATGATTCTGTGATTATGTAGCTAAAATGCTGTGATGATGATGTGATGATGTAGTGATGATGCAGTGGTGATGCTCTGATGACGATGCAAAGATGCTGTGATGATGCAGTAATGATGCTGTGATGATTCTGTGATGATGCTGTGATTATGCTGAGATTATGCTCAGATTATGCTCTGATGATGCAGTGATGGTACAGTGATGATTCAGTGAGGAGTCAGTGATGATGATGTGATTACGATGCGGAGATGCTGTGATCATGCAGTAAGGATGCAATGATGATGCTGTGATGACACTGTGATTATGTTGTGTTGATACTTGTAATGATGTTTTGATGACGATGTGATGATGCTGTGATGATGCAGTGATTATGCAGTGATGATGCTGTGATGATGTGGTGATGATGCAGTGATTATGCAGTGATGATGCTGTGATGATGCAGTGATGATGCTGTGATGATATTGTGATGATGATATGAAGATGCTATGATGATTCAGTGATGATTCTGTGATGATGCATTTACGATACTGTGATGACGCTGTGATGATGTTGTTATGATGGTGTGATGATGCTGTGATGATATTTTGATGATACTGTGACAATGATGTGATGATGCAGCAATGATGCAGTGTTGATGATGTGATGATGCGGTGATGATGCAGTGATTATGCAGTGATGATACTGTGATGATGCATTGGTGGTGCTGTGATGATGCTTGGATGATGCTTGGATGATTCAGTGATGATTCTGTGATGACACTGTGATGATGTGATGATGCAGTGAATATGCTGTGATGACACTATGATGATGCAGTGATTATGCAGAAATGATTCTGTGATGATGCTGAGATGATGTTGTTATGATGCAGTGATGATGCTTTGATGACGCTGTCGTGATGGTGAGATGACGCTGTCGTGATGCTTTGATGATGCTGTGATGACACTGTGATGATGCAGTGATGATACTGTGATGACGCTGTGAAAATGCAATGATTATGCAGAAATGATTCTGTGATGATGCTGAGATGATGCTGTGATGATGCAGTGAGTAAACAGTGATGATGCAGTAATGATGCCATGATGATGCTGAGATGATGCTGTGATGGTGCAGTGATGGTGCAGTGATGATTCAGTGAGGACACTGTGATGATGCTGTGATTACAATCTGATGACGTAGTGATGATGCTGTGATGACCTTATGATGATGCTGTGATGATTCTGTGATGATGCTGTGATTATGCTGCTATGATGCAGTCATGATGCAGTGATGATGCTGAGATGACACTGATGATGCTGTGATAATGATGTGATGATGCTGTGATGATGTATTGATGACAGTGAAGATGCTATAATGATGATGTGATGATGCAGTGATGATGCTGTGATAATGTTCTGATGATGAAGCTATGATGTTATGATGCAGTGATGACACTGTCATGACGCTGTGATGATGCAGTGAGTAAGCAGTAATGATGCTGTGATGATGCTGAGATGATGATGTGATGATGCAGTGGTGATGCTCTGATGACGATGCAAAGATGCTGTGATGATGCAGTAATGATGCTGTGATGATTCTGTGATGATTTGGTGATGATGCTGTGATGACAGTTTGATGACGTTGTTATGATGCTGTGATGACACTGAAAACGTTGTGATGATGATGTGATAATGCTGTGATGATGGAGTGATGATGTATTTATGACATTGTGATTATGCCGAGATGATGCTTTGATGATGCAGTTATGATGCTGTGATGATGATGCACTCATGATGCAGTGAGTAAGCAGTAATGATGCTGAGATGATGATGTGATGATGCTGTGATGATGCTCTGATGATGCTGTGATGACGCAGTGATGATTCTGTGATGATGCAGTGATTATGTAGTGATGATGCTGTGATGATACTGTGATTATGTTGTGATGATGCTGTGATGATGCTCTGATGATGCTGTGATGACGCAGTGATGATTCTGTGATGATGCAGTGATGATGTAGTGATGACGCTGTGATGATACTGTGATTATGCTGTGATGATGCTGTGATTATGCGGTGATTATGCAGTGATGATGCTGTCATGACACTGTGATGATGATGCGATGATGCTGTGATGATGCTGCGATGTTGCTGTGAGGATGCTGTGATGACTATGCGATGATGCTGTGATGATGCTGTGATGATGCAGTGATGACGCTGTGATGACTATGCGATGATGCTGTGATGATGCAGTGATTCTGCAGTAATGATGCTGTGATGGTGCTGTGATGATGCAGTGATGATGCAGTGATGACGATATGATGATGCAGTGATTCTGCAGTGATTATGCTGTGACTATACTGAGATGATGCTGTAATGATGCATTGTTGACGTTGTGATGACGCTGTATTGATGCTGTGAGGATGCTGTGATGAAGCAGTGATTATGCAGTGATGATGCTGTGATGATGCAGTGATGATGCATTGATGATGTAGTGATGACGCTGTGATGATACTGTGATTATGCTGAGATGATGCTGTGATGATGCAGTGATGATTCACTGAGTAAGAAGTGATTATGTAGTGATGACGCTCTGATGACGCAGTGATGATGTTGTGATGATGTTGTGATAATGCAGTGATGATGCTGTGATGACACTGTAATGACGCTGTCGTGATGCTGTGATGACGTAGTCATGGTGTTGTAATGATGCTGTTATGACACTGTGATTATGCAGTGATGATGCTATGATGATGCTGTGATGATACAGTGACGACAATTTGATGATGTAGTGATGATGCTGTGATGACTCTATGATTATGCAGCTATGATGCTATGATGATGATGTGAGGATGAAGTGATTATGCATTTTTGATGCTGTGATGACGCTGTCATGATGCTGTGATGAAGCTGCGATAACACAGTGATGATGTGGTGATGCAGTAATGATGCTGTGACGACGCACTGATTCTGCTCTGATGATGCTGTAATGATGCAGTCATGATGCAATAATGATGATGCTGTGATGATGCAGTGATGATGTTGTTATGACGCTGTGATGAAGCTGTGATAATATTATGATGATGCTATGATGACATAGCGATGATGCTGTGAAGATTCTTTGATGACGATGTGATGACGATGTGATGATGCTCTGATGATGCTGTTATGACGCTGTGATGATGCTGTGATGGTTCTTTGATGATGCAGTGTTTATGCAGTTATGACGCTGTGATGACGCTGTGATGATGCTTTGATCATGCTGTTATGATGCAGTTATTATGACGCCATGATGTTGTGACAATGCAGTGATGATGCGGTGATGACGCTGTGATGATGCAGTGATGATGCAGTAATGACGCTGTGATGATTTTGTGATGATGCTCTGATGACGCAGTGATGATGCTGTGATGATGTAGTGATGATGCTGTGAAGACGCTCTCATGACACTGTCGTGACGCTGTGATGATGATGTCGTGATGCTGTGATGATGCTGTGATGACGCTGTGATAACGCTGTGATGACGCTGTGATGATGCTCTATTGATGCTGTGATGATGCAGTAATAACGCTGTGATGACGCTCTTATAATTTTGTGATGATGCTGTGATGATACTGTGGTGATGCAGTGATGATGCAGTGATGACGCTGTGATGAGTCTCTGATGATGCTGAGATGACGCTGTGATGATGCAGTGATGACGCTGTGATGACACTATCGTGATTCTGTGATGATGATGTGATGATGCAGTAATGATGCTGTGATGATGCACTGATGATACTGTGATGACGTTGTGATAATGCAATGATTAGGCAGTAATGATGCTGTGATGATGCTGAGATGACACTGTGATGATGCAGTAATGGTGCAGTGATGATGCAGTTATGACACCGTGATAATGCTGTGATGCCGCAGTGAGTAAACAGTAATGATTCTGTGATGATGCAGTGATGATGATGTGATGATGCTGCGATGATGCTTTGATGATGCTGTGATGCTGCAGTGATGAAGCTGTGATGATTTTGTGATGATGCAGTTTAGATGCAGTGACGATGCAGTTATGACGCTGTGATGACGCGGTGATGATGCTGTGACGATGCTTTGATGATTTTGTTATGTTGTTGTGATGATGCAGTTATGATGATATGACGATGCTGTAACGATGCCGTGATGATGCTGTGATGATGCAGTGATGACGCTGCGGCGATGCTGTGATGATGCTGTGATGATACAGTCATGATGTTACGATGACGCTGTGATGATGCTGTAATGATGTTGTGATGATGCTGTCGTTACGCTATGATGATTCTGTGATTATGTAGCTAAAATGCTGTGATGATGATGTGATGATGTAGTGATGATGCAGTGGTGATGCTCTGATGACGATGCAAAGATGCTGTGATGATGCAGTAATGATGCTGTGATGATTCTGTGATGATGCTGTGATTATGCTGAGATTATGCTCAGATTATGCTCTGATGATGCAGTGATGGTACAGTGATGATTCAGTGAGGAGTCAGTGATGATGATGTGATTACGATGCGGAGATGCTGTGATCATGCAGTAAGGATGCAATGATGATGCTGTGATGACACTGTGATTATGTTGTGTTGATACTTGTAATGATGTTTTGATGACGATGTGATGATGCTGTGATGATGCAGTGATTATGCAGTGATGATGCTGTGATGATGTGGTGATGATGCAGTGATTATGCAGTGATGATGCTGTGATGATGCAGTGATGATGCTGTGATGATATTGTGATGATGATATGAAGATGCTATGATGATTCAGTGATGATTCTGTGATGATGCATTTACGATACTGTGATGACGCTGTGATGATGTTGTTATGATGGTGTGATGATGCTGTGATGATATTTTGATGATACTGTGACAATGATGTGATGATGCAGCAATGATGCAGTGTTGATGATGTGATGATGCGGTGATGATGCAGTGATTATGCAGTGATGATACTGTGATGATGCATTGGTGGTGCTGTGATGATGCTTGGATGATGCTTGGATGATTCAGTGATGATTCTGTGATGACACTGTGATGATGTGATGATGCAGTGAATATGCTGTGATGACACTATGATGATGCAGTGATTATGCAGAAATGATTCTGTGATGATGCTGAGATGATGTTGTTATGATGCAGTGATGATGCTTTGATGACGCTGTCGTGATGGTGAGATGACGCTGTCGTGATGCTTTGATGATGCTGTGATGACACTGTGATGATGCAGTGATGATACTGTGATGACGCTGTGAAAATGCAATGATTATGCAGAAATGATTCTGTGATGATGCTGAGATGATGCTGTGATGATGCAGTGAGTAAACAGTGATGATGCAGTAATGATGCCATGATGATGCTGAGATGATGCTGTGATGGTGCAGTGATGGTGCAGTGATGATTCAGTGAGGACACTGTGATGATGCTGTGATTACAATCTGATGACGTAGTGATGATGCTGTGATGACCTTATGATGATGCTGTGATGATTCTGTGATGATGCTGTGATTATGCTGCTATGATGCAGTCATGATGCAGTGATGATGCTGAGATGACACTGATGATGCTGTGATAATGATGTGATGATGCTGTGATGATGTATTGATGACAGTGAAGATGCTATAATGATGATGTGATGATGCAGTGATGATGCTGTGATAATGTTCTGATGATGAAGCTATGATGTTATGATGCAGTGATGACACTGTCATGACGCTGTGATGATGCAGTGAGTAAGCAGTAATGATGCTGTGATGATGCTGAGATGATGATGTGATGATGCAGTGGTGATGCTCTGATGACGATGCAAAGATGCTGTGATGATGCAGTAATGATGCTGTGATGATTCTGTGATGATTTGGTGATGATGCTGTGATGACAGTTTGATGACGTTGTTATGATGCTGTGATGACACTGAAAACGTTGTGATGATGATGTGATAATGCTGTGATGATGGAGTGATGATGTATTTATGACATTGTGATTATGCCGAGATGATGCTTTGATGATGCAGTTATGATGCTGTGATGATGATGCACTCATGATGCAGTGAGTAAGCAGTAATGATGCTGAGATGATGATGTGATGATGCTGTGATGATGCTCTGATGATGCTGTGATGACGCAGTGATGATTCTGTGATGATGCAGTGATTATGTAGTGATGATGCTGTGATGATACTGTGATTATGCTGTGATGATGCTGTGATGATGCTCTGATGATGCTGTGATGACGCAGTGATGATTCTGTGATGATGCAGTGATGATGTAGTGATGACGCTGTGATGATACTGTGATTATGCTGTGATGATGCTGTGATTATGCGGTGATTATGCAGTGATGATGCTGTCATGACACTGTGATGATGATGCGATGATGCTGTGATGATGCTGCGATGTTGCTGTGAGGATGCTGTGATGATGCAGTGATTCTGCAGTAATGATGCTGTGATGATGCTGTGATGATGCAGTGATGACGCTGTGATGACTATGCGATGATGATGTGATGATGCTGTGATTATGCAGCTATGATGCTGTGATGATGCAGTGATTCTGCAGTAATGATGCTGTGATGGTGCTGTGATGATGCAGTGATGATGCAGTGATGACGATATGATGATGCAGTGATTATGCAGTGATTATGCTGTGACTATACTGAGATGATGCTGTAATGATGCATTGTTGACGTTGTGATGACGCTGTATTGATGCTGTGAGGATGCTCTGATGATGCAGTGATTATGCAGTGATGATGCTGTGATGACTCTGTGATGATGTTGTGATGATGCTGTGATGATGCTCTGATGATGCTGTGATGATGCTCTGATGATGCTGTGATGATGCAGTGATGATGCTGTGATGATGCAGTGATGATGCATTGATGATGTAGTGATGACGCTGTGATGATACTGTGATTATGCTGAGATGATGCTGTGATGATGTGATGATGCAGTGATGATTCACTGAGTAAGAAGTGATTATGTAGTGATGACGCTCTGATGACGCAGTGATGATGTTGTGATGATGTTGTGATAATGCAGTGATGATGCTGTGATGACACTGTAATGACGCTGTCGTGATGCTGTGATGACGTAGTCATGGTGTTGTAATGATGCTGTTATGACACTGTGATTATGCAGTGATGATGCTATGATGATGCTGTGATGATACAGTGACGACAATTTGATGATGTAGTGATGATGCTGTGATGACTCTATGATTATGCAGCTATGATGCTATGATGATGATGTGAGGATGAAGTGATTATGCATTTTTGATGCTGTGATGACGCTGTCATGATGCTGTGATGAAGCTGCGATGATGCAGTGATTATGCAGTTAGGACGCTTTGATGACACTGTGATGATGCATTTATGACACTGTAATGACGCTGTGATGATGTTGTGATGATGCAGTGAATAAGCAGTAATGATACTGTGATGATGCTGAGATGATGCTGTGATAACGCAGTGATGATGCTGTGATGACGCTTTGATGATGTTGTGATTATGATGTGATGCAGTGATGATTTTGTGATGATGCAGTTTAGATGCAGTGACGATGCAGTTATGACGCTGTGATGACGCGGTGATGATGCTGTGATGATGCTTTGATGATTTTGTTATGTTGTTGTGATGATGCAGTTATGATGATATGACGATGCTGTAACGATGCCGTGATGATGCAGTGATGATGCTGTGATTATTCAGTGATGATGCAGTGATGATGCTGTGATGATGCTGTGATGATGCAGTAATGATGCTGTGATGATGCATGATGATGCTACGATGATGTTGTGATGACGCTGTGATGATGATGTGATGATGCTGCAATGATGCTGTGATGATTCTGTGATGATGTTGTGATGATGCTGTGATGACGCTGCGATAACACAGTGGTGATATGGTGATGCAGTAATGATGCTGTGACGACGCACTGATTCTGCTCTGATGATGCTGTAATGATGCAGTCATGATGCAATAATGATGATGCTGTGATGATGCAGTGATGATGTTGTTATGACGCTGTGATGAAGCTGTGATAATATTATGATGATGCTATGATGACATAGCGATGATGCTGTGAAGATTCTTTGATGACGATGTGATGACGATGTGATGATGCTCTGATGATGCTGTTATGACGCTGTGATGATGCTGTGATGGTTCTTTGATGATGCAGTTTATGCAGTTATGACGCTGTGATGACGCTGTGATGATGCTTTGATCATGCTGTTATGATGCAGTTATTATGACGCCATGATGTTGTGACAATGCAGTGATGATGCGGTGATGACGCTGTGATGATGCAGTGATGATGCAGTAATGATGCTGTGATGATTTTGTGATGATGCTCTGATGACGCAGTGATGATGCTGTGATGATGTAGTGATGATGCTGTGAAGACGCTCTCATGACACTGTCGTGAAGCTGTGATGATGATGTCGTGATGCTGTGATGATGCTGTGATGACGCTGTGATAACGCTGTGATGACGCTGTGATGATGCTCTGTTGATGCTGTGATGATGCAGTAATAACGCTGTGATGACGCTCTTATAATTTTGTGATGATGCTGTGATGATACTGTGGTGATGCAGTGATGATGCAGTGATGACGCTGTGATGAGTCTCTGATGATGCTGAGATGACGCTGTGATGATGCAGTGATGACGCTGTGATGACACTATCGTGATTCTGTGATGATGATGTGATGATGCAGTAATGATGCTGTGATGATGCACTGATGATACTGTGATGACGTTGTGATAATGCAATGATTAGGCAGTAATGATGCTGTGATGATGCTGAGATGACACTGTGATGATGCAGTAATGGTGCAGTGATGATGCAGTTATGACACCGTGATAATGCTGTGATGCCGCAGTGAGTAAACAGTAATGATTCTGTGATGATGCAGTGATGATGATGTGATGATGCTGCGATGATGCTTTGATGATGCTGTGATGCTGCAGTGATGAAGCTGTGATGATTTTGTGATGATGCAGTTTAGATGCAGTGACGATGCAGTTATGACGCTGTGATGACGCGGTGATGATGCTGTGACGATGCTTTGATGATTTTGTTATGTTGTTGTGATGATGCAGTTATGATGATATGACGATGCTGTAACGATGCCGTGATGATGCTGTGATGATGCTGTGATGATGCAGTGATGACGCTGCGGTGATGCTGTGATGATGCTGTGATGATACAGTCATGATGTTACGATGACGCTGTGATGATGCTGTAATGATGTTGTGATGATGCTGTCGTTACGCTATGATGATTCTGTGATTATGTAGCTAAAATGCTGTGATGATGATGTGATGATGTAGTGATGATGCAGTGGTGATGCTCTGATGACGATGCAAAGATGCTGTGATGATGCAGTAATGATGCTGTGATGATTCTGTGATGATGCTGTGATTATGCTGAGATTATGCTCAGATGATGCTCTGATGATGCAGTGATGGTACAGTGATGATTCAGTGAGGAGTCAGTGATGATGATGTGATTACGATGCGGAGATGCTGTGATCATGCAGTAAGGATGCAATGATGATGCTGTGATGACACTGTGATTATGTTGTGTTGATACTTGTAATGATGTTTTGATGACGATGTGATGATGCTGTGATGATGCAGTGATTATGCAGTGATGATGCTGTGATGATGTGGTGATGATGCAATGATTATGCAGTGATGATGCTGTGATGATGCAGTGATGATGCTGTGATGATATTGTGATGATGATATGAAGATGCTACGATGATTCAGTGATGATTCTGTGATGATGCATTTACGATACTGTGATGACGCTGTGATGATGTTGTTATGATGGTGTGATGATGCTGTGATGATATTTTGATGATACTGTGACAATGATGTGATGATGCAGCAATGATGCAGTGTTGATGATGTGATGATGCGGTGATGATGCAGTGATTATGCAGTGATGATACTGTGATGATGCATTGGTGGTGCTGTGATGATGCTTGGATGATGCTTGGATGATTCAGTGATGATTCTGTGATGACACTGTGATGATGTGATGATGCAGTGAATATACTGTGATGACACTATGATGATGCAGTGATTATGCAGAAATGATTCTGTGATGATGCTGAGATGATGTTGTTATGATGCAGTGATGATGCTTTGATGACGCTGTCGTGATGGTGAGATGACGCTGTCGTGATGCTTTGATGATGCTGTGATGACACTGTGATGATGCAGTGATGATACTGTGATGACGCTGTGAAAATGCAATGATTATGCAGAAATGATTCTGTGATGATGCTGAGATGATGCTGTGATGATGCAGTGAGTAAGCAGTGATGATGCAGTAATGATGCCATGATGATGCTGAGATGATGCTGTGATGTTGCAGTGATGGTGCAGTGATGATTCAGTGAGGACACTGTGATGATGCTGTGATTACAATCTGATGACGTAGTGATGATGCTGTGATGACCTTATGATGATGCTGTGATGATTCTGTGATGATGCAGTGATGATGCAGTGATGACGCTGTGATGAGTCTCTGATGATGCTGAGATGACGCTGTGATGATGCAGTGATGACGCTGTGATGACACTATCGTGATTCTCTGATGATGATGTGATGATGCAGTAATGATGCTGTGATGATGCACTGATGATACTGTGATGACGTTGTGATAATGCAATGATTAGGCAGTAATGATGCTGTGATGATGCTGAGATGACACTGTGATGATGCAGTAATGGTGCAGTGATGATGCAGTTATGACACCGTGATAATGCTGTGATGCCGCAGTGAGTAAACAGTAATGATTCTGTGATGATGCAGTGATGATGATGTGATGATGCTGCGATGATGCTTTGATGATGCTGTGATGCTGCAGTGATGAAGCTGTGATGATTTTGTGATGATGCAGTTTAGATGCAGTGACGATGCAGTTATGACGCTGTGATGACGCGGTGATGATGCTGTGACGATGCTTTGATGATTTTGTTATGTTGTTGTGATGATGCAGTTATGATGATATGACGATGCTGTAACGATGCCGTGATGATGCTGTGATGATGCTGTGATGATGCAGTGATGACGCTGCGGTGATGCTGTGATGATGCTGTGATGATACAGTCATGATGTTACGATGACGCTGTGATGATGCTGTAATGATGTTGTGATGATGCTGTCGTTACGCTATGATGATTCTGTGATTATGTAGCTAAAATGCTGTGATGATGATGTGATGATGCAGTGGTGATGCTCTGATGACGATGCAAAGATGCTGTGATGATGCAGTAATGATGCTGTGATGATTCTGTGATGATGCTGTGATTATGCTGAGATTATGCTCAGATTATGCTCTGATGATGCAGTGATGGTACAGTGATGATTCAGTGAGGAGTCAGTGATGATGATGTGATTACGATGCGGAGATGCTGTGATCATGCAGTAAGGATGCAATGATGATGCTGTGATGACACTGTGATTATGTTGTGTTGATACTTGTAATGATGTTTTGATGACGATGTGATGATGCTGTGATGATGCAGTGATTATGCAGTGATGATGCTGTGATGATGTGGTGATGATGCAGTGATTATGCAGTGATGATGCTGTGATGATGCAGTGATGATGCTGTGATGATATTGTGATGATGATATGAAGATGCTATGATGATTCAGTGATGATTCTGTGATGATGCATTTACGATACTGTGATGACGCTGTGATGATGTTGTTATGATGGTGTGATGATGCTGTGATGATATTTTGATGATACTGTGACAATGATGTGATGATGCAGCAATGATGCAGTGTTGATGATGTGATGATGCGGTGATGATGCAGTGATTATGCAGTGATGATACTGTGATGATGCATTGGTGGTGCTGTGATGATGCTTGGATGATGCTTGGATGATTCAGTGATGATTCTGTGATGACACTGTGATGATGTGATGATGCAGTGAATATGCTGTGATGACACTATGATGATGCAGTGATTATGCAGAAATGATTCTGTGATGATGCTGAGATGATGTTGTTATGATGCAGTGATGATGCTTTGATGACGCTGTCGTGATGGTGAGATGACGCTGTCGTGATGCTTTGATGATGCTGTGATGACACTGTGATGATGCAGTGATGATACTGTGATGACGCTGTGAAAATGCAATGATTATGCAGAAATGATTCTGTGATGATGCTGAGATGATGCTGTGATGATGCAGTGAGTAAGCAGTGATGATGCAGTAATGATGCCATGATGATGCTGAGATGATGCTGTGATGTTGCAGTGATGGTGCAGTGATGATTCAGTGAGGACACTGTGATGATGCTGTGATTACAATCTGATGACGTAGTGATGATGCTGTGATGACCTTATGATGATGCTGTGATGATTCTGTGATGATGCAGTGATGATGCAGTGATGACGCTGTGATGAGTCTCTGATGATGCTGAGATGACGCTGTGATGATGCAGTGATGACGCTGTGATGACACTATCGTGATTCTGTGATGATGATGTGATGATGCAGTAATGATGCTGTGATGATGCACTGATGATACTGTGATGACGTTGTGATAATGCAATGGTTAGGCAGTAATGATGCTGTGATGATGCTGAGATGACACTGTGATGATGCAGTAATGGTGCAGTGATGATGCACTTATGACACCGTGATAATGCTGTGATGCCGCAGTGAGTAAACAGTAATGATTCTGTGATGATGCAGTGATGATGATGTGATGATGCTGCGATGATGCTTTGATGATGCTGTGATGCTGCAGTGATGAAGCTGTGATGATTTTGTGATGATGCAGTTTAGATGCAGTGACGATGCAGTTATGACGCTGTGATGACGCGGTGATGATGCTGTGACGATGCTTTGATGATTTTGTTATGTTGTTGTGATGATGCAGTTATGATGATATGACGATGCTGTAACGATGCCGTGATGATGCTGTGATGATGCTGTGATGATGCAGTGATGATACAGTCATGATGTTACGATGACGCTGTGATGATGCTGTAATGATGTTGTGATGATGCTGTCGTTACGCTATGATGATTCTGTGATTATGTAGCTAAAATGCTGTGATGATGATGTGATGATGCAGTGGTGATGCTCTGATGACGATGCAAAGATGCTGTGATGATGCAGTAATGATGCTGTGATGATTCTGTGATGATGCTGTGATTATGCTGAGATTATGCTCAGATTATGCTCTGATGATGCAGTGATGGTACAGTGATGATTCAGTGAGGAGTCAGTGATGATGATGTGATTACGATGCGGAGATGCTGTGATCATGCAGTAAGGATGCAATGATGATGCTGTGATGACACTGTGATTATGTTGTGTTGATACTTGTAATGATGTTTTGATGACGATGTGATGATGCTGTGATGATGCAGTGATTATGCAGTGATGATGCTGTGATGATGTGGTGATGATGCAGTGATTATGCAGTGATGATGCTGTGATGATGCAGTGATGATGCTGTGATGATATTGTGATGATGATATGAAGATGCTATGATGATTCAGTGATGATTCTGTGATGATGCATTTACGATACTGTGATGACGCTGTGATGATGTTGTTATGATGGTGTGATGATGCTGTGATGATATTTTGATGATACTGTGACAATGATGTGATGATGCAGCAATGATGCAGTGTTGATGATGTGATGATGCGGTGATGATGCAGTGATTATGCAGTGATGATACTGTGATGATGCATTGGTGGTGCTGTGATGATGCTTGGATGATGCTTGGATGATTCAGTGATGATTCTGTGATGACACTGTGATGATGTGATGATGCAGTGAATATACTGTGATGACACTATGATGATGCAGTGATTATGCAGAAATGATTCTGTGATGATGCTGAGATGATGTTGTTATGATGCAGTGATGATGCTTTGATGACGCTGTCGTGATGGTGAGATGACGCTGTCGTGATGCTTTGATGATGCTGTGATGACACTGTGATGATGCAGTGATGATACTGTGATGACGCTGTGAAAATGCAATGATTATGCAGAAATGATTCTGTGATGATGCTGAGATGATGCTGTGATGATGCAGTGAGTAAGCAGTGATGATGCAGTAATGATGCCATGATGATGCTGAGATGATGCTGTGATGTTGCAGTGATGGTGCAGTGATGATTCAGTGAGGACACTGTGATGATGCTGTGATTACAATCTGATGACGTAGTGATGATGCTGTGATGACCTTATGATGATGCTGTGATGATTCTGTGATGATGCTGTGATTATGCTGCTATGATGCAGTCATGATGCAGTGATGATGCTGAGATGACACTGATGATGCTGTGATAATGATGTGATGATGCTGTGATGATGTATTGATGACAGTGAAGATGCTATAATGATGATGTGATGATGCAGTGATGATGCTGTGATAATGTTCTGATGATGAAGCTATGATGTTATGATGCAGTGATGACACTGTCATGACGCTGTGATGATGCAGTGAGTAAGCAGTAATGATGCTGTGATGATGCTGAGATGATGATGTGATGATGCAGTGGTGATGCTCTGATGACGATGCAAAGATGCTGTGATGATGCAGTAATGATGCTGTGATGATTCTGTGATGATTTGGTGATGATGCTGTGATGACAGTTTGATGACGTTGTTATGATGCTGTGATGACACTGAAAACGTTGTGATGATGATGTGATAATGCTGTGATGATGGAGTGATGATGTATTTATGACATTGTGATTATGCCGAGATGATGCTTTGATGATGCAGTTATGATGCTGTGATGATGATGCACTCATGATGCAGTGAGGATGCAGTGATGATGCTGTGATGATGCTCTGATGATGACGAAGTGATGATGCTGTGATGATGTAGTGATGATGCAGTGATGTGTAGTGATGACGCTGTGATGATATTGTGATGATGATGTGATGATGCTGTGATTATGCGGAGATTATGCAGTGATTATGCAGTGATGATGCTGTCATGACAGTGTGATGATGCTGTGATGATGCTGCGATGTTGCTGTGAGGATGCTGTGATGATGCAGTGATTCTGAAGTAATGATGCTGTGATGGTGCTGTGATGATGCAGTGATGATGCAGTGATGATGCAGTGATGATATGATGATGCAGTGATTATGCTGTAATAATTCTGTGACTATACTGAGATGATGCTGTAATGATGCATTGATGACGCTGTGATGACGCTGTGTTGATGCTGTGAGGATGCTGTGATGATGCAGTGATTATGCAGTGATGATGCTGACATGAAACTGATGATGTTGTGATGATGATGTGATGATGCTATGATGATGCAGTGAGTAAGCAGTAATGATGCTGAGATGATGATGTGATGATGCTGTGATGATGCTCTGATGATGCTGTGATGACGCAGTGATGATTCTGTGATGATGCAGTGATGATGTAGTGATGATGCTGTGATGATGCTCTGATGATGCTGTGATGACGCAGTGATGATTCTGTGATGATGCAGTGATGACGCTGTGATGATACTGTGATTATGCTGTGATGATGCTGTGATTATGCGGTGATTATGCAGTGATGATGCCGTCATGACACTGTGATGATGATGCGATGATGCTGTGATGATGCTGCGATGTTGCTGTGAGGATGCTGTGATGATGCAGTGATTCTGCAGTAATGATGCTGTGATGATGCTGTGATGATGCAGTGATGACGCTGTGATGGTGCTGTGATGATGCAGTGATGATGCAGTGATGACGATATGATGATGCAGTGATTATGCAGTGATTATGCTGTGACTATACTGAGATGATGCTGTAATGATGCATTGTTGACGTTGTGATGACGCTGTATTGATGCTGTGAGGATGCTGTGATGATGCAGTGATTATGCAGTGATGATGCTGTGATGACTCTGTGATGATGTTGTGATGATGCTGTGATGATGCTCTGATGATGCTGTGATGATGCAGTGATGATGCTGTGATGATGCAGTGATGATGCATTGATGATGTAGTGATGACGCTGTGATGATACTGTGATTATGCTGAGATGATGCTGTGATGATGTGATGATGCAGTGATGATTCACTGAGTAAGAAGTGATTATGTAGTGATGACGCTCTGATGACGCAGTGATGATGTTGTGATGATGTTGTGATAATGCAGTGATGATGCTGTGATGACACTGTAATGACGCTGTCGTGATGCTGTGATGACGTAGTCATGGTGTTGTAATGATGCTGTTATGACACTGTGATTATGCAGTGATTATGCAGTGATGATGCTGTGATGATACAGTGATGACAATTTGATGATGTAGTGATGATGCTGTGATGACTCTATGATTATGCAGCTATGATGCTATGATGATGATGTGAGGATGAAGTGATTATGCATTTTTGATGCTGTGATGACGCTGTCATGATGCTGTGATGAAGCTGCGATGATGCAGTGATTATGCAGTTAGGACGCTTTGATGACACTGTGATGATGCATTTATGACACTGTAATGACGCTGTGATGATGTTGTGATGATGCAGTGAATAAGCAGTAATGATACTGTGATGATGCTGAGATGATGCTGTGATAACGCAGTGATGATGCTCTGATGACGCTTTGATGATGTTGTGATTATGATGTGATGCAGTGATGATTTTGTGATGATGCAGTTTAGATGCAGTGACGATGCAGTTATGACGCTGTGATGACGCGGTGATGATGCTGTGATGATGCTTTGATGATTTTGTTATGTTGTTGTGATGATGCAGTTATGATGATATGACGATGCTGTAACGATGCCGTGATGATGCAGTGATGATGCTGTGATTATTCAGTGATGATGCAGTGATGATGCTGTGATGATGCTGTGATGATGCAGTAATGATGCTGTGATGATGCATGATGATGCTACGATGATGTTGTGATGACGCTGTGATGATGATGTGATGATGCTGCAATGATGCTGTGATGATTCTGTGATGATGTTGTGATGATGCTGTGATGACGCTGCGATAACACAGTGATGATGTGGTGATGCAGTAATGATGCTGTGACGACGCACTGATTCTGCTCTGATGATGCTGTAATGATGCAGTCATGATGCAATAATGATGATGCTGTGATGATGCAGTGATGATGTTGTTATGACGCTGTGATGAAGCTGTGATAATATTATGATGATGCTATGATGACATAGCGATGATGCTGTGAAGATTCTTTGATGACGATGTGATGACGATGTGATGATGCTCTGATGATGCTGTTATGACGCTGTGATGATGCTGTGATGGTTCTTTGATGATGCAGTGTTTATGCAGTTATGACGCTGTGATGACGCTGTGATGATGCTTTGATCATGCTGTTATGATGCAGTTATTATGACGCCATGATGTTGTGACAATGCAGTGATGATGCGGTGATGACGCTGTGATGATGCAGTGATGATGCAGTAATGACGCTGTGATGATTTTGTGATGATGCTCTGATGACGCAGTGATGATGCTGTGATGATGTAGTGA